>NIVC01000480.1:25000-72500 GCA_002269645.1 Macrostomum lignano | reverse complement strand
GAGGCGGTGCCAAGGAGACCCCGAACCAGAGCCTTGGAGTGACAACTTCTATCCAAAACCCGCTCTAGTTTTCAGACATTTTTTCAAAATTGTGTATTTTAAACAACTTCTGTCAACACAACATATCGGTCTGTCTATACAATTGTCACAAAAAGTGAGCTGGGGCAATTCCAGACCCCTTGGTTCCGGACCTCTTTGGCTGCGGTCATGCAAACTTTTGTGTTTGTCAAGGATTAATTGAGGATTTAGGGATGGGGACGCATTCAGCAGCCAGAAATCTTGTCTTGATCCTGCAGGAATGGAAGGGGCTCTGCCTCTTTACAGAATTTCAGTAGTGCAAAATGCAAATCTTTAATTTTTTAGGACAATTGACTTAAACTTCAAAATCTTGATATGTTTAAATAAAGTAATCGATAAAATAAAGTACAAGATGTACGAGTACTATAAAAGTTAAAGCATATGGTACATAGCATATGGAAGTTTAGACTAAACTGTCACTGGCACACCTGCTGATGTCAGACTGTGACAATCCCGATGTCAGACTGATATTCCAGGCCATTTTGTCGCTTCTATAAGAGAAACTGCCCCCAATGATTTCAGGCTAGCATTCGCAGCAAAGGACAGCACAAAGTGGCCGACAACGCCAAATCGGAGGTGAATCGCGGAAAAAATCTAAGCGATCGAGTTTTGCCATGTATGTTAATTTTATGGTTTATCAATTTCTAAGAAAATTAAAACATCCTTCAATAAAAAGCTTACTGTTCGTTGATTGGCTGATAACGGGCGTACTTATAAATCTATCACGAGTCATAGATATAAACGCGTAATTCTAAAAATAGAAAGCTGACGTCATTAAATTTTATATATGCTTCTAAAAATAGAATTAGACCAGACGTCACTAATGTGAAGTTAATGATTTTTGTAAATTTTTAATGACTTCTTCTATTTTCAGATGAACGAAATATTGTCCTGCTCGACAATGGAAAGTACATTAATGCTAGTTGGGTAGATGTAAGTGACTCATTCTATTGATTTAATAATAATTATCATTATGCAAGAATTAGTGTTTTTGACATGCAAAAAATCGTTTCCATCAAGGGCTACAATCAGCCAAAAAAGTTCATCGCAGCGCAGGGTCCGCTTTCTAACACGAAAGAAGACTTCTGGCACATGATTTGGCAATATAATTGCCATTGTATTGTCATGGCAACCAATCTGTTTGAGCATGCTAGGGTAAGCGAAACGGTGAAACTAAGAGCATATTTTATAAACTTGAGTCCGAACAAATCTATTATAAAATATTAAAATTCCTATATAACAGCAACAGTGCGACAAATATTGGCACAACGTGCACGCGAAATTCGGAGATATTAGCGTCTGGCTTGACAATGTCTACTCTACTGCCGAGTACGAGACTCGAGTGTTCAGATTATGCAAGGTAAGTACAAGGCTGATGAAAACTTAAGACAAAGTTTAAAGAAGTCAATTTTTTCTGGTTCAAAGAGTAGTAATTGGCGTCATTACTGTTTGTTTTGTATGCATAGACACTGACGTCATTTTAGTGCTGCTTTCTATAAATAGAATCTGACGTCAATTTAATGCTTCTTTCTATAAATAGAAACTGATGTCATTTTTGCTTGTTTATATAAATAAAAACTTATACCATTAGTGCTCTCTTTTTAAATAGAAACTGACGTCATTTTAATGCTTCTTTATATAAATAGAAACTGACGTCACTTTCGTTTTTTTCTATAAATAAAAGCTCACAGAATTTCATTGCTTACTTTTAAAATAGAAAAGATTACAGTCCATTTGTTGTTAGTCTCTTACACTTTAGAAACGAGTATCACGTGATTTTTATTTCCGAGGTTGGCCTGATCTTTTTCAACCTTTCCAGACCACCGAGCAGCAGAATCCGCGATATGTGCGCCAATATCAGTTCAAAAACTGGAGCCAGCACGATCCGCCACTGCCGGCGGCTGTCATAGAAATTCGTCGAAAAGTGCACGACTGGGTAGCTGGAAAAACGGAGCCAATTGTGGTGCACTGCAGGTAAGTTTTTTAAGTAAGGGCCGCTGTACACACTTTGTGAGCGTGTGTATGAGTGCTTTCCTGCGAATGTGCCCAGGAGCCAGCGAAATGGGCCGAATTGCTGTCACTCTTGCAATCATTTTTAACACCGACCAGCGACGGCGCCGGCCGCACCGGCACTTACATCTGCATCGACGTCGAGCTCAGCAGAGTCGAAGCCGGCCGACCCGTCGATATTCTGCGCCAGACGCTGGCGTTGCGTAAAGCTCGACCGGGATTGGTTGGCAACCTCTGCCAGTACCGGCTGGTGTACGAGACCGTCTGCGCCTGCGTCACCTGCCGACAGACGAGCGTCAGGGTGTTCCAGTTTGTTCGCAGAGCCCGCAATCTGGCCAAACGGGAAACAACTGCCGCCTCCGCTAGCGGAGGAAAGTCGTCCACGACGACGACGGCGGGTCGCAGCGGATTCGAGGCCGAGTTCGACAGTCTGTCGGCGCTGGCGCGGCCGTTGAGCGTCGGCGACTGCGCCGGCGGGCATCGAGCGGAGAACAGGTGGAAGAGCCGCGACGTTATGGTGCAGCCGCGTGAGTGGAGGCTGGGGGGGCCTCTAGAGATAATCCTACCGTATTTATGGATAATCCCATCGAATGTATGGATAATCCCATCGAATCTATGGATAATCCCATCGAATCTATAGATAATCTTATTAAATCTATAGATAATCCTACCGAATCTATAGATAATCCTACCGAATCTATAGATAATCCCATCGAATCTACGGATAATCCCATCGAATCTATAGATAATCCTATCGAATCTATACATAATCCTACCGAATCTATAGATAACCTTATTAAATCTATAGATAATCCTACCGAATCTATAGATAATGCTATCGAATCTATAGATAATCCCATCGAATCTATGGATAATCCTACCGAATCTATAGATAATCTTATTAAATCTATAGATAATCCTACCGAATCTATAGATAATCCTATAGAATCTACAGATAATGATACTGAATCTATAAATAATCCTACCGAATCTATAGATAATCCTATCGAATCTACAGATAATCCTATCGAATCTATAGATAATCCCATCGAATCTATGGATAATCCTATCGAATCTATGGATAATCCTATCGAATCTATAGATAATCCTACCGAATCTATAGATAATCTTATTAAATCTATAGATAATCCTTTCGAATCTATAGATAATTCTATCGAATCTACAGATAAATCCCATCGAATCTATAGATAATCCTACCGAATCTATAGATACATGTAATCCTATCGAATCTAAAGATAACCCCACCGAATCTATAGATAATCCCATCGAATCTATAGATAATCCCATCGAATCTATAGATACATGTAATCCTATCAAATCTATAGATAATCCTACCAAATCTATAGATAATCCCATCGAATCTATAGATACATGTAATCCTATCGAATCTATGGATAATCCTATCGAATCTATAGATAATCCTATCGAATCTATAGATAATCCTATCGAATCTATAGATAATCCTACCGAATCTATAGATAATCTTATTAAATCTATAGATAATCCTTTCGAATCTATAGATAATTCTATCGAATCTACAGATAAATCCCATCGAATCTATAGATAATCCTACCGAATCTATAGATACATGTAATCCTATCGAATCTATAGATAACCCCACCGAATCTATAGATAATCCCATCGAATCTATAGATACATGTAATCCTATCAAATCTATAGATAATCCTACCAAATCTATAGATAATCCCATCGAATCTATAGATACATGTAATCCTATCGAATCTATAGATAATCCCACCAAATCTATAGATAATCCCATCGAATCTATAGATACATGTAATCCTATCAAATCTATAGATAATCCTATCGAATCTATAGATAATCCCACCGAATCTATAGATAATCCCATCGAATCTATAGATACATGTAATCCTATCGAATCTATAGATAATCCCATCGAATCTATAGATAATCCCATCGAATCTATAGATACATGTAATCCTATCGAATCTATAGATAATCCCATCGAATCTATAGATAATCTTATCAAATCTATAGATGATCCTATCGAATCTACAGACAATGATACCGAATCTATAGATAATCCTATTGAATCTATAGATAATCCTATCGAATCTATAGATAATCCTATCGAATCTATAGATAATCCTACCGAATCTATAGATAATCCCACCGAATCTATAGATAATCCCATCGAATCTATGGATAATCCTATCGAATCTATAGATAGTCCTATCGAATCTATAGATAATCCTACCGAATCTATAGATAATCCCATCGAATCTATACATAATCCTATCGAATCTATACATAATCCTATCGAATCTATACATAATCCTACCGAATCTATAGATAACCTTATTAAATCTATAGATAATCCTACCGAATCTATAGATAATGCTATCGAATCTATAGATAATCCCATCGAATCTATGGATAATCCTACCGAATCTATAGATAATCTTATTAAATCTATAGATAATCCTACCGAATCTATAGATAATCCTATAGAATCTACAGATAATGATACTGAATCTATAAATAATCCTACCGAATCTATAGATAATCCTATCGAATCTACAGATAATCCTATCGAATCTATAGATAATCCCATCGAATCTATGGATAATCCTATCGAATCTATAGATAATCCTATCGAATCTATAGATAATCCTATCGAATCTATAGATAATCCTACCGAATCTATAGATAATCTTATTAAATCTATAGATAATCCTTTCGAATCTATAGATAATTCTATCGAATCTACAGATAAATCCCATCGAATCTATAGATAATCCTACCGAATCTATAGATACATGTAATCCTATCGAATCTAAAGATAACCCCACCGAATCTATAGATAATCCCATCGAATCTATAGATACATGTAATCCTATCAAATCTATAGATAATCCTACCAAATCTATAGATAATCCCATCGAATCTATAGATACATGTAATCCTATCGAATCTATAGATAATCCCACCGAATCTATAGATAATCCCATCGAATCTATAGATACATGTAATCCTATCGAATCTATAGATAATCCCATCGAATCTATAGATAATCCCATCGAATCTATAGATACATGTAATCCTATCGAATCTATAGATAATCCCATCGAATCTATAGATAATCTTATCAAATCTATAGATGATCCTATCGAATCTACAGACAATGATACCGAATCTATAGATAATCCTATTGAATCTATAGATAATCCTATCGAATCTATAGATAATCCTATCGAATCTATAGATAATCCTACCGAATCTATAGATAATCCCACCGAATCTATAGATAATCCCATCGAATCTATAGATACATGTAATCCTATCGAATCTATAGATAATCCCATCGAATCTATAGATAATCCCATCGAATCTATAGATACATGTAATCCTATCGAATCTATAGATAATCCCATCGAATCTATAGATAATCTTATCAAATCTATAGATGATCCTATCGAATCTACAGACAATGATACCGAATCTATAGATAATCCTATCGAATCTATATATAATCCTATCGAATCTATAGATAATCCTATCGAATCTATAGATAATCCTACCGAATCTATAGATACATGTAATTCTATCGAATCTATGGATAATCCTACCGAATCTATAGATAATCCCATCGAATCTATAGATAATCTCATCGAATCTATAGATAATCCTATCGAATCTATAGATAATCCTATCGAATCTATAGATAATCCTATCGAATCTATAGATAATCCTATCGAATCTATAGATAATCCCATCGAATCTATGGATAATCCTATCGAATCTATAGATAGTCCTATCGAATCTATAGATAATCCTACCGAATCTATAGATAATCCCATCGAATCTATACATAATCCTATCGAATCTATACATAATCCTATCGAATCTATACATAATCCTACCGAATCTATAGATAATCCTACCAGTAATCCTACAATCCAAAATCTTTGAATTCGAATCTCATTTCTTAGGTGACATGCTTGTACATACTTTGACCAAATCAATTTTTATGCTGCAACTCAGCCGAGCGAGCCAGGCCCTACCTCATGACTCAGGACTCTGGCACCGACTTTATCAATGCTGTTTACGTTGACGTACGTTTATTGACGTCTTTGTTTTATTAATAAATACTTGTTGTCCTTGTTGGCTTAAGGGATACAGAATTTTTTTCCATTACTACAAATCAAACTGCAGGGTCATTGCCGGGCTAATCAGTACATTGTCACCCAGTGGCCTCTGAAAAACACTGTTGGCGACTTTTGGAAGCTGATTCGAGATCATCAAGTCAGGGTGGCTGTTGTGCTGTCTGAGTTCACTGGCAAGCTCGGAAAGGTGAGATTTGGGTGGGTGAGATTCGGGAAGGTGAGATTCGGGTGGGTGAGATTCGGGAAGGTGAGATTTGGGTGGGTGAGATTCGGGAAGGTGAGATTCGCGTGGGTGGAATTTGGGTGGGTGGGATTCGGGAAGGTGGGATTCGGGTGGGTGAGATTCGGGTGGGTGGGATTTGGATGGGTGGGATTCGGGAAGGTGAGATTCGGGTGGGTGGGATTCGGGTGGGTGGGATTTGGGTGGGTGGGATTCGGGAAGGTGGGATTCGGGTGGGTGGGATTCGGGTGGGTGGGATTCGGTGGGTGGGATTCGGGAAGTTTAGATTGGAGAGGGTGAGATTCGGGAAGGTGAGATTCGGGAGGGTGAGATTCAGGAAGGTAAGATTCGGTAGGATGAGATTCGGGAGGGGGAGATTCGGGTTGGTGGGATTCGGGAAGGTGAGGTTGAGATGATTGAGATTGAGATAGGTGAGATTAGGATGGGGTGAGATTGAGATGGGTGAGAGTGAGATGGGTGAGATTGAGATGGGTGAGATTGAGATGGGTGAGATTGACATAGGGGTGAGATCAGGATGGTGAGATTGAGATGGGTGAGATTGAGATAGGTGAGAGTGAGATGGTGAGATTGAGATGGGTGAGATTGAGATGGGTGAGATTGAGATGGGTGAGATTAAGATGGTGAGATTGAGATGGGTGAGATTGAGATAGGTGAGATTGAGATGATTGAGATTGAGATAGGTGAGATTAAGATGGGTGAGTTTGACATAGGGATGAGATTAGGATGGGGTGAGATTGAGATAGGTGAGAGTGAGATGGGTGAGATTGAGATGGGTGAGATTGACATAGGGGTGAGATCAGGATGGTGAGATTGAGATGGGTGAGATTGAGATAGGTGAGAGTGAGATGGGTGAGATTGAGATGGGTGGGAGTGAGATGGGTGAGATTGAGATGGGTGAGATTGAGATGGATGAGATTAAGATGGGTGAGATTAAGATGGGTGAGATTAAGATGGGTGAGATTGAGATAGGTGAGGTTGAGATGATTGAGATTGAGATGGGTGAGATTGAGATGGGTGAGATTGAGATGGTTGAGATTGAGATAGGTGAGGTTTCGTGAAAAATATTGGGCCACGAAAATCTAAAAAATGGTGCGATTTACAGACAAAAATAGACAGAAAAATCAGAATCTCCCATACTTGAACCCGAGCCTTAATGTGAAGAACCTCCACTCCGCAGAGCTACCCCAGCTTCTGGCCCTCGGTCAAAGGCCAACCAACTGCATTTGGCGCCGTGTCGGCCGTTCTGCAAGACGAATTCAATTGGTCCAATTGCGTCAGGGTGCAGCTGTGCCACCTTATTACAGTGAGTGCAGTCCGTTAGTATGACCTATGACCTATGACCTACACTGTCTATGACCTATCCACTGTCTATGACCTATCCACTGTCTATGACCTATCCACTGTCTATGACCTATCCACTGTCTATGACCTATCTGCAGTACTGTCTATGACCTATCCACTGTCTATGACCTATCTGCAGTACTGTCTATGACCTATCCACTGTCTATGACCTATCCACTGTCTATGACCTATCTGCAGTACTGTCTATGACCTATCCACTGTCTATGACCTATCCACTGTCTATGACCTATCCACTGTCTATGACCTATCCACTGTCTATGACCTATCCACTGTCTATGACCTATCCACTGTCTATGACCTATCCACTGTCTATAACCTATCCACTGTCTATGACCTATCCACTGTCTATAACCTATCCACTGTCTATGACCTATCCACTGACTATGAGCTAGTTACTGTCTATGACTTATCTACTGTCTATATGACTTATCTATTGTCTATATGACCTATCCATAGTCTATATGACCTACAGTATCAACTGTATTTATATGACCTATCTACTGTCTATTACCTATATTACTATATACTGTCTATGACCTATGTACTATCTATACTGCTTTACTGATATACTGCCTATGGCCTATTTACTGTCTATGATCTAGGCTCGAATCTTCTATGAGCGTATATGACCTCAAAGCAATTCACGATTAGAACCTGAGGCTTCAAAGATGTACTCAAAAGCATCTCTGTAATACTGCATGTTGTTCGTGTTTTCAAAAGTCGATATCCTCACATGGATAGTAACTCACCCTCACTTCACCTTGTCGGCAATAGTTTTCAAACCCACTTTTTCAGCCCCTTCAGTTTAAAAACTAATCGATAATATTGACTGCTGCCAAAATGATGAATAGGAAAAATTTGAAACCCCCCGCTTTGAACTAGAAACACAAGTAAAAGAAAGCTGCGCCTCCCAAATATACGTGACAAGCAAATTCTGAAGCCCGAAGCTAGCGAGTGAGACTAGACATTCCTAGACAATTCAAAATCAGGGTTGCACATCTAACAGCAACCCTAGATAATTCAGATCTGGGTTGCACTTCTGACAGCAACCCTAGATAATTCAGATCTGGGTTGCACTTCTGACAGCAACCCTAGACAATTCAGATCTGGGTTGCACATGACAGCAACCCTAGACAATTCAGATCTGGGTTGCAGATGACAGCAACCCTAGACAATTCAGATCTGGGTTGCACATGACAGCAACCCTAGACAATTCAGATCTGGGTTGCACATGACAGCAACCCTAGACAATTCAGATCTGGGTTGCACATGACAGCAACCCTAGACAATTCAGATCTGGGTTGCAGATGACAGCAACCCTAGACAATTCAGATCTGGGTTGCACATGACAGCAACCCTAGACAATTCAGATCTGGGTTGCACATGACAGCAACCCTAGACATTAAAGAGAATTACAGTTACTTGTAAACTGTACTGAAAACCATCCACCGATAACAGACGACCTCATCAAGGGTGTCTACCGCAGCCGCCGCAACCGACATCGCGGAGAGTCACCGTCAGGCGCGGCCGCTGCTGCTGCTGTACTTGAAGAGCTGCTGGCAGCGAGGCCACAGATCGCCATCAGCCAACCACGGCTTACTTGAGATCGCCTGCATCGCCGAGCTGGCAAATTGTCGCCTGTCAAGCGTCAGCCCGATTCTGGTTGTCAGCGAGTAAGCCATGGCCTAATATTGCTACTTATTATAGTAGAAAAGTAGACATTTTTTAATCGGTTTTTTGATAAACGCAATAAAGAACTCTCTGCAGTGTCTGAATGGAAAGACGCGCTGGGAGAAAATCTCGTACTCCAAATAGTTTTTTTAAAACTACCCTTTCACTACTTATTAGTAGCATAGGGACGTTGAGTTTTTTAGTACTTTTTTACAACGGAAAGCTCATTCCCATTTTTTAAGCAACGGAGTGTCTCGTTGCGGCGTCTTCTGCGTGCTGCACATGTCAATGGACAAGATGCGGTACGAAGGCGAGATTGACATCTTCAGGGCTGTGGAGAAAGTGCGCAGAAACCGGCCGCAGTTGATTGACAGCTTGGTGAGCGCTTAGCAAAGCAAGATGCATTCTGTATGCAGGTACTACAGGTTGAAGGGGGGCCGTAGCCCAGCGGTAGCGCAGCTGCTCTGGTGTGCCAGCGACCCAGGCTCGATTCCAAGTGCAGCCACATTAATTTGGGGCTGAATTGGAATCTCGGCTTGGCTCTGCTCGTGCAATTAACGGCCTTGAGAGCCAAGCCCCCAAGGCGCAGTGAAGTGTACATGCCTAAAGATAATATAAAGTTAGGGCCGCTGTACACTCCTGTGTGAGTGTGTGCCTGCGTACGTATCCGCGCTTGTATGCCTGCTCAGGGGAGTCGGCGGAATGGGCAGTAATGCCTCTCGCCGGTTGTGTGCCTATGTCGCTTAAAGTGCGCCAGGGTGCACACAACCCCCCTGCCTCTAATAATAATAAACTACAGGTGGAGAAGCGCGAATATGTTGCATTCTTAAATGGCGCCAAAATTGTCTCAGCGGCGCTAAAATGGCGCCAAGTATGTCTCAGTGGCGCTAAAAAGCCCCATGTGGCGCTAAAATAGTCTACAAAACCGAAGCAAAGACTATAATGAGCAACTTCAAATCTGATTTGCATTTCAACACACATTGCAGATTGAGTACCAGTTGTGCTATTCAGTGATGCAATTGCTAGTGGAATATTTTTTCGCTGGCCGAGTTGAAATACTCGAAGACCAGACGATGCGTCTCGTGGATCTCAGCAACTTCCCCGTAACGGTTAATGGCAACAGCAAGTGAAGGACGGAATGGATGGACAGTCTTTAACAGAATATTGACTTATTGTTGTGATGCCACTTGCTATGGAAAATTATGTTTCAGCTTTGGCTCTCCCATTTTGTAAACAAATCTTTTACATGAAGCTTTTAGAAATCGTGCAGGTAAGAGGCGAGTCAAGGGGAAGGCAGACGAGGGTTAGGGTGAGGGAGAGACAGAGGGGAAGGCAGGGGAGAGGGAGAGACAGAGGGGAAGGCAGGGGAGAGTGTGAGACAGAGGGGGAAGGCAGGGGAGAGGGTGAGACAGAGGGGAAGGCAGGGGAGAGGGTGAGACAGAGGGGGAAGGCAGGGTAGAGGGTGAGATAGAGGGGAAGGCGAAGAGGGCGAGACAGAGGGGAAGCCAGAGGAGAGGGTGAGACAGAGGGGAAGGCGGGGGAGAGGGTGAGACAGAGGGTGAAGGCAGGGGAGAGGGTGAAACACAGGGGGAAGGCAGGGGAGAGGGTGAGACAGACGGGGGAGGCAAGGGAGAGGGTGAGACAGAGGGTGAAGGCAGAGGAGAGGGTGAAACACGGGGAAGGCAGGGGAGAGGGTGAGACAGACGGGGGAGGCAAGGGAGAGGGTGAGACAGAGTGGAAGGCAGGGGAGAGGGTGAGACAGAGGGGGAGGCAGGGGAGAGGGTGAGACATAGAGGAAGGCAGGGGAGAGGGTGAGACACATAAAGGAAGGCAGGGAAGAGGGTGAGACAGAGGGGAAGGCAGGGGAGAGGGTGAGACAGAGGGAAAGCAGAAAAGAGTGAAGCAGTAAATCAACCTATTTTGCTACACAATATTAATTTAATTAGCACGTACTTACAACAGCCCAATTCTTGTCATATAAAATGTAACAACTCCTTCAAATTTGCTTTCTAATTGCTATTTGCCCTACTATCCTACTATCAATAGCAAAGAAGAGCTTTATATTAAAAACAATTTGAAACACATTAAATGCATACTGCTTCCGTTATGAAAATTTCGATAGATTTTCCTAGAAAAAGAAACTAAATTGAAGCAAGCATTAAAACAAATAAAATTGCAACAAACTTCACAATTGTTATTTCATCACTTGATATTACTCATTAAAAACTTTGTATTTTACACACATTTGTACAATAATTTCGATAACATTATATAATGTGCCAATTAATTAATATTAGTGATCACAAACTGGAATATTATATGTATATACTACTTATATTCAAATGGAAGGCGTTCATAGAGCAGCATCAGACACACGGCATATTTATAATAATTGCAAATATGTACACAGGTACATGGCCATAGCCTATTCGTAATGGAATGCCATTCAAACAGAAGGAAAAATTTGAGACATATTTTTGCACCTAAAATTCTTAACAATGCGAAGAAGTCAAACATTTATAAGTGACGTTCAATAGGTAGACTAGCGCAGTCAGTTGCAAGCACAAATTATTTATTTAACCCGTTTTATACGTTTTTTACCAATTCTAATTTTCAATTGCATTAATTCTGTCTACTGGTTCTATTAACCATTTGAAGGCAAATAAAAACCTTACTATTGGTACCGAGAGTTTTAGAATTTACTTAAGAGAAAGACTTCAGTGCTAGAGATAGATAGTGAGAATTAGGGTGAGATAACCGGTGAGATAGATGGTGAGATAGACGGTAAGAATTAGGGTGAGATAACCGATGAGATAGATGGTGAGATAGACGGTGAGAATTAGGGTGAGATAACCGATGAGATAGATGGTGAGATAGACGGTGAGAATTAGGGTGAGATAGATAGTGAGATGGACGGTGAGATAGACGGTGAGAATTAGGGTGAAATAGATAGTGAGATGGACGGTGAGATAGACGGTAAGAATTAGGGTGAGATAGATAGTGAGATGGACGGTGAGATAGACGGTGAGAATTAGGGGAGATTAGGGTGAGATAGACGGTGAGAATTAATGTGAGATAGATAGTGAGATTAGGGTGAGATAGACGGTGAGAATTAGGGTGAGATAACCGGTGAGATAGATGGTGAGATAGACGGTGAGAATTAGGGTGAGATAGATAGTGAGATTAGGGTGAGATAGACGGTGAGAATTAGGGTGAGATAACCGGTGAGATAGATGGTGAGATAGACGGTGAGAATTAGGGTGAGATAGATAGTGAGATTAGGGTGAGATAGACGGTGAGAATTAGGGTGAGATAACCGGTGAGATAGATGGTGAGAATTAGAGTGAGATAGACGGTGAGAATTAGGGTGAGACAGACGGTGAGAATAGCTTAGAACTTCATTAAACGTTGCAAGAAAAAGTAAAAATCAATCAGAGTTAAATCGCATTTTCAGTTCAAAACATTATCCTCAGAGGGTTACAAACTTTCAGCAACAGCTTTGCAAACTAAGAATTGCTTCGAGAGAGTTATGATCGCTTCGAAAGAATAAAAAACAGTTTAGTCATCCGAAAAAAAATATTTCGACAGGGAAACACGATTTCAATTAAAATCATAAAATTTCATGTCAATTTTTGCAGTTAATTTGTTAAAAATCATGATTTATAGACGTGGTGTCAAAATTGAGTACCCAAGGACAATTTTTGGTTGATTATTTGAAGGCCGATTTGAAAGCTGATTATTTAAAAGCCGAATAGAAAGTTGATTATTTGAAGGCCGATTCGAAAGCTGATTATTTGAAGGCCGATTCGACATTTGATTTTTAGAAGGCCGAATAGAAAATTGATTATTTGAATCTGATTCGACTTTTGATTTTATAAGGCCGATTTGAAAGCTGATTATTTGAAGGCCGATTTGAAAGCTGATTATTTGAAGATTGATTTGAAAGCTCATTATTTGAAGATTGATTTGAAAGTTGATAATTTGAAAGCTGATTTGAAAACTTCGTTTTAACCTTGATTCTCCGAAGGCTAGTTTAAAGAAATTTTCGCAAACAATATTTAAAACTCTTGGAACTCAGTGACTACTTACAGTAGCTAAAATTAGATATTTATATACGAATTTAAAGCGGCATTAAAATCATGAATAACGAGGCTGACTATAGCCCCAGGCTCCTTGGTGGCCGGGATGCTGAAACCCGCCATGGAAATGCTGATTATGATGATGAGGCTGCTGCTGAGGCGGCATCGGCGGCTGCTGCTGAACATACTGAGGGTGGTGACCGTAAGGCTGGGGCTGCCGATGATAAGAAGCTGCGGGATGATGATAAAAATTCATTGATTGCTGGTGCATCTGCGGCGGAGGCGGCGGCTGGTGCTGAGGCTGGTGCTGGTGCTGGTGCTGGTAGTGCCCGGCTTGTGGCGCCCGCACCTTCTTCTCGTTCTGATCGGCGTAGCGAACCTGGGGAGATAATTAGATGTGTGTGAATTATTACACATATTGAAGGCCTGGCGGCAGAGTACAGATAGGGAAAGCTAATAGAACAGTCTAGGACTATCTAGAACAGACAGCAGGATAATCACAAGGAAATATGACAGGCCAGGAAAGGAAGACGAAGAAGAGGCGAGACAGACAATACAGACAGGGAAGGAGAGGCAAGACAGTCAGGGAAAGACAGACAAGACAGACGAAAGGATAGACAAGACAGACAGGGAAAAACAGACAAGACAGACGAAAGGATAGACAAGACAGACAGGGAAGGACAGACAAGACAGACAGGGAAGGACAGACAAGACAGACAGGGAAAAACAGACAAGACAGACGAAAGGATAGACAAGACAGACAGGGAAGGACAGACAAGACAGACAGGGAAGGACAGGCAAGACAGACAGGGAAAAACAGACAGGACAGACAGGGAAGGACAGACAATACAGACAGGGAAGGACAGACAAGACAGACAGGGAAGGACAGACAAGACAGACAGGGAAGGACAGACAATACAGACGGAAAGACAGACAAGACAGACAGGGAAGGACAGAAAAGACAGACAGGGAAGGACAGGCAAGACAGACAGGGAAAAACAGACAAGACAGACAGGGAAGGACAGACAAGACAGACAGGGAAGGACAGACAGGGAAAACAGACAAGACAGACAGGGAAGGACAGACAAGACAGACAGAGAAGGACAGGCAAGACAGACAGGGAAAACAGACAAGACAGACAGGGAAGGACAGACAAGACAGACAGAGAAGGACAGGCAAGACAGACAGGGAAAACAGACAAGACAGACAGGGAAGGATAGACAATACAGACAGGGAAGGATAGACAAGCCAGACAGGGAGGGATAGACAAGACAGACAGGGAAGGACAGACAAGACAGACAGGGAAGGATAGACAAGACAGACAGGGAAGGACAGACAAGACAGACAGGGAAAAACAGACAAGACAGACAGGGAAAAACAGACAATACAGACAGGGAAAACAGACAAGACAGACAGGGAAGGATAGACAAGACAGACAGGGAAAATAGACAATACAGACAGGGAAGGATAGACAATACAGACAGGGAAGGATAGACAATACAGACAGGGAAGGATAGACAAGCCAGACAGGGAGGGATAGACAAGACAGACAGGGAAGGACAGACAAGACAGACAGAGAAGGACAGGCAAGACAGACAGGGAAGGACAGACAATACAGACAGGGAAGGACAGACAAGACAGACAGGGAAGGACAGACAAGACAGACAGGGAAGGACAGACAATACAGACGGAAAGACAGACAAGACAGACAGGGAAGGACAGAAAAGACAGACAGGGAAGGACAGGCAAGACAGACAGGGAAAAACAGACAAGACAGACAGGGAAGGATAGACAAGACAGACAGGGAAGGACAGACAAGACAGACAGGGAAGGATAGACAAGACAGACAGGGAAGGACAGACAAGACAGACAGGGAAAAACAGACAAGACAGACAGGGAAAAACAGACAAGACAGACAGGGAAAAACAGACAATACAGATAGGGAAGGACAGAAAAACTCAGAAATAGACCTCTCCCTAATGGAAAGATGCATATTTAAAAGAGCAACCAGAATCATATTTTCTATGTTTCGCAGAAAAAAAACGGCTATTAATAAATATTGAACTAGTGTCACCTGTATTGGCAAAGAGTCCGAGTTAGGCCAGGGTTTCCCATTCATCGAATTCATAGCCTGCTCGGCAGACGACCTGGTCTCGTACAGACAGAATCCCACACCCCGACAAGCTCCATTGGGATCTAGCAGCGCTTTGCAATTAATAACCGATCCGTATTGATCCAGCACGGATTGCAGCGCTTCCTGAGTCAGCCAAGACGGCAGATTCGATAAGCGCAGCTTACAATTTCTAGTTTGATCGCTGCGCAATCGAGCAAATGCCACTTTAAGCGTTTTATTGCCAACTTGTCGGCGATTGACAGCCGCAATGGCCTGGTTAGCCAGCTCTTGAGTGTCGTATTCGCAAAATCCGTAACCGTAGCTATAGCCTGTGGCGTTGTTGCGACAGATTTTTACAGATTTAACTCCGGGTACTTCGCTATCGAATATCTGTCTTAATTGTTCGTCCGTCATGTCTTGGGGTAGATAGTTGACAATTAAGTTTGTGTCGGAGTATTGAGCCATGCTTAACTTTTTGAACACTGTTGTCTTGTTTTTAAGCTATTGCACTGGTATTTGTTGAATCAGAAATGTTTGAGGGCCGATGGTTAAGCCCGATTATTTGAAGGCCGATTGTTCAGCCTGTTATTTTTAGGCCGAGTGTTCAGCCTGTTTATTTGAAGGCCGATTGTTCAGCCTGTTATTTTAAGGCCGAGTGTTCAGCCTGTTTATTTTAAGGCCGAGTGTTCAGCCTGTTTATTTGAAGGCCGATTGTTAAGCCTGTTTATTTGAGGGCCGATTGTTCAGCCTGTTTATTTGAGGGCCGATTGTTCAGCCTGTTTATTTGAAGGCCGATTGTTCAGCCTGTTTTTTGAAGGCCGATTGTTGAGCCCATTCATTTGAGGACTGATTGTACGGCCTGTTTATTTTAAGGCCGAGTGTTCAGCCTGTTTATTTGAAGGCCGATTGTTAAGCCTGTTTATTTGAGGGCCGATTGTTAAGCCTGATTATGCGAGGGCCGATTGTTCAGTCTGTTTATTTGAAGGCCGATTGTTAAGCCTGTTTATTTGAAGGCCGATTGTTAAGCCTGTTTATTTGAAGGCCGATTGTTAAGCCTGTTTATTTGAGGGCCGATTGTTCAGCCTGTTTATTTGAGGGCCGATTGTTCAGCCTGTTTATTTGAAGGCCGATTGTTAAGCCTGTTTATTTGAAGGCCGATTGTTCAGTTCGTTTATTTGAAGGCCGATTGTTAAGCTTTTTTATTTGAAGGCAGATTGTTCAGCCTGTTTATTTGAAGGCCGAGTGTTCAACCTGTTTATTTGAAGGCCGATTGTTCAGCCTGTTTATTTGAAGGCTGAGTGTTCAGCCTGTTTATTTGAGGGCCGATTGTTAGGCCTGATTATTTGAGGGCAAATCGTTCAGCCCATTGATTTGAGGGCTGATTGCTAAGCCTGTTTATTTAAGGGCTGATTGTTTTTTAGTATATTAAAAATATTTTTAAAATATCTATATATTTTAGCATATTTCAGAGTCTGCTATGTATAGAGCTAAAGCACAAATTTGTGCACCAAGTCCTACATTTTGTTTATTGAAATATTAGCATATAAATATAATAGAGCACTAGTACACAGTAATACTAAGAAATCTAGTAAAATTCAGATTAAATGAAAAATTAAAACAATGAATCAATTTTTGTTGCTTTTTAGACCTTTTTAAATTTAAAAATCCATTTTATTTTAGTTCACATTGCAAATTATCAAAAATATAGGCTAAAACTTTGCAATAAAGTGCTATTTTAAATTTCAGCTATTTGTTTACTTTACTAAGACAAAATTATCTAATTGACATACATTAATCAATTAGCCTATGCCTTGAAAAAATTGTCTAAAACATATTTCATGTAGGGTATATGTAAATTATACATTTTAGGTAACCTGTTATAAGCTAAATCTTTTTGATCAGCTTTTGCTATGCACTAAATCAAAAAGTTGAGCACATTTTTTATTTATATGCACTAGAATTATCTGTCATAATGTATACCTTCTTGAATGTGACATTGGGTTAAGGACTTGCTGATTCCCACAGCTCTTGCTGCTATCTAAACTCGCCCCAATGCAACCATGCCTTTTCCTTCCATTTCTTACTCTTTGGCAAAGAAGTTGTATTCCATACTCTTATACTCTAGATTAGTAGTTCTCAACCTGAGGGTTGCATGACCATTTTCTGTGGGTTGCAACACTAAGAAATATGAGTATATCATACTTAATGATGCATTTTATTGATTATAAAAGGGGTTGTAAACATTAAAAATTAGGGTTGCCTGAAAAAGGTTGAGAACTACTGCTCTACATTATGTAGTACATGCCCAAAAATGGGTATGCATTGGCCTTGCATGCCAAAAGTTAAGCATGCACAATTGACATGCATGACTCAAAAGAAAATAGTGTGCACGCATTCCTGGCATGTACTTGATAGAATCAGGGAGAAAAGTTAGTGTTAAATAGAAAAATAAGATTAAAAGGTCATTTTCAAGCATTAATTTCAAGCTCTCCAATTTTGAGCTCATAATAAAGTATTTAAATAGTTTTTTGAGTATAGCTATTCCCCATATAATTATAAATAGTAATAAGCAAGAAATATAATATAATAAGCAAGAAAGAAAAATGATCAACCAAATTATCTGTTAAAAGGGTCTTTTATACAATGCAAAAAAGGTCATTAACATTCAAAAAGCAAAAATGTCATTTATTCTTGCAATACTAGTCTAGATTTGAGAGTATGGGTATGCATTTAAACTTTTTTAGCATCTATTTATTACTATTCAATTTTGTTCAAGTGTGCACCTAGCATGATCTAGACTATAAGTTATATTGCCCTTAGACATACAAATCCTAAGTATAATAGAACATGCAAACTATGCCACCTATAGACCTATCACCAAGTATATTGAATGACTAGACAAAGACAATAAATATAAGTATTAACCTTTAAAAAGAAAAACATTTTTCCAATTTTTCTTTTTTGAAAAAGCTTTACTTGCTTTCAATAGAAAACTATCTTAGTATTAAAATATTTGGTATTGCTATATCTAGCATTGGAGTGTCTTGCTTTTGACCTAATTAAGTTATTAAGGTTTTTAAATTCAAAGCAAATTAAGATTCTTATAGTCTATTTATTTATGTAAGCTCACTTAGTTTATCTATGTTATGGGGCCTATCTAGGCCTACTAATTAGAAATATCAAACTAGGCCTAAGTATCAAAGAAGGAAAGCCTAGGCCTAGTCTAGTCCTAGCTTAGGCCTAAAATAATATATATCCATTCCATATAGGCCTAACATGCCTTCATTAAAGATTGAAAGATTGAAATGAAACATTTGAATGCCTAGCCTCTCTCCTACTATTTCTTTTAAAAAAACATTATTACAAAGGCTTAGCTAGATTGGCACATGACTAAGACTAAAACAACCATATACCAAGAACACCATAGCTATTACTGGCTACTGGTATTGAGGGGGAGCTACTAATCTTCTAGCACTGCTATTTCTCTCATAGGTTCCTTACTCATAGCCTTGTCTTGCTACTTGCTAGTTCTATCCACTTAGGCCTATCTCCTCTCTAGCACTAGGCCTATCTAAGCCTAATAACACATTGAGCCAAATTTCTCTCCTAGTTTTCCTAAATGTGGTGGTCTTGGTATATGGACCTTTTAAACTTTGTCCAACTTGGAATATTCCAACCATTATTTTAACTTGTGATATGGTTAAATTATGAGTCAGAATAAGGGGAATAATGGTTGGAATATTATGACTCTTAGGCCTAATTCCAACTAATTATTTAATATATTGCAATTAGAGTCTAAACATCATTCTGGCTTTTATTTTGACTGATTATTTAATACATTGCAAGAGTCTGAATATTATTCCAACTCTTAATTCTTGCTGATTGTTAAATATATTGCTAGAGTCAAAATATCATTCTGACTCTTATTTTGACTAATTATTTATTCATTTTATAGCCTAGGCTATACTGCAATTATAATTGACTATAAGTATCATTTAATCATTGCAATATATTTAATAATCAGTTGGAATAAGATTCATAATGATATTTAGACTCTTACAACATATTAAATTATAAATTAAATTAAATTAAATTATTAAATTAAATCTTTACATAGGCCTACTCGGAATATTCCAACCGTTATTCTGACTTGTAACCACATTATGAGTTGGAATAATGGTTGGAACTTGGATTATTATGAGTTGGACAAAGTTTAAAAGGTTTGTGTGTGGTGGTCATGGTCTACACCACTGACTTTTAGGCATATATTTTTATTCCTATTAGGCCCTAATGAGGTAGGCCTATTTTCAGTTTCCAAATAAAATACAATGTTTTGAAGGTTATTATTTACTAATAAAAATGCTTCAAAGATCAAGTATGCCCAATATTCAATACCTGATGCTATGCTATGCTATGAGTAGGCCTAAGGCAAGCCTAAGTAAGTCTAACTCTAACTGACTCTAACAGTCAGTCTGATTTTGAAAATTGGTAGAAAGTTTCACTTAATATTTTTGAAATGTGGTTGCGAGAAGCAGGCCGGTAGGCCTGGATTGATTATTATTTTAATATACATGGTAGTCCCTAATTACCACCACGATTGTCGACCGACTCGTCAGTCGTCATGATGTCTCGACTGGGATCGGGCTCGTCCATCTTCCATCAGACAATTTCTATCCTCTTTCTAGCAATGACAACTAACTATTTGTTTACTTACAATATATTTTAAAATAATACTGAGTTGTAGTCTAATAAAGCAAAAAGAATGGTAATGTCCTTCTAAACCAAGTTAAAATCAAGTTACTTTGTTTATTCCAATACAGTTATTTTGCACAAGTAAAAAAGGCCGACTAATTTCAATTTTTACCAAAACCAAAATAAATTAACTTGGTGTAAATTATATATTGATAGTTAGCTCTAAAGACGTTTGATTGACTTTGTTGCATTATTTTAAATTGAGTTAGCATCGAGTTAGTATTCACAATTAATACTAATTAATATATTAAAATTCTATAATACTATTAATAATAATTGTAAAGTCTATTTTGATTGATAAACAAATTTACCTGATTAAGATTTAAATTAAAATTTATCTAAAGACAGCGCGAGCGTAAATTATATGAGATATGCCTGATTTTACATGTTGTTCTTGCGATCTCGAATTTCCATATTCATCATTTGGAAAGCAGGCTAGATTTTTAAAGGCATCAATGGAGTAAGTGCTACCACATTTAGTTATAGTATGCTCTATCTGAACTGAATGAATCGAATTGAATGACTTTATGACAGCATTATTTAGCAGCACTTTGTTTTAGCCTAATATATCCGCACATACAACTAGAAGCAAAAACAAAACTGTACAATATATTCCCCATGGCATGGATGGACATTTTTTTTATCGCATTGTGTAAAATTTGGGTCTCTTTGGTGAATGGTTCTTTTTTAACCGTTAGCCTTGCTAATCGATTGCATAGGCGTCGGAAAGGGGGGCCAGTGGGGCCATGCCCCCTCACTTTTTAAAATGGGGGGGGGCAGTAATGGTATCTGACCCCCCACATATTAAATGTATAATGTAGACTCCTTGCTACTTTGCATGAATGCATTTTGCTGCAGGGCGACAAAACATAGCGCCTGCAGCGCCAAAATGAGTGCCTGTAGCGCCAAGATGAGTGCCTGCAGCGCTAAAATGTGGGTCTGCGGCACTAAAATGAGTGCCTGCGGCGCTTTATAAAATGAGTGCTGATCGACAAGACGGATTCTGAAAATAATCGGTACATGATAATGTGCATTTTCCATCTAAAAAAATCTAACTCGACGGGGGCGTGCACCCTGTGCGCCCCCCCCTAAATCCCCCACTGAACCTGCCCCCACCCCACTTTTTGAAACGTTCCTACGCCTATGATCAATTGCTTGGAGCTGTTTTCATGCAGTTAAGTTTGACTTCTATGTATCATCGAATGGGGATTTTACATGCCTAGCCACAGATTTTGTTTCCTCATATCTACTTGGTACTCCATCGAAGTATATGCAGGTACATCTATTTCTTCTACATGTATCACATAATAACATAGCTGAGATGATAGTTGGTAAATTTACTTTGTCTTAGTAACATTACGATTCATTTTAAAGTCAGACTCGTAGCATGCAGATGCAGTGGCGTGGCGCAGTCAGTGGACCCGCGGGAGACAACCCCCCCCCCGAAATTCCGAAGAAACCCCTCTCATTACACCCCTCCTCCAGGTGCTGATCATGCCCCCCCAGCGAAAAAAATTCCTGGCTGCGCCACTGGTAGCATATTGCTACTATTAGTAGAACTAACAAGAATAATTTGTGGTGTTTTTAGCAGAAACCAGAAAAATATTTGCGGAATTATATCCTTTAAACTTAAAATGTTATAGCGTTTAATCAAAGTACTCAATTTTATTTTAGACTTCTGGAGGATTGCTATCTTCTCAAGGATCCTGAAACTTCTGAAGGTAGCAGCTGTAT
Organism: Macrostomum lignano; assembly: GCA_002269645.1. Lineage (NCBI taxonomy): Eukaryota > Metazoa > Platyhelminthes > Macrostomidae > Macrostomum > Macrostomum lignano. The sequence goes on along the minus strand of NIVC01000480.1, from coordinate 50,291 downwards.
CATGGTCGGTGCAAACTGCTCTGTTTGTAATAGAAGCGTTTGCATGCAAAGTGTAAGGCATAATAAATATACCAATCATTGTGCAATAAAAGTTCTCAATGTTGCTATTGACTGCTTTTATGATTATTTATGTACTATTTATGCATATAATGTATGAAATTCTCATTTCATCTACATTCAGGGTTGCTCCATTTTTTATGTTCGACGTTTCTGCCTCAGGTGTTTTGAAGATCGCATTGACGACTTCCCTGCTGAAGTTAAACAGGTACGTGTTTATAATCTGATATTATTTGCTCAGGTTTTCGCTTGATGACTCGGGTTCCACTGAAACATTTCACTTCAAAACATTGCAGGACTTCAGGAAACGAAAAGACAATTAATAAACACAGGATCTCATGCAGAATGTACTGTAAGCAATTATGTATTTACGTGGATGTGTAACCACATGATATTACACGTTATTATGGGTAGTCATTTTGCAACGCGATTGTACGCTCGTATCATTTTTCTCGTATATGAACAATTTGGAAATGTATCATCATAAATTAAAACTAACTTTCTTTAACATAAAAATACATTTTTTACAAATTCAGTGCATCTGGTCAATTCACTAACTTCTTCCATTATTTATTAAAATTGAAGTTTAAATTGTTGTTTTAAACAATAAATTTACTTTGATGAACGTCACATCAAAATGAAAACGTCTTGGTACCCAATTGGCATCACGAAAAATCTGCTAACATAATCTAAGAGTGTTTAAATAACATAGATCCATCAAGATTACAACTTTTTAGACAGCTAGATAGAGTGTTGAAGAGGCCTCATTGACGGTAATATTTTATTTCTTCCCTAGTGTACAAATCAAAATGAACCCGAGAGTTTCTGCGCGCCACTGGTGTATCGCTGGTCAGGTTCAGTGCCGTCTTCTTTGTGCGGCCAGTCAGGGCGTTGATTGTGGGCCAGACGTGCCGATTCCGTTGGTCGAGCCCCGCAGAGGTGACGCTTCGAATGGCATCGTCAACAGCGGCTTGCTGCCGTTTGGTGCAGGCGTCCGCCAGGGTTTCTCGGCCTTGGCCGACGGTCGCCTGGTCCGTAGCAGCCTCTCGACTGTTCACCTCGCCTCCTGAACCTCCTTGTCATTCGCCCAGACCGGGAGACTACGGGCTGCAGGTTTTATCAGAGGCAGCGTCTTGCTAGCTGCCGTCGCGACTGCCGCGCTTATTTCGGAATAGTTGCCAGTGCTCGCGGACTCGGCGGCGAAGACAGGTGAACCAGCCGCGGGTGCTGGAGTCTCGCAGAGCCCTGTAGTAGCGGCGTGGGGGTCGCTTGGGCGGCCTGTAGAGCGTGTCCCGGGTGCGAAGGTTGCAGAAAAGCAGGCAGTGGTCCGGATTGGATGGACAGCGGGGCCATCGTGTCGCAGACTGTCACCCGTCTGATTTCGCGGTAGAGAAATAGAATGTGGTCGAGCTTGGCCCGGCAAATCGTGGCGTTTCAACGTGCGTTCCGCTTCCTTCGCTTACAGCTGGCAAAGGTTGACAATCTAAAAGCTGGCTTGCGAAAACGCGTATTGGCCGACACCAGATCATGCCGCGACGTATCGGGAGTATCGAGTAAGCGCAGTATTGAGTTGCCATTCTGGCGCGGGGACACAAAGATAGAGCGCTGGGATCTCTCCGCGACAGCACTGAGATCGCCAAGCACCACCAGGTTGTCACGCATTGCGACTGACTCGAGCTGCTCCGACAGGAAATGAAAGAACTCCTGTGCCTCGAGCTGATGGGCAGCTGTCGGTGCATACTGTACGCGCAGAAAAGCAGACCGTTACGGCCTTGCAGCCTCACATCCACACACAGCAGCCGAGGTGACACAGCGACACACCAGACACTCCGCTGCAACCGTGGTCCGGCTAGAGCGCCGACTGCTCCACCTCCTCGAATATCCGCAGAGGTGAAAAACAGGATCCAGCCGGCGCCGAGATCCTCACGTTAGAAGCCGTCTTGCGTCAGAACTGACACCTCTAGCATTACAATGTCCAGCTGCAGATCCGATGCCAGCTGCGCCAGCATTCTCCTCCAAGCAGATTTAAGAGTGCGACAGTTGATCGAGGTGGCAATTCTAAACACGCTCCCTGGTACAGCTACATCAATCACAATCCCTAGCCTGACTTTGTCTTCATCATTCCCTGGGACAATTAGCTAAATTGTCTTGCTCTTTTCTTGCTGACTTTCATGCCAAACTTTCTTGAAATTCTGTCCCGTTTCGTTGTCAGTTCCAGGAACTATTCTTCATCTTTACCAAATGCGTATACATGTATAGCTATGGCCGGCAATTTGAACTTAAGAAAATTGTTGCTTTTTCCCTCCAGGAGCTGTTTAGTTAAAATACAGTAGTTTTATAGCAAACCAGCACGAAACCAAAAAAAAAAACAGCAGCTCCAGACGACGAATCGAAAGAGAGTTTACGCATTTGTGCACGTTTCGCGCGACACTGCATGCAGTCTGATCATATCTCCAGCTCGAGCTGTCAGTCAAAGATAGGCAAACTGGCAAAATTCAGATCGTTCTGTGCTCTTGTTGCTTCGCAGACAGTTGCTTTTTTAAGCATTATATTTATGTATTACTGGGCCTTGGTGGCGATAAAGACCAGTTCATACTGCAGCTACAGAACAAAATGGTGCAGTTGGGGACCCGCAGAATTGCACGGCTGATAAGGAACTAGCTACTTCATGATAGGCTTCATGCATGGCAACTATTATTGAGGACAGCTCAACACAACAGTAGCTTCTGTGTGTGTGTGTGTCCAAGCAATGTTTTATAGGCTTTAGCTAATGCAGTCTATTTGCTTTTTTATAGACTGCATTTATATAGTAGCTATAAAATAATAGTAAAAATAACAATAATTGATTACACCTTTGGGCCAGATGTGCAACCGACAGCTCAGCCGCAGCTATTGCGCAGCGCATCTGAAGGCTGCGTACGGCTGTTCAGTCCAAGGACTGCTGGGGGTCGCCACACATCCTCAATTACCCCAGCTAATGCTGGCACCCATTTTACAGCTGGGTGAACTGAAGCAATGCAGAGTTAAGTGTGTCTTGCTCAAGGACACAAATTGTTCCGATCCGAATGGGGTCGGGGATCGAACCCCCGACCTTCGAGTCGTGAATCCGACAAGGCTCTTAACCAACTAGGCTACTACCCCCAACCGGTATAAAAGTATATAAAATAGCTAATTTGATTATATACTGTCAGTATAGTAATTAATTCTTTTCAGTTTGCAGTATACAGCAAGATAATACCGGCTGGATCAATGAAATCAATTGATTTACACCAGCACAAAATCAACGACTTTATTGGCCTAATTAATGTTTCAAAGAATATACAAGTATATAAATAAAAGTTTGGCACGACTTATTTAATCGCTTATAAAAAAAGCGACCTAGACATGCAGGAAGAATAAATTAAGCAGTACGATAAGTGTTATACTGACTTAAAACAAATCAACAATAAGCTTTTTTCAACGGCGGTTATTAAAACAAACAGAGATGATTCTATTTTGAAATTTTGTTGACTGCAACTCCGCATATACTGTCTAAATGATATGCAATCGTGGGGCGTCGCCACTGGGGGGGGGGCATGTCCGTCCCCCCCCCTCAGTAAAAGCTATGGGGGGCATGCCAATGCTCTGTCCCCCCACCCCCACTTTGTGGGAATCAATAGTTAGTATTGCTTCAAGGCGCCAAAATGAGTGCCTGCGGTGCCGAAATGAGTGTCTGCCTGCGGCGCCAAAATGAGTGCCTGCCTGCGGCGCCGAAATGAGTGCCTGCCTGCGGCGCTAAAATGAGTGCCTGCGGCGCCAAAATGAGTGCCTGCCTGTGGCGCCAAAATGAGTGCCTGCCTGCGGCGCCAAAATGAGTGCCTGCAGCGCCAAAATGAGTGCCTGCCTGCGGCGCCAAAATTAGTGTCTGCCTGCGGCGCCAAAATTAGTGTCTGCGGCGCCAAAATGAGTGCCTGCGGCGCCAAAATTAGTGTCTGCGGCGCCAAAATGAGTGCCTGCGGCGCCAAAATTAGTGTCTGCGGCGCCAAAATGAGTGCCTGCGGCGCCAAAATTAGTGTCTGCGGCGCCAAAATGAGTGCCTGCGGCGCCAAAATGAGTGCCTGCGGCGCCAAAATGAGTGCCTGCGGCGCCAAAATGAGTGTCTGCCTGCGGCGCCAAAATGAGTGCCTGCAGCGCCAAAATGAGTGCCTGCAGCGCCAAAATGAGTGCCTGCCTGCGGCGCCAAAATTAGTGTCTGCCTGCGGCGCCAAAATTAGTGTCTGCGGCGCCAAAATGAGTGCCTGCGGCGCCAAAATGAGTGCCTGCGGCGCCAAAATGAGTGCCTGCGGCGCCAAAATGAGTGCCTGCGGCGCCAAAATGAGTGTCTGCCTGCGGCGCCAAAATGAGTGCCTGCGGCGCCAAAATGAGTGCCTGCGGCGCTAAAATGAGCGCTAACAACACCGATTCTCAAAATAATGTACATGTAGGAATTTAGCCCTGTACATTAAGAGATTCGTTGGCTTTTCGACCCCCACCATAAAATCCATGGCGACGCCCCTGGATGCACTTATATCCAAAAGTAAATTTAATTCACTGTTCTCTTGAATAGCTACGTTGTTTTAGTTACAAAAATCAGTCACGCAGTTCCAAGGCTCGACTTTCTGGCAGTAAACTAAATCGACCTGAAAAGGATTAAGGGTTTGCTTTTCATCTTTTTGTTAAATACATTAATTTAGCATCTAAATACATTTGTAGCCGTAAACAGCATTTTAATGGCTATTCAAATTATCAAGTAGCTTAAAATAGTATCGGCAACGCGGACATCGCTCTAAAAAGGTTCTTAACTTAACTCAAAGTTGGCCTGGCGCAAACTGCAATTGTATACTTAATGTCCATAAACCGAATACAAGCATTAAATAATTTCTGTAATTTATTGACATGTAACCTCGATCTAAATAGCTTCAATTTCGGTTGCAAATAAGTGCTAATATTATCGCAGCATTCGATCGTCTATTTAATTCAATACAGCAACTTACACCGCCGTCTGCTGTTGCTAACCTTAGTGTGGTTAAAATTCTCTTTTTAGCAACGTTTTGGCTATATTCGACCATCAGACTGACCGTGAATGAAATCAGAATTGTGATTGCATCTCCATTCTAAAGTAGTACGCAGTAGGTAATTTAGTGGCCTCCATTGCCTGCTACCTAATATAGCGCTGCCACCTGCCCTGGTTTAGAATATTTACAGTTGCCACAAGTGAGCGGAGAGGCAGATTCTCACTGACTGAGTGAGCGGAGAGGCAGATTCTCACTGACTGAGTGAGCGGAGAGGCAGATTCTCACTGACTGAGTGAGCGGAGAGGCAGATTCTCATTGACTGAGTGATCGGAGAGGCAGATTCTCAGTGACTGAGTGAGCGGAGAGGCAGATTCTCACTGACTGAGTGAGCGGAGAGGCAGATTCTCACTGACTGAGTGAGCGGAGAGGCAGATTCTCATTGACTGAGTGATCGGAGAGGCAGATTCTCAGTGACTGAGTGAGCGGAGAGGCAGATTCTCACTGACTGAGTGAGCGGAGAGGCCTATTCTCACTGACTGAGTGAGCGGAGAGGCAGATTCTCACTGACTGTGTGAGCGGAGAGGCAGATTCTCAATGACTGAGTGAGCGGAGAGGCAGATTCTCACTGACTGAGTGAGCGGAGAGGCAGATTCTCATTGACTGAGTGATCGGAGAGGCAGATTCTCAGTGACTGAGTGAGCGGAGAGGCAGATTCTCACTGACTGAGTGAGCGGAGAGGCCTATTCTCACTGACTGAGTGAGCGGAGAGGCAGATTCTCACTGACTGTGTGAGCGGAGAGGCAGATTCTCAATGACTGAGTGAGCGGAGAGGCAGATTCTCACTGACTGAGTGAGCGGAGAGGCAGATTCTCAATGACTGAGTGAGCGGAGAGGCAGATTCTCAATGACTGAGTGATCGGAGAGGCAGATTCTCACTGACTGTGTGAGCGGAGAGGCAGATTCTCAGTGACTGAGTGAGCGGAGAGGCCTATTCTCACTGACTGAGTGAGCGGAGAAGCAGATTCTCAATGACTGAGTGATCGGAGAAGCAGATTCTCAATGACTGAGTGATCGGAGAGGCAGATTCTCAGTGACTGAGTGAGCGGAGAGGCAGATTCTCAATGACTGAGTGAGCAGAGAGGCAGATTCTCAATGACTGAGTGATCGGAGAAGCAGATTCTCAATGACTGAGTGATCGGAGAGGCAGATTCTCAGTGACTGAGTGAGCGGAGAGGCAGATTTTCAATGACTGAGTTGAGCGGAGAGGCAGATTCTCAATGACTGAGTGAGCGGAGAGGCAGATTCTCACTGACTGAGTGAGCGGAGAGGCAGATTCTCAATGACTGAGTTGAGCGGAGAGGCAGATTCTCAATGACTGAGTGAGCGGAGAGGCAGATTCTCAATGACTGAGTGAGCGGAGAGGCAGATTCTCAATGACTGAGTTGAGCGGAGAGGCAGATTCTCAATGACTGAGTGAGCGGAGAGGCAGATTCTCAATGACTGAGTTGAGCGGAGAGGCAGATTCTCACTGACTGAGTGAGCGGAGAGGCAGATTCTCACTGACTGAGTGAGCGGAGAGGCAGATTCTCAATGACTGAGTTGAGCGGAGAGGCAGATTCTCACTGACTGAGTGAGCGGAGAGGCAGATTCTCACTGACTGAGTGAGCGGAGAGGCAGATTCTCACTGACTGAGTGAGCGGAGAGGCAGATTCTCACTGACTGAGTGAGCGGAGAGGCAGATTCTCACTGACTGAGTGAGCGGAGAGGCAGATTCTCACTGACTGAGTGAGCGGAGAAGCAGATTCTCACTGACTGAGTTGAGCGGAGAGGCAGATTCTCACTGACTGAGTGAGCGGAGAGGCAGATTCTCACTGACTGAGTGAGCGGAGAGGCAGATTCTCAATGACTGAGTTGAGCGGAGAGGCAGATTCTTACTGACTGAGTGAGCGGAGAGGCAGATTCTCACTGACTGAGTGAGCGGAGAGGCAGTGTTTAAAAGATTTTAGAAAGTTGCGTCAAATGTACATGTAAGATTGGGAAACCAATAATTACACAATAGGGCTCAAATTCTGACAAACTCACCCACTAGATAACGACGCCCCCGCCGCAGCGCAACAGACCGCTGTGTGCACCTTCTGCGTCCTCGACTGGCAGAAGCCTTTGCCGCAGACGGGACAAACGTACGGTTTGTTCTTGCTGTGCACGTAGCTGTGATCGCGCAGATGGTCGCGACGACGGAACGCTTTGCCGCACACGTCGCAAGGAAATGGCCGTTCGTCTGTGTGAGTGCGCTCGTGGATGAGCTGGTTGTAGGACTTCGTGAACCGGCGGCTGCAGTGACGGCACACGTATTCTTTGCGGCTTCTGGGAATGGGAATTGACGCATTTATCAGGTTTGATCATTGGTTTTGGGTTTGGTGTTAGTAGCAATTGTTAACTGCCAAGTTTAAAGATGCAAACCAACCACTAGGCTACGATTCCACAGAAGTCAGCACAAAACCCTACATTAGTGCCCATCAGAAATCAGTGAATGACTTCTAAATCTTCAGAACTCATTGGATGATCTCCGATACATCAGAAGTCAATGGATGATCTCCGTTTCTTTAGAGGCCATTGGATGATCTCCGGTTCTTCAGAACTCATTGGATGACCTCCGGCTCCTCAGAAGTCATTGGATGATCTCCAATTCTTTAGAAGTCATTGGATGATCTCCGGTTCTTCAGAACTCATTGGATGACCTCCGGCTCCTCAGAAGTCATTGGATGACCACCGATTCTTCAGAAGTCAACGAATGACCTCCGGCTCCTCAGAAGTCATTGGATGATCTCCAATTCTTTAGAAGTCATTGGATGATCTCCGGTTCTTCAGAACTCATTGGATGACCTCCGGCTCCTCAGAAGTCATTGGATGACCACCGATTCTTCAGAAGTCAACGAATGACCTCCGGCTCCTCAGAAGTCATTGGATGATCTCCAATTCTTCAGAAGTCATTGGATGACCACCGATTCTTCAGAACTCATTGGATGACCCCAGATTCTTCAGAACTCATTGGATGACCCCAGATTCTTCAGAACTCATTGGATGATCTCTGGTTCTTCGGAAGTCATTGGATGACCTCCAGTTCTTCGGAAGTCATTGGATGACCTCAGATTCTTCAAAAGTCATTGGATGACCTCCAAATCTTCCAGGGTGGTTTGCTTCCATTTAGGTCCTCAGCATATTCACAGTTCACCTCTTACTTGATCTTCCAAACCTTTCCCACTTGATCCCAGATTTCCCAGACTCAATTTACCTTCCGCGAGGTTTTTTAACCAAACCGGTGTCCAACAACGGATGTTGCGGCCGCGGCAGCTGAGCTGATGACGATGTTGAAGACGATGAGCAAGACGTATCGACGCTTTTTACAGACTCGCTGCAAGACTGAGCCAGCCGACTAAAATCAAATCGTTTTGAAGGCTGTTGATGCCACTGATGCTGCCGCAATTCTGGCTGCATCAACTGATGAAGCTGGGGCATCTGCGCATTGGAAATCATCAGAGGTAAATACTGCTGCCAAAATCTCAGGTAGGTTGACAACAGCTGCATGTCAGTCGACGAGATCAGTGGCGGTGGAGTCGGGAGCGCTTTTGGATGTTTATCTGCAGAAATTTTATTATGGAATTTTTTTTAACTTTAGCAAGTTTAATTTTACTACATCCTTCTCCCGTATCCTTCAGCTACGGCTACCGCCCCCAACTCTCGCGCTATCTGTCTGACTAATACTCGAAAAATGTTTCTGTTTTTAATCTTGAAGCAATAAAAAACTGGACAGTATAGTGAGCACAGGAGTGTAATACGGACGAAAATTGTATACAGCGGAATTTTTGCGTCATGAGTCATTGTGGGGGACCGCTGGTGTTCATTTCTAATACGTCGTAATAGGACAGCATTTAGCTAATTCGTTTTGACAACTCAGTATCAAATATTTGAACTGTTTACAGGTGCCCAGCGCTTGCTTGTAAAAATTGATAAGAAGATTGTTTATTAAATTAATGTTTTTTACAGTGGCATATGAAGAATAGTGAAGGGCAAGGACGGAGTGAGTTTATGAGTGAGTTTATGAGTGAGTTTATGTGTGAGTTCATGAATGAGTTCATGGATAAGTCCATGAGCAAGTTCATGAATGAGTCCATGAGAAAGTTCATGAATGAGTCCATGAGAAAGTTCATGAATGAGTCCATGAGAAAGTTCATGAATGAGTGAGTTAGTTCACGAGTGACTTTATGAGTGAGTTTATGAGTGAGTTCATGAATGAGTTTATGAGTGAGTTCATGAGTAAGTTTACAATTGAGTTCATGATTGAGTTCATGAGTGAGTTCATGAGTGAGACATTAGTGAGTTCATGAGTGAGTTCATGAGTGAGTTCATGAGTGAGTTCATGAGTGAGTTCATGAGTGAGTTCATGAGTGAGTTCATGAGTGAGTTCATGAGTGAGACATTAGTGAGTTCATGAGTGAGTTCATGAGTGAGTTCATGAGTGAGTTCATGAGTGAGTTCATGAGTGAGTTCATGAGTGAGTTCATGAGTGAGTTCATGAGTGAGTTCATGAGTGAGTTCATGAGTGAGTCCATGAGTGAGTTTATGAGTGAGTTCATGAGTGAGTTCATGAGTGAGTTCATGAGTGAGTTCATGAGTGAGTTCATGAGTAAGTTTACAATTGAGTTCATGATTGAGTTCATGATTGAGTTTATGAGTGAGTTCATGAGTGAGTTCATGAGTGAGTTCATGAGTAAGTTTACAATTGAGTTCATGATTGAGTTCATGAGTGAGTTCATGAGTGAGTTCATGAGTGAGTTCATGAGTGAGACATTAGTGAGTTCATGATTGAGTTCATGAGTGAGTTTATGAGTGAGACATCAGTGAGTTCATGAGTGAGTTCATGAGTGAGTTCATGAGTGAGTTCATGAGTGAGTCCATTCAAACATATATTTAATAAGATTCTCTTACCAGCTAATTGATCGACTTCATCGCTAAGATTTTTCCCTCGTTCGAGAGCCATTTTTTGTTTATTTATAATCAAATTAGCTTATAATGATTCCTCTCTGAAGGATAACTTGCTAACTTCTCTGCTGCTTTCTCTACAATATAAAATCTTACAAAGTTTTCCTGAAATGTTCTCTCTTAAACAATTTGGGGGCAAAGTTAATTTAGCAATTCGAGAATAGTTTGTCTAACTGTATCTGAGTGGTCACCAGCTCCTCGAGCCCAAACAACTTCTAGCCAATGAGAATCACGGTTTAATGTTTGGCAATTTTATTCACAACTCCGGGCGTTTTCTAACTGAAGTATTTGTTCAACCATGAAGGAAAGGGTCCAATTTAGTTAAACCAAGGACCTCTTTCGTTAAATTTTTATTCTGCTAAATATCTCTTTGAAAAAAAACATTTGTTTTTAATCAAATTATTGACAAGTCACACACTTAAGATTTTGGGTGACACAATTCGGATTCAGAGTGACAATTCAGATTCAGAGTGACACAATTGAGATTCAGCTACAGTGACACAATTTAGATATAAAGTGACACAATTCGGAGTCAGAGTGACACAATTTAGATTCAGAGTGACACAATTTAGATTCAGAGTGACACAATTTAGATTCAGAGTGACACATTTCGGATTAAAAGTGACAAAATTCAGATTCAGAGTGACGCACTTCAAATTTAGAGTGAAACTATTCGGATTCAGAGTAACACTTTTCGGATTCAAAGTGACACAATTCAGATTCAGAGTGACGCAATTCAGATTCAGAATGACACAATTCAGATTCAAAGTGACACATTTCGGATTCAAAGTGACACAATTCAGATTCAGAGTGACGCAATTCAGATTCAGAATGACACAATTCAGATTCAGAGTGACACATTTCAGATTCAGAGTGACACATTTCAGATTCAAAGTGACACATTTCAGATTCAGAGTGACACATTTCAGATTCAGAGTGACACATTTCAGATTCAGAGTGACACATTTCAGATTCAAAGTGACACATTTCGGATTCAAAGTGACACAATTCAGATTCAGAGTGACGCAATTCAGATTCAGAATGACACAATTCAGATTCAGAGTGACACATTTCAGATTCAGAGTGACACATTTCGGAGTCAGTGACAAAATTCAGATTCAGAGTGACACAATTCAGATTCAGAGTGACACATTTCAGATTCAGAGTGACACATTTCGGAGTCAGTGACAAAATTCAGATTCAGAGTGACACAATTCAGATTCAGAGTGACACATATCAGATTTGGAGTGAAATTTATCTGCTCCGATGGCAGTTATCCCTCAGATTGATCTTTAAAATTTTGTTTGAATTTGGCGATTTAAAAACAACTGGGGGGGAATTTTGCAACTCGGCTGCTGTAAATACATTTATTATACAGGTTACTGAAAGTAGCACCGTTTGATTTCTACGTGTAAAAATAGTTGCTGGTCAGCGAAAAGGGCTTTTCAGAAGTTCAGAAGTTGGTGTAAGTCACCTGAGCTCACTTTTAAGCAGAAGAGAGACTCAAAGTTTTCAATAGGACCTGAGAGTACTGCCTTCTCCTTTTCCTTGGCTTAATTCTGTTAAGCAGGAATTCTTGTTGATAAAATGGTCTCAAACGCGTTCTCGCCGCACGCGCAACGTTGGCAGTTCTCTCCATCAATCAAAATCGCTTGAGTTGGGAATTGGGATGCTGGGTCTCCTCTCCTCTCCTTTTCTCTCTTCTCTACTCCAATCCTATTCTCTGGCCTAGCTCAGAATCGGCTGCATGAGTGCATGTGCTCATGATGGTTTTGATAAACCTCAGTTAGTGGGGTAGGCTGACTTCTTGGGGTGTGTGCATGTGTGTGTTTACAACATTACACTTGATTTAACATGTAGTTTTAGAAAGTTAGAAATAAACTAAGAAGTGTAAATGTAGAAAATGTAGATGGCTTAGGTCGTCATAGATGACGTCATGGACAGTTCTAGGTCATCACAGTTCAAGGACAGATTTGTTCATGAGGCAGTTTTGGGTCATTGACAGATTTGTTCATGAGGCAGTTTTGGGTCATAGACAGATGTGTTCATGAGGCAGTTTTGGGTCATTGACAGATGTGTTCATGAGGCAGTTTTGGGTCATTGACAGATTTGTTCATGAGGCAGTTTTGGGTCATAGACAGATTTGTTCATGAGGCAGTTTTGGGTCATAGACAGATTTGTTCATGTGGCAGTTTTGGGTCATAGACAGATATGTTCATGTGGCAGTTCTGGGTCATAGACAGATTTGTTCATGAGGCAGTTTTGGGTCATAGACAGATTTGTTCATGAGGCAGTTTTGGGTCATTGACAGATGTGTTCATGAGGCAGTTTTGGGTCATTAACAGATTTGTTCATGAGGCAGTTTTGGGTCATAGACAGATGTATTCATGAGGCAGTTTTGGGTCATTGACAGATGTGTTCATGAGGCAGTTTTGGGTCATAGACAGATGTGTTCATGAGGCAGTTTTGGGTCATTGACAGATGTGTTCATGAGGCAGTTTTGGGTCATTGACAGATTTGTTCATGAGGCAGTTTTGGGTCATAGACAGATTTGTTCATGAGGCAGTTTTGGGTCATAGACAGATTTGTTCATGTGGCAGTTTTGGGTCATAGACAGATATGTTCATGTGGCAGTTTTGGGTCATAGACAGATTTGTTCATGAGGCAGTTTTGGGTCATAGACAGATTTGTTCATGAGGCAGTTTTGGGTCATAGACAGATTTGTTCATGAGGCAGTTTTGGGTCATAGACAGATTTGTTCATGAGGCAGTTTTGGGTCATAGACAGATTTGTTCATGAGGCAGTTTTGGGTCATAGACAGATTTGTTCATGAGGCAGTTTTGGGTCATAGACAGATTTGTTCATGAGGCAGTTTTGGGTCATAGACAGATTTGTTCATGAGGCAGTTTTGGGTCATAGACAGATTTGTTCATGAGGCAGTTTTGGGTCATAGACAGATTTGTTCATGAGGCAGTTTTGGGTCATTAACAGATTTGTTCATGAGGCAGTTTTGGGTCATAGACAGATTTGTTCATGAGGCAGTTTTGGGTCATAGACAGATTTGTTCATGAGGCAGTTTTGGGTCATAGACAGATAGAGAATAGTATTCATCAAAATAAGCCAAGGTCCATGGGGTCATAATCCTACTATATCCTACTATATACATAAACAATAACAGTAAAATGCTGCTGTTTTTTTTAAAATTACATCGGGCCACTTTTGCGGGCCTGGCTGAATAATGAGGTCATAAATCTTGAACGATACTAGTATAGGTACTGCCTGAGTACAGCTCTACCCTGCGCACTTCGTTAACACAGACAGGAGTGTACGCCCAGAGCTATACATACTGTCAGGTTTTTGTCTTTCCGTCTTTCTTGTCGAGTTTTTTAGTTCAGCACTATACTATAAGCTGCTAGTGCAGTCCCCCCCCCCCACCAACCCTTGTAACTAGCCAATGGTTAGGCTGCACACTAAGCAAGATTGTTAGCCATGTGAGATCGAAATTATTTGTACATTTTCAGCCGACCCCCGCCCCCTCGGCCGGCAGTGAAAAACTACAGCGACTAGGCGAATAGCTGCGGGCTAAATAGCAATATCCAGCACAGAAGCGAAGGCGCTACAGAGAGAAGAAAAGGAAAGAGAGGCTACCAAATTGGTTCATAACCACAGCCACCGCTTTGAAGAGAAAACAGCATAAGGCCATACTACTAATCTCGTTTCGACAAGCAGCTAGTCCTGCTTATTGAACGATTCTAAATAATATTAGTTTCATTGGCAATCCATCTAATTAATCAATCTGTTGTACCAGCTAATTTGTTTTGTTATTCTGACTGACTGTTGCAGTGGAATTTAGGCTAAGCACATTGTGCACTGCGAAATTCGTTAAGCGGGCAAAGCTTACAGCAGGTAAGTGTTGTTTCCAGTTGATTTGCGGAAGTGCTCAGTCACTTGCGTTAACATTCATGAACTCACTCATGAACTCACTCATGAACTCACTCATGAACTCACTCATGAACTCACTCATGAACTCACTCATGAACTCACTCATGAACTCACTCATGAACTCACTCATGGACTCACTCATGAACTCACTCATGAACTCACTCATGAACTCACTCATGAACTCACTCATGAACTCACTCATGAACTCACTCATGAACTCACTCATGAACTCACTCATGGACTCACTCATGAACTCACTCATGAACTCACTCATGAACTCACTCATGAACTCACTCATGAACTCACTCATGAACTCACTCATGAACTCACTCATGAACTCACTCATAAACTCACTCATGAACTCACTCATGGACTCACTCATGAACTCACCCATGAACTCACTCATGAACTCACTCATGAACTCACTCATGAACTCACTCATGAACTCACTCATGAACTCACTCATGAACTCACTCATGAACTCACTCATGAACTCACTCATGAACTCACTCATGAACTCACTCATGAACTCACTCATGAACTCACTCATGGACTCACTCATGAACTCACCCATGAACTCACTCATAAAGTCACTCATAAACTCAGTTTTGAATTCACTCATGAACTCAATCATGAACTCACACATGACCTCACTTACGAACTCACTAAAGGACTCACTCATAAACTCTCCTATGAACTCACCCATGAACTCACTCATAAGCTCACTCATGAACTCACCCATGAACAGTGCTCATATTTTATTGCCCTTACAAGTTCAGTTGATTCAATTGAAAAATTTGCCACCAAAGGGTCGCAAGAACTGTACTCTCAGCAACCGGCATAGCTGCAGTGTGCGCATCAACCACTGGCTGAGCGGCGCTTCACCACACAGCATCCTCATCCTCCTTATTTGCTGATGAGGCGCGTACAGATGAGAAACAGACAGAAATATACAGAGATCCCTGAGACGTACTTCACTCCCTATATATATACATAATCCCTCAACTCAACCAGGCACATTACGGACAATAGCCGTGCAACTGAATTGAGATAATGAAGATACTCACCTGCCTCCTTCATCACCATTGAACTAATAATTGTAATTATACAGAGTGAAGCCGAACTCATGGAGGTGCTACTCGCACTGCTGCCGGCTCCCGTGTACTACGCCGTGATTGCCGGGTTTCTGCTCACCTGCCTGCAGCTCTTCGGTCCGGACATCTGCTGGGCGCTGAACTGCCTTTGGGAGCGGAGCGAGAGGCTTGGCATTCCACATCGAGTGCACACTGGGACAGGTGCGAATGACGAATGGGAGATTAGGGATGACTGGCGGTGCTGATTAAGGGTAAACATGGGTGATAACAGGGATTACAGGGGATTTTAACCTTGAATGATAAGGGCGGCTAACTTGGGATGGCAGCGACAACATGAAGAAGGATTTCAGCTGAAGTGCTGACATGGCTTCTAACAGGGGTGCTAACAGGGGATTCTAACAGTGGATTCTAACAGGGGTGCTAACAGGGGATTCTAACAGGGGTGCTAACAGGGGATTTTAACAGTGGTGCTAACAGGGGATTTTAACAGTGGATTCTAACAGGGGTGCTAACAGGTGATTCTAACAGTGGATTCTAACAAGGGTGCTAACAGGGGATTCTAACAGTGGATTCTAACAGGGGTGCTAACAGGGGATTTTAACAGTGGATTCTAACAGGGGTGCTAACAGGGGATTTTAACAGTGGATTCTAACAGGGGTGCTAACAGGGGATTTTAACAGTGGATTCTAACAGGGGTGCTAACAGGTGATTCTAACAGTGGATTCTAACAAGGGTGTTAACAGGGGATTCTAACAGGGGTGCTAACAGGGGATTCTAACAGTGGATTCTAACAAGGGTGCTAACAGGGGATTCTAACAGTGGTGCTAACAGGGGATTCTAACAGTGGATTCTAACAGGGGTGATAACAGGGGATTCTAACAGTGGATTCTAACAAGGGTGCTAACAGGGGATTCTAACAGGGGTGCTAACAGGGGATTCTAACAGTGAATTCTAACAGGGGTGATAACAGGGGATTCTAACAGTGGATTCTAACAAGGGTGTTAACAGGGGATTCTAACAGGGGTGCTAACAGGGGATTCTAACAGTGAATTCTAACAGGGGTGATAACAGGGGATTCTAACAGTGGATTCTAACAAGGGTGTTAACAGGGGATTCTAACAGGGGTGCTAACAGGGGATTCTAACAGGGGATTCTAACAAGGGTGCTAACAGGGGATTCTAACAGGGGTGCTAACAGGGGATTCTAACAAGGGTGCTAACAGGGGATTCTAACAGGGGATTCTAACAGGGGTGCTAACAGGGGATTCTAACAAGGGTGCTAACAGGGGATTCTAACAGGGGTGCTAACAGGGGATTCTAACAGTGGATTCTAACAGGGGTGCTAACAGGGGATTCTAACAGTGGATTCTAACAAGGGTGTTAACAGGGGATTCTAACAGTGGATTCTAACAGGGGTGCTAACAGGGGTGCTAACAGGGGATTCTAACAGGGGATTCTAACAGGGGTGCTAACAGGGGATTCTAACAGGGGATTCTAACAGGGAATTCTAACAGGGGATTCTAACAGTGGATTCTAACAGGGGTGCTAACAGGGAATTCTAACAATGGATTCTAACAGGGGTGCTAACAGGGAATTCTAACAGGGGATTCTAACAGTGGATTCTAACAGGGGTGCTAACAGGGGATTCTAACAGTGGATTCTAACAGTGAATTCTAACAGGGTATTCTAACAGGGGTGGTAACAACTTAATCCCAAAAATTAATCCTAGTACCCTGAAATTTAAAAATAATTGTATTAGTTACCGAAATATAAGTAGAATATCTAGCAACTATTTACAATTTTTTACAACCCGATCAAGCATCAGCAGATCCCGTCACCTCTTATCTCCTCACTGACCGCTGGTGTTCCCCCCAGAACAGACAAACATAGCGCAAAAAATTTAAATTTATCTTCTTACGAGCTAAATTCCTAATCTTGCTTTTGCAGCCTTTGCAGCGAGGGTCGGAAGGCTAATTATAGGTCAAGTGGGCAACCTCTGAGCATAAAGTGCGCACATAAAGAGACGAGAGAGTTTGTCAGTGGGTTGAGCTCGAGCCTAACGCTGCCGCAACAGCAGCAATCGCAGAGCAATTTCGGACACTGCAGAAGCATCTCTCTCTCTCTCTCTCTCTCTCTCTCTCTCTCTCTCTCTCTAACTGGCCAAACTTTCGGCACCAAAAGATAAAAACTGCCCCCCCACCCCACTGCAGATAGAAAAGTGCAGTTCAGACTGAGTAGGAACTTGGCGCTGGGGAACACATCGAGCTACCATCGGATTTTGGGGTGCCCCATGCGCAACTGTGTGAGGCTCTCTCTGGTGTGCTGTTGGGAATAACATAACTGCATGTGCTTGAGAGGGGTGGCGGCTGATCTTCATATTGGGACATTGGGAATTGGGATTTGGATTTAGCGAATCGGGTCTGGGAATCTGGGGGAGGAAGTTGAAATGGAGGATTTGGGAAATGGGGAATTCGGATTGGGGAATTCGGATTGGGGAATTCGGATTGGGGAATCCGGATTGGGGAATTCGGATTGGGGAATTTGGATTGGGGAATTCGGATTGGGGAATTCGGATTGAGGAATTCGGATTGGGGAATTCGGATTGGGGAATTCGGATTGGGGAATTCGGATTGGGGAATTCGGATTGGGGAATTCGGATTGGGGAATTCGGATTGGGGAATTCGGATTGGGGAATTCGGATTGGGGAATTCGGATTGGGGAATTCGGATTGGGGAATTCGGATTGGGGAATTCGGATTGGGGAATTCAGATTGGGGATCAATTCGGATTGGGGAATTCGGATTCGGGAATTCGGATTCGGGAATTCGGATTCGGGAATTCGGATTCGGGAATTCGGATTCGGGAATTCGGATTGGGGAATTCGGATTTGGAAATTTGGATTGGGAATCGGGAAATGTTGAATCGGGAAATGTGGAATCTGGAGATAGGGTATCGGGCAATTGGTAATTTCGACATATTTAAAATCCCGATATTTTAGCATCTGATTGAGACAATATAGACGAAGACCTGCCTTGATCACAACGATCCTCAACTGTCTATGGTCAAATTGTCTCTATTTCAAGCATAAATTACTTAATAAAACCTAAATAAGTATATTTTAAGAATTCTAGTTTCCTAGATATATTCCAATAACCGTTATACTGCTGCTAAGTGTCCAACCCATAAACTGATCCTTTCACTCTGATGCCCAACAGGACTCGCTGCTCTGACCCATGCTTTCACCATCTCGACGGAGCCGTCCCTGGTGCCGCTAACCCTGCCGCTTCTATTCGAGATTGGCGAGGACGAGGATGACAGGAAATTTGCTTATCTTGGCAAGCGAGGCGGCTGGAAACCGGCTTGGATTGAGTTTGAGCAGCACAACAAATCACTAGTGCTCAGAAAGCTGAGGCCGTCTGCGGCTTCCATTGCAAAGAATAAAACCCGGAAAATTGGTGAGTTCGAGGATTTTTCGGTCCAGCAATTTGGGGCCACTTAAATTAATTTTCGGCGCCTATATTTAGCGCCAATCCTCAAGGGCTCATTTAAAATAGCAAAATAATTTGGAGCCAAAGTGGCGCCGATTCAAAATTTCCGTGTGAAAAGTTTCTCATTTAAACTAATTTAGGTGCCAATTAAGTACCGCTTTTGATACTCTGTAGCAATCAAATTTGCGCATATGTTGCAAAATTATGATTAATAATTACAAATTGCACGGTTTGGAGTAACTTTCGAAATCCTAACTTCGCCCATTTGATAGTTGCACTCGAGTCGCTGCAACGAATCTCAGCGGAAGCGGCCGATAACGACGCCGAATACTCGCCGGTGAGCTGGGATTACAAAATTTCAAAAAAATCTTTAAAACGTATTTTTCAGTTTTAAGAGTCTCTTGTATCTTTAAGTTCCAACTTTAGAAATTTTAAAACAGAATTCTTTGAAAGGCAAATTTGAAATGCGGAAATTCGAAATCGGGAAATAAGAAGCCAATGTTCAAAATTTTAAATCGAAAAATTATAAATCCTAAGCAAGAAATTCAATCAATCTGATGAATAGGAATCCAGACATAAAAAATCGAAATTAAAAGAAGTCTAAACATAAAGCAAATTGATTTAAAATTTAAAATTTGTTGATTAGCTAACAAAAACTTTAGTTTTGATGATTAGCTATAAATCTAATAGCTACGAGTAATTCAAAGTATTGAAAATCAGAAACCTATATATTGAAATATATAATATATATACTGAAATAATATATCTGTAAAAAATTAAAAAACAATCACGAAGTAACAAACTAGAAAACTTGTATCTGACAAAACTGAAGCAAAAAATAAGGAATCCTGGAGTTCTAGAAATTAAAATTCTAAAGTAAAAACTCGAACATTTTAGTCTAGTTTAAATAAAAGTTGAAAAAGTCTAGAAACCCAAAAATTAAAAACAAATTTTGAAATTAGAAATTCAACCATAAAAATCTGGTAAGTAAGGAATAAAAATAAATAGAATTCAAAAGGAAGAAAATTTATTTTTTCAATCCTGAAATTTAAACCCGGAAAATCAGCCAGCTGGATGAATTCAGAAACCACCCCACCGAAATGACAGGACTCCCCCATCGCGGTGAGTTTGCATCGCTCAGCCAGTGAAGGCGGCTGGCCACTGAGACTTCTCGCCAGAAGTCCTCAAGCTGCCTGTCGGTGGCTGCAGCAGCTGCTGGTCAATCTGCTGTCAGTTCGTCCCGATCTGTCAGTACCTCGACCCCTGGTCACGGAGCAGGCTCTGACGGACAGGTTAAAACTGGTCTGTCAAGCTGAAGCGCCTTCGTTTTCAGTGGACTTGCTGGCTCTGTTGCTGAAGGAATTCGGAGTGTTTGCTAAGCGAACGGATTTAAAAAGTTTTCTGCAGGTGAGACGGAGGGTATGATGGTGGTAAAGAGGCTGAAGGTGAAGAGGGTAATAAAGATGGTGAAGACGGTGATAAGAAATGGGAGAAGAGGGTGTTAAGGATGAAGATACTTTAGCACCTGGCTTTAGCACCAGCTGGGCTTTAGCAACAGGGCTTTAGCACCAGGGGCTTTAGCACTAGGGGCTTTAGCACCAGGGGCTTTAGCACCAGGGGCTTTAGCACCAGGGGCTTTAGCACTAGGGGCTTTAGCACCAGGGGCTTTAGCACCAGGGGCTTTAGCACCAGGGGCGCCAGCACCAGGGGCGCCAGCAAAAAATCAGTTTGTGTACAGCAGAAACCAGAATTAAGGTCTCTTGCCCTCCCCCCCCCGGCAACGCCAATGTAAATCCTACATGTACCATCAAGAGTCTACACCTCTGAGAGTCCCTATGTTTGCCAAGGCAAATCAGTGCCAATACGCAGTTTTTATTCGTTGAACAGTCTGCATGCAACCCCGCAAACAGTTTTTTTTCACTACATTGCCGCACTAATGCTTGTGAGCAGAATCTGCAGTACTGGAACTATGAGCATTTCGAAACATTGCATTAAGACACGTTTTGCTAAGATAAACAACATATTTACGTATAGAGTGTGTGCCCGAACGGCACAGCACGTCTATCTAACCATTGAGCTGTTTATTCAAGGTACTCTCATAGATATCGTCCTATTTACATGTATGCTTCATTACTTATGTCTGTATACCTGAACTATTTACAAGTACATGTATTTTTATTGCAGAAAACTATGAACAAACAGAAAATCGAAACATATCGGGAGACGATGGACGCCGCTAAAGAAGTGCTAGGACAGATGGCTGGCTTGGAAATATTTCAACGGTGAGCGATGTTGTTATTTTGAGTAATTATTAAAGTACTCATTCAGCAGGAATAAAGATCAAAGAGAGCCGCCACCATAAAATCAATTTGTGTACAACAGAAGCCAGAATTAAGACCAGAGAGAGCCGCCACCATAAAATCAATTTGTGTACAACAGAAGCCAGAATTAAGATCAAAGAGAGCCGCCACCATAAAATCAATTTGTGTACAACAGAAGCCAGAATTAAGATCAAAGAGAGCCGCCACGATAAAATTAATTTGTGTACAACAGAATCCCGAATTAAGATCAAAGAGAGCCGACAAGGAACCATTGTACAACCCTTCCAGGTACGCCACAGGGAAGTCGAACGGCTGCCTGATCACCGTGCCAGATTTTCATCAAAATTTCGCCACCAACAGCCAGGGTCTGCGGCAGAACCTGGCTGAGACCCTCAACCAGCTGCGATCGATCGCCACTGTTGACTCAAACCTGCTCGACCTCATGCTCATCACTAGGCGCCTGTTTAAGGACATTCTGGCCTCTAAGATTTACACTCTGCCGCTCAGGACAGACCAGCTGGAGCTGCGGCAGCCGCTGTCGCAGCCCATGACGGATTATTTCATTTCCACCTCGCATAACACATACCTGATGGAGGACCAGCTCAAGGGTCGGAGCGACTGTCTGGCCTACGAGATCGCGTTGAAGAAGAACTGCCGCTGCGTTGAATGTGAGCCACATTAACACATTAACGTAGTAAGACAGATTCTAAGACAATAGAACATGAAGATATTAGAACATTGAGACAGACTAAGACAATAAGACATTGACACATTAACACATTAACACATTAGCAATTAGACAACAAGAAATTAAGACGGATATTAGGCAGTTAGGACATTGACACATACGGCAGACATGAAGACAATGCGAGTGCAAGACAGACACTGAGATAGAACGATAGACAGTAAGACAGATAGACAGGCGCTAGCACAGGTAGACATGAAGACTGACATTAGACTGAAAATTTATTTAAAACTTACCAATCCAACCCAACACGAACCAGTGGACATTCACAACGGGCCAAACGGCGATCCAATCATCACGCACGGCGGCACAATGACCAGCCGAATTCGTTTCGAAGACGTTATCAAGACTATTAAGAGATTCGCTTTCGTTGCTTCCGAGTGAGTTAAACCAATCAAATGCCTGCGCAAGCACCCACTCCACCCCCAGCTCTAGATCAACCAATCGGATGCCTGCGCAACCACCCACCCCACTCCCAGCTCTAGATCAACCAATCGGATGCCTGCGCAACCACCCACCCCACTCCCAGCTCTAGATCAACCAATCAAATGCCTGCGCAAGCACCCACCTCACTCCTCAACTCCAGATGAACCAATCAGAGCTCGCTGTCATTAAAATACGATTTTTCAGGTACCCGCTCATCCTGTCCTTCGAGAATCACTGCAGTTTGGAGCAGCAGGATAAAATGGCTCAAATTTTGACCAAACATTTGAAAGGTACAAAACAAAACATAATTGAAACATAAATTATTTAAATATTTTTACGACTACGCAATATTTCTGAAACTTTACTAGTGCAATGATTATTACGAATTTCCTACAGACTATCTCTACGTTGACGAGAGCTCGGATCACATGGAACGCTTGCCATCACCTGAAGAGCTCAAATGGAAAATCATTATCAAGGTTAGAGCTTTTATCTGTAGGCCTTAATTATAGATAGGCTTTGCAATCATCACATCTGTATCCATAGCTCGTTATATGTTTGCCAATTTTTTTATTCTCAAAGAATGCAATTAGAGATAGATAAGAGGTGACAGTATTATGTGGTTTCTAGGAAAGCATATTCAAATTTTACGACAATTAGCTGTCGTACTTAACCCTAACTTGAGCCCTAGCCTGAACCATGGGTTCAGCAAACTTTTTTACTTCAAAGTCCAGATAGAGAACCTGAGGAAAGACTGCGGGCCGGAGGAGGGTAGAGAGGAGAGGGCATAAAAGAGAAGAGAGGAGTGGAGAGAAGAGGAGAGAAGAGAAGAGAGGAGAGGAGAGGAGAGGAGAGGAGAGGAGAGGAGAGGAGAGGAGAGGGAGAGGAGAGGAGAGGAGAGGAGAGGAGAGGAGAGGAGAGGAGAGGAGAGGAGAGGAGAGGAGAGGAGAGGAGAGGAGAGGAGAGGAGAGGAGAGGAGAGGAGAGGAGAGGAGAGGAGAGGAGAGGAGAGGAGAGACGAGAGACGAGAGACGAGATAGATAAAAGAGAAGAGAAGAGAGGAGAAAGAAAGAGAGTAGAGTGGAGCTTAGAAAAAAGAGCGCTGAGAAGAGTTATAAGCTTTGAGCGGTCCGGATTGCTATTGTGAAGGTTCAAAAGACCCGAGGCCGAATAGTGAGGCTCTGCGGACCGCATGTGGCAGACAGTTCCTACACCCTAAATCTCATACAAATGTTGTGTATGATTACGCAACCATTGTTCTCAGTTGATGCCGGTGTGCTGACGACATTCCTGAGGCAGAGCAACTCAGCGATAAAGGCTAAAACCCTTAGCCTATAGCCTTCATACATTTATTATTTGTTAATAAATTTTGTTCTTAAATTTTGCAGAACAAAAAGACCCAACAAGAGCCCGGAGCATCCGCAACCTTCTACGTCGCCGCCACGGCTCCGACTGCATCGCCGCAGGCTGCCAACGCCGCGGCGTGCACCGAGGACGACAGCGACGGAGACGAGAGCGACGGCGAAGTGTCAAACTCTTCTCCAGCTTCATCGCCTCAAGGCGGTCGACGCAGCATCTCTGGGCCAATGGCGTCAGCCGAGGGAGACATCGCTGGAGGAGCGTCCGGCTCGGAGGTAAAAACTTCTTCAGTTGTGTTTGGCGCCTCCGAGTGACACACGTGTGTGTTTTTGGCGCCTATGAGTGACACACCTGTGTGTTTTTGGCGCCTATGAGTGACACACCTGTGTGTTTTTGGCGCCTCTGAGTGACACACCTGTGTTTTTGGCGCTTCCGAGTGACACACCTGTGTTTTTGGCGCTTCCGAGTGACACACCTATGTGTTTTTGGCGCCTATGAGTGACACACCTGTGTGTTTTTGGCGCCTCTGAGTGACACACCTGTGTGTTTTTGGCGCCTCTGAGTGACACACCTGTGAGTGACGAACCTGTGAGTGACGCACCTGTGAGTGACGCACCTGTGAGTGACGCACCTGTGAGTGACGCACCTGTGTTGTATTTTGCGCCTCTGAGTGACACACCTGTGTGTTTTTTGCGCCTCTGAGTGACACACCTGTGTGTTTTTTGCGCCTCTGAGTGACACACCTGTGTGTTTTTGGCGCCTCCGAGTGACACACCTGTGTGTTTTTGGCGCCTCCGAGTGACACATGTGTGTTTTTGGCGCTTCTGAGTGACACACCTGTGTGTTTTTGGCGCCTTCGAGTGACACACCTGTGTGTCTGTTGCACCCATGAATTACATGTACAGCTTAGATTATAATAAACAATTTAAATTAGAAGTATTGTTAGTAATTATTGTTATTTATTATGGTAAGTACCGTCGCATGCAATATAACAAGCGTTAATATAACAGAAACAAGCGTATGCATACATTCAACCAGCTCAAATGATCTTTATAAAGTCTTTCTTGACCTTGAAAATAAAGCCAAGGAAACAATTAGTCAAATTACAGAAAGTCACCCTTATAATTTTTTAATTTAACCAAGTGCTTTAGATTCCGGAGGTTTGGTCGACAAATTTTTAGCGAAGTAAGAGACGACAAATTCTATTTTAGTAATCTCTTTAAAATGATTACTCAATGAAATTAGCATAATTAACTGGAAACTATATTCAGTAGTGGCTCGCTTTTTTAAGAAGGGTTGTGCAGTTTCTGCTCTCAAGATTAAAGTGAAAATGGGAATTCTTATCTTATCTCATTTACTCGGACGCACTGGTCTTTTGACTGCGTAATAAAAATAAAAATTCAGTCTAGTAAAACAAAATTCTACGCACGTAAAAACAAATCTCTCTCTCTCGTAAGCAGTCAGTGAGGCGTGCTAGGACACTTTTTAGTGCTTTGCTAAAAGAAATCTGTTATTCGTGTTGAGAAATCTATACGATCCAAGTAATCAATTATTTATCGCTTTTCTGAGTGAAATTTAGCTGTCAAAAAATTTAATTAATATCTATAATTTTTTCACGAAAATATCCAAGCCGGAAAATATATCATCAAATTAGCTATTCTGAATATTTCGTTCTGCTTT
This sequence comes from Macrostomum lignano, assembly GCA_002269645.1. Lineage (NCBI taxonomy): Eukaryota > Metazoa > Platyhelminthes > Macrostomidae > Macrostomum > Macrostomum lignano. The sequence continues at coordinate 25,109 of NIVC01000480.1, read as the reverse complement.
TTTTCTAATAATATTAGTCACATATTTGTTTAAAAACAAATTATTCTAAAAAGTTAATTACTCAATTAGTTCGTAACATTTAAACTGAAATATCAGACAGACAGACAGA
>NIVC01000480.1:10000-22500 GCA_002269645.1 Macrostomum lignano | reverse complement strand
CCCCTGGTGCTAAAGCCCCTGGTGCTAAAGCCCCTGGTGCTAAAGCCCCTGGTGCTAAAGCCCCTGGTGCTAAAGCCCCTGGTGCTAAAGCCCCTGGTGCTAAAGCCCCTGGTGCTAAAGCCCCTGGTGCTAAAGCCCCTGGTGCTAAAGCCCCTGGTGCTAAAGCCCCTGGTGCTAAAGCCCCTGGTGCTAAAGCCCCTGGTGCTAAAGCCCCTGGTGCTAAAGCCCCTGGTGCTAAAGCCCCTGGTGCTAAAGCCCCTGGTGCTAAAGCCCCTGGTGCTAAAGCCCCTGGTGCTAAAGCCCCTGGTGCTAAAGCCCCTGGTGCTAAAGCCCCTGGTGCTAAAGCCCCTGGTGCTAAAGCCCCTGGTAGCACGTTAAAATCATTTTTAGTATAATATAGTATATTTAGATATAGATATCGCTAAGGTACGATGTTGCTACTACTCTACTAACAAGTAGTACAATTCGTAATTTTTCAGGCTTCAATCCTCGCTGGCTGTACCGCTGCTTCGAGGACAACGAGGTCGTTCGCGTGCCCGAACTGGCCCACCTGCGATTGGAGGTGAAGGATAAAAGCAGTGGCAAAGTTATTGGCCAATTCACGACACCTCTGACTGCATTTAACAAAGGTGAGTCTTCCATTGTCTCCATTTTCTACTCTCACTCTAGAAGATCATTCCTACTCTCACCCTGTTGATTCTCTAATCTCACCCTGTCGATTCTCTTATCTCACCCTGTCGATTCTCTAATCTCACACTGTCTATTCTCAAAACTCACCCTGTCGATTCACTAATCTCACCTAGTCGATTCTTTAATCTCACTTTTTCGATTCTCTTATCTCACCTTGTCGATTCTCTAATCTCTCCCTGTCTATTCTATAATCTCACACTGTCGATTCTTTAAACTCACCCTGTCGATTCTCTCATCTCACCCTGTCGATTCTCTAATCTCACCCTGTCGATTCTCTTATCTCACCCTGTCGATTCTCTATAATCTCACACTGTCGATTCTCTAATCTCACACTGTCTATTCTCAAAACTCACCCTGTCGATTCACTAATCTCACCTAGTCGATTCTTTAATCTCACTTTTTCGATTCTCTAATCTCACACTGTCGATTCTCTAATCTCACACTGTCTATTCTCAAATCTCAACCTGTCGATTCTCTAATCTCACACTGTCTATTCTCAAATCTCAACCTGTCGATTCTCTAATCTCACCCTGTCGATTCTTTAAACTCACCCTGTCGATTCGCTAATCTCACCTAGTCGATTCTTTAATCTCACTTTTTCGATTCTCTTATCTTACACTGTCGATTCTCTAATCTCACACTGTCGATTCTTTAAACTCACCCTGTCAATTCTAGAGAATCTCACCCTGTCTATTCTCTAATCTCACCCTGTCGATTCTCTAATCTGACCTAGTCGATTCTTTAATCTCACCTTTTCGATTCTCTAATCTCACACTGTCGATTCTCTAATCTCACTTTTTCGATTCTCTTATCTCACCTTGTCGATTCTCTAATCTCTCCCTGTCTATTCTATAATCTCACCCTGTCGATTCTTTAAACTCACCCTGTCGATTCTCTAATCTCACCTAGTCGATTCTTTAATCTCACCTTTTCGATTCTCTAATCTCACCCCGTCGATTATTTAATCTCACCCTTTCGATTCGAAAAGCTCATTGTCTTGAATCTCTATTTTCTAATCTCAACCACAATCGATTCTCTAGTCTCATCCTTTCGTTGCTCTAATCTTCACCTCCCATCCTGAGCTCCAGATTTTTAAACATAGCAAAATGGAAAAATCGTGTCAATCAACATACCCAGGACGCTGTCCCTCAGAATACCTGCATTCAGTCACCCCAGGCCCAGTGTTAGAAATCTCTCAACCGAACTGTCATGCAGTGCGCCTGTCAGCCGCACATCGGCCGGGTATGAGGCAGTCAGTCTGACCCACAGCGTCAGTCATTCACCCCCTGGCGACCTCCATCGCTGTCTTGTCTGCATTCAGTGTGGTTCTTGTGACAACAGGCACGAAGACCTTGCATATAGCGCTGTGCTGAGTCACCGCTATCAGGGGGGGGGGGTTTATAACATCGAAATCTCACTCGTCTAATAGATTTCAGAAACCAATTTCATAAGATCATAAACTTTACAAGACCTAAACTTTCATTAATACCTAAACTTCATGAGACCTAAATTTCATGAGACCTAATTTCATGAGACCTAAACTTCATGAGACCCAAATTTCATGAGACCTAATTTCATGAGACCCAAACTTTATGAGACCTAAATTTCATGAGACTTAAATTTTATAAGACCTAAACTTTAGAGGTCCTAAACTTCATGAGACCTAAACTTTATAAGACCTAAACTTCATTAATACCTAAACTTCATGAGACCTATATTTCACTCCGCTTAAAAAATCATTATACAAAACAATGTTTTCGATTATCAACCATGTTCATAAGATCTAGACGTTAAAAGAAGTTAGACTATTTTATGACATGAAAGTGCGGTCTCTAAATTCTTCACCCCACAATGTCATTCTCCTGCTCTCCAGGTTATCGCCGAGTCAATCTGAAGGATTCCAGAGATTCGCCCACCGCCTCGGAACTGTGGATTTACATCGAGCTGCGCTGAACAAAAAGGGGTCGAGCTGAACCCGACCGACCGACCGAAATGACAGCTGCCGCCGCAGATCCCTGACATGGCACAGACTGAAGTTCAAGCGGTGTTCAGGATATTCTTATTTTGCTTTCATATTATCTGCATGTCATCGTCATTTAAGCATGGATGTACATTGTATATATCATCCAACAGTTTGTAGCACGGGTCATTCCTTTAGAAATCATAAATGTACTTTATTTATATAACATGAACCTATACATAATATAGAAGGTCGTTGTTATTTGTCTAAATGTAATTTTGATGTTAAGATAATGTGATAAAGTGTCCATGTACCTGGTAAACCGATTGAACAGATTTCAGGCTTTCAAGTATTCTTTGGTCCTCAGTTTAGCCTGTCTATTCTGTGTTACCTTTGCTGTTTCTTTCAATTCAATAAATCATATTCATATTTTGCAGTGCAGTGACTTCAACAAATTTCATTTCAGCCACCGCTTGACTATAGATATTTTCTGTCTTTTATTTATCTATCTATCTATCTATCTATCTGTCTATCTATCTATCTATCTATCTATCTATCTATCTATCTATCTATCTATCTATCTATCTATCTATCTATCTATCTATCTATCTATCTATCTATCTATCTATCTATCTATCTATCTATCTATCTATCTATCTATCTATCTATCTATCTATCTATCTATCTATCTATCTATCTATCTATCTATCTATCTATCTGTCTATCTATCTATCTATCTATCTATCTATCTATCTATCTGTCTATCTATCTATCTATCTGTCTATCTATCTATCTTGTTGAAGTTGTAACTCGTTCTGCCTCTCACTATTTGCATACTCATCAGAGCTTCATCAAGCAGCATTGTAATTTCGTTGTGTTGCTAAACTACATTTCTCTTTTCCAGTGCGCACTTGCAGCGAGAACAGCACCACAAACCAGTAACTTCCGGTCCCATCAGCCTTTTTGGTGACCCACAGCGTCACTCTTGATGCTTTGCTCTGCTTAAAAGCGATTTTATGCTAGCAATTTCGCGAGCAAAGCCGAGCCGCTGATTGCGCTGTCCCAGTTTCCTTTTCGGGGGTGGCTGCAGCTGCGATTGCCCGCTTCGTTTGTTTTGGGAACTTTGGATCAGAGAGTGAAGGCCAGTTGAGTTGAGCTGAGTTGAGCAACTTTGCTGTTGATTTGGTGCCTCACGTGCTACTGTTATTTTCTACCCTCCTATGTCTACCCTTTTATCTCTACCCTACTCTCTCTACCCTACTCTCTCTACCCTATCCTCTCTACCCTACTCTCTCTACCCTACTCTCTCTACCCTACTCTCTCTACCCTACTCTCTCTACCCTACTCTCTCTACCCTACTCTCTCTACCCTACTCTCTCTACCCTACTCTCTCTACCCAACCCTCTCTACCCTACTCTCTCTACCCTACTCTCTCTACCCTACTCTCTCTACCCTACTCTCTCTACCCTACTCTCTCTAACCAACCCTCTCTACCCTACTCTCTCTACCCTACTCTCTCTACCCTACTCTCTCTACCCTACTCTCTCTACCCTACTCTCTCTAACCAACCCTCTCTACCCTACTCTCTCTACCCTACTCTCTATACCCTTCTCTCTCTACCCTACTCTCTCTACCCAACCCTCTCTACCCTACTCTCTCTACCCTACTCTCTCTACCCTTCTCTCTAACCTTCTCTCTACCCTTCTCTCTACCCTTCTCTCTACCATACTCTCTCTACCCTACTCTCTCTACCCTACTCTCTCCTTCCTCCTCTCTCTACTCTCATCCCTACCCTCCTCTCTCTACTCTCATCCCTACCCTCCTCTCTCTACCCTACTCTCTCTATCCTCCTCTCTCTGCACAATCTCATTTAATCTACGCTAAGCTACCCTATACCTTATCCTATTGTAACTATCTTACACTACCCTTCTCTCTCCTTTTCTATCTTCCTTTTAATATAGAATTTCATGCCAAAGTTACTGGCCCACCGCCCACGCACTCACAGGTGGTTATAAATCACCTGTGTAACCAACTACCCAGTGTCTGTTTCTATCACTGTATAAACTTTATTTCAGTAATCGCAAACTCTCACTTTTAGCACAACATTTTCTCTTAACTTCCTGTCGGGGTCCCTTCGTGCAGAAACATTTACCAACTACAGGGCAACTCGGTAAAAAAGTAGTACACAATGCACTTGCTTCAAACTAAACAGCTTTAGCAGGCATCGCAGAAAATCGGCTTATATTTCTTTACTAAATATAATCTAGTAATAATCAGTTCTCGTTGGTTTTTCACTTCCCTCCTACGTTTAGGCTGAAATAAGTATTACAGTTTTTGAAGTATTCAAATCATGATAAAAATCTGGCCAATAAACAGGTGCGAAATTAGTGAGAATGGTTGGCGTAGGCAGTAAACCATTGAGGAAATTTACATCTACTACACTTTATATGCTTAGGTAATTTACAATGTCTTCGGTCAAAACTTGAAATCTCGTATCCAAGGGATATCTTCGTTGCTAGGGATCTCTAAACCATAACTAATATCTCGTATCCAAGGGAACTCCTTGTTGCTAGGCACCACTAGACACAAACTAATATCTCGTATCCAAGGGAACTCCTTGTTGCTAGGCACCTCTAGACACAAACTAATATCTCGTATCCAAGGGAAATCCTTGTTGCTAGGCACCACTAGACACAAACTGATATCTCGTATCCAAGGGAAATCCTCGTTGCTAGGCACCACTAGACCCAAACAAATATCTCGTATCCAAGGGAAATCCTTGTTGCTAGGCACCACTAGACACAAACTAATATCTTGTATCCAAGGGAAATCCTTGTCGCTAGGCACCCCTAGACACAAACTAATAATCTCGTATCCAAGGGAATTCCTCGTTGCTAGGCAGACAAACTGCAACAATCACGGAAGTAAAGAATCCGTTCCCATGTAAAATGAGTCATTCTCCATCGCCGAAGGCTGCTCTCGAACAACCCGGATGTGAACATTCGACTCCAGTGAGTGCTTTGGTGAAGAGCTGGAGCTGCCGCCGCATCCGCAGCCTCCGCCGCTGCGAGATCGCCCAGATTTTTTTGCAACCTCATCTCCGCTCGCTGCAGCATCTTCTTTCGCGGCAGCAGAGTCTGGCGATATTCGACTTTGAGTGTCGTTGTCGGGTTCCTGACTACCTCCTCCGGCACCGCTAACCCGGATTTTGGCCAGCACCACCTGCTGGTGCTGCTGCAGCTCCCTAGATCGAAGCCGATTCCTGATTCTCTGTCGAGCGGTCTCAACGAACCTGTCACCGCTGGTTGTGCTTCGCTTCAGCGGCGAGGTGAGACAGAAAATGAAGAATGAGCAGAAGAAAATAAAGTCCATTGTGAGGACTATGACTGTGAGTAGTTGGCTCAAATCCATTCTGGGTTCGGTCTGGGTTTCTGTTGATATTAACTTATCTGAGTAGATTGATGACTGTTGGTATTTGAATCAATCATTTGAGTTATGAATGGAGGTTGTGCTGATCTGTAGAGCCATAGACATTTTATTGTTATTATACGTATACAATAATAAATTACGGAGTGTCAGGGGAGGATTTGGAGTGTCAGGGGAGGATTTGGAGTGTCAGTGGAGGATTTGGAGTGTCAGGGGAGGATTTGGAGTGTCAGGGGAGGATTCGTGGTGTCAGTGGAGGATCTGGAGTGTCAGGGGAGGATTTGGGATGTCAGGGGAGGATTTGTGGTGTCAGGGGAGGATTTGGAGTGTCAGGGGAGGATTTGGAATGTCAGGGGAGGATCTGGAGTGTCAGGGGAGGAGTTGTGGTGTCAGTGGAGGATTTGGGATGTCAAGGGAGGATTTGGAGTGTCAAAGGAGGATCTGGAGTGTCAGGGGAGGATTTGGAGTGTCAGGGGAGGATCTGGAGTGTCAGTGGAGGATACGTGGTGTCAGTGGAGGATCTGGAGTGTCAGGGGAGGATTCGGGATGTCAGGGGAGGATTTGGAGTGTCAGTGGAGGATTCGTGATGTCAGTGGAGGATCTGGAGTGTCAGGGGAGGATTTGGAGTGTCAGGGGAGGATCTGGAGTGTCAGGGGAGGATTTGGAGTGTCAGTGGAGGATTCGTGGTGTCAGTGGAGGATCTGGAGTGTCAGGGGAGGATTTGGGATGTCAGGGGAGGATTTGGGATGTCAGGGGAGGATTTGGAGTGTCAAGGGGGAGGATTTGGAGTGTCAGGGGAGGATTTGTGGTGTCAGGGGAGGATTTGGGATGTAAGGGGAGGATTTGGAGTGTCAGGGGAGGATTTGGGATGTCAGGGGAGGATTTGAAGGTTTAGGGAAAAGGCTGGGGTTGGGGTTGGGAAAAAACGGCCTTAGAAGAACAAAGGAGCCGCATAATGTCCCAGATCTAAAGAGTGGTAAAACGCGTTTACCTTTGGATTTTACAAAGGCCCTCCATTTATTGCACACAAAGACAAACGCGCGAACAAAGACTTATTCTAACTAACGTATATGCACAAAGCAATTAAAATAAATCTAAAACACACCCAAATTCAATCCTCTCTCCCCTCTCTGGTCTTTCGTCTTTTTCCTTTCCTCTTTTTTTCCGGCCAAAAAAGTGGCACGAACCAACCGGAGCATACACCGGGGGGGGGGGTATTTCAACCCCCGCACTGAGTACATCCAAGCCCTTCCCTTCCACTCCAACTTCCAGGTCTCTCACTGTCTCGTCCAATAAGCTTCGGCCTTAGTCTTTTTCTAGTTTTTCTTTCTAAATAAATGTTCTTGCTTTCACGGAATTCGATTGTGTTGAACTTGTCTGCCCTTCATTCTCTCCGTGTCTCAGTTATACTAAGCAAGTTATGTTGCACCTTTGTAGTCTAACATACTTTCTACTAATTAATCTATTAATAACGGCTGCATCGTCAACTGCAATTAGGAAATTTTCCTGGACTTTGCAAACCAACTACGTGAACAGCAGTTTAAGTGGTAGCTGTTGTTATTATTCTGGTAGATTAGTGATTCGTGTCGGCACTGCAGAATCGGAGACTGTACCAGGTTCACCTGTAGGGAGCCTCGCCGACCTGAGCCGGGTCAGTGTACGAATCAACGGACTGCCTAACTCAGACCAACTGCCAGCAATTGTGTCGCTTTTGAAGGCTGCCAGGTCTGCAGAGCAGCTAGAATTCACAGGTCCAGTAAGAGTCCTGTATCTGTACCAGCCTCTGCAGTCATTGCCTAAATTGACTCATCTAAAAGCTGCCTGCACTACTCAGCAAAGCGACTTTGAGCTGATTTCTGAACTAGATAATGCCAAAAATAAAGCTCTAATTGATGTGGAATTGCATAATTGCATTTGGCGCAATCGTTCGTCTGTTCTGTTGAACAATTTGGCTTCTCTGGTGTCCGCTAAATACAATGGCGGCCGTCTCGATCAGCTGAGTGTCGGCGAGATCAAAGGATTGCCTAATTTGCGATATCTAATCTTATTGAATTGCGATTTGGTCAGTATAGAAGTTGGCGCGTTTGATGATTTGCAGGTAAATTCATTTTTTTGTGTTTTCGAATCCGTCCTGTCCTTGGGTGGTTGTCTCTGACCTCTCGTCCTGTCCTTGGGTGGTTGTTTCTGACCTCTCGTGGTTGTCTCTGACCTCTCGTTCTGTCTTTGAGTGGTTGTCTCTGACCTCTCGTGGCTGTCTCTGACCTCTCGTTCTGTCTTTGAGTGGTTGTCTCTGACCTCTCGTCCTGTCCAATGGTGGAATTGTTTTTGACCTCTCGTCCTGTCCAAGGGTGGGATTGTTTTTGACCCCTCGTCCTGTCCAAGGGTGGGATTGTTTTTGACCTCTCGTCCTGTCCAAGGGTGGGATTGTTTTTGACCTCTCTTCCTGTCTTTGGGTGACAGCCTCTGATCTCTCGTCCTGTCCTTGCGTGGTTGTCTCTGACGTCTCGTCCTGTCTTTGGGTGGTTGTCTCTGAACTCTCTCGTCCTGTCCAAGGTTGGAACTGTTTTGACCCCTCGTCCTGTCCAAGGATGGTTGTCTCTGACCTTTCGTTCTGTCTTTGGGTGGTTGTCTCTAATCTCTTGTGATGTCCTTGGGTGGTTGTCTCTGACCTCTCCTGATTTCCTAATTTTTCTTTGAGTGGTTGCCTCGGAAATCTCGTCCTGTCCTTTGATGGTTTTCGCTCCTGTCCTTCAGTGAGTCTTAGCAGAATTTTTCAACAGGAAATTTAAAATTTCCCAACTCATAATTTTCCCTCCATTGCAGGCCCTCCTCCAACTGACTGTCAGCGGAAATCCCAGACTAAAAGTGCTCCCAGCGGGTGTCCTCCGCAACCTGATCAACCTGAGCTCGCTCAGTCTGCGCAGCAACGGTCTTCAAGACGTGGCTTCAGCTTTCAACGGACTCGGCTTGAAGCTGCTGGAGCGGCTGGACCTCGCCGGAAACGAGCTGAGCTGGCTTCCTGCAGGCACTTTTCAAGGTCTGGGGCGGCTTCGCACCCTGCGACTGGATGGCAACCCGCTGCTACGGTTGGCTGACAAACCCTGCATAGCACTGTGCTCACTAACCAGCTTGAGAACGTTGAAGTTTGATGCTAAACTCGGCAAAGAAGATGCAGCAGGTGTTGCAGCAACAATTTGCAACAGGATTGCTTTGAATAGTACGGGAAATGTGCGATTGCTGATGCAGGCAGGTGTTAGGCCGCAGCCATTGAAGCTCAACTGTCCGCCCGGCAACGGAGTGCTCTGCCGGCAGAAGAGGCTGCTTCAGCCACTGCGGGCTGACGGGGCTGAGGTCTGTCTGTGCTCCTTGGTTGCCTAATAGTCTAGGGAACTTGTGTTGCATACTACTCTAAGTAGCTTGTACACCCTGAATTCTGAATCCTTCAGTGCCCTCTATAAACCCTCTGAACTCTGAATCCTTCAGTGCCCTCTATAAACCTTCTGAACTCTGAATCCTTCAGTACCCTCTATAAACCCTCTGAACTCTGAATCCTTCAGTGCCATCTATAAACCTTCTGAACTCTGAATCCTTCAGTACCCTCTATAAACCTTCTGAACTCTGAATCCTTCAGTGCCCTCTATAAACCTTCTGAACTCTGAATCCTTCAGTGCCCTCTATAAACCCTCTGAACTCTGAATCCTTCAGTACCCTCTATAAACCCTCTGAACTCTGAATCCTTCAGTGCCCTCTATAAACCCTCTGAACTCTGAATTCTTCAGTGCCCTCTATAAACCTCTAAATTCTGAATCCTTCAGTTCCCCCTAAACCCTCTGAACTCTGAATCCTTCAGTGCCCTCTATAAACCCTCTGAACTCTGAATCCTTCAGTGCCCTCTATAAACCTCTAAATTCTGAATCCTTCAGTACCCTCTATAAACCCTCTGAACTCTGAATCCTTCAGTGCCCTCTATAAACCCTCTGAACTCTGAATCCTTCAGTGCCCTCTATAAACCCTCTGAACTCTGAATCCTTCAGTGCCCTCTATAAACTTTCTGAGTTCTGAATCCTTCAGTGGCCTCTATAAACCCTCTGAATTCTGAATCCTCTCTCTTCTAGAAGAAGCAAGAGGAATCTCTGCAACAACAACAAGCGCAAAGCCACCCCAACATGGCTTTGCTGATAATCTTCGGAGCCATCTGCCTCGCCCACCTGGCTGTCACCATCGCCCTCGCCTGCGTCTGTTGGCGCGCAGTTCGCGGAAGACGCCACCAGAACTGGCGCCATCGTCAGGCCGATCAGCTGACCGCGCCAGCCGCCTGCGTGAAAAACCTGCTGACTAGCGACGAGATTGGCAGTTTCGGCCTCTCCGAGGAAGCGGGCGGAAACGGCGGCGGCGGCCTGACGACGGCGAGCACCTCGTCGGAGTCTGCGGCCGCTGTCCTCATCAGCTTCCGCTCTCGGGCCAGCGATGCTCGAGCTGGGGAGAAAGGTGAGCGACTCTAAATTAGCCAGTTAAGAGTATCTTACTTTTGATCTTAAAAGTTCTGACTCACTGATTCCAAAGTCCTGACATACACTAATCCTAAAATCCTGACACGGATCCCAAAGTCCTGACACACACTGATCCCAAAGTCCTGACACACTGATCCCAAAGTCCTGACACACTGATCCCAAAGTCCTGACACACACTGATCCCAGAGTCCTGACACACACTGATCCCAAAATCCTGACACGGATCCCAAAGTTCTAACACACTGATCCCAAAGTCCTGACATACACTAATCCCAAAGTCCTGACACACACTGATCCTGAAATCCTGACACGGATCCCAAAGTTCTAACACACTGATCCCAGAGTCCTGACACGGATCCCAAAGTCCTGACATACGCTGATCCCAAAGTCCTGACATACACTGATCCCAGAGTCCTGACATACACTAATCCCAAAGTCCTGACATACACTGATCCCAAAGTCCTGACACACACTGATCCCAAAGTCCTGACACACACTGATCCCAAAGTCCTGACACACACTAATCCCAAAGTCCTGACAATCTGTGACTGTCTCTGTGTCTGTGTCTGTGTCTCTTTCTCTGTATCTGTCTGTTTGTCTGTGTCTGTGGCTGTCTGTGACTGTTTCTGTCTCAGTATCTGTCGGTGTCTGTGCCTGTTTCGCTGTATCAGTCTGTGTCTCTCTGTGTCTGTGACTGTCTCTGTGTGTATGTGCCTGGCTCCATTTCTCCCACTAGTTTCGGACTAAAATAGAAAACAGCATTCTTCACTTGCTACTTGCAGCAGTCAAATTAGAGTGAAACGCGTACAAACCTCCATGTTTCAGACTATAAAATCGGTGACGGGATTCATCCCCGACAGAAAATCTGTTATGAATTTAACGAGGAGGCTTGACTGATCTTTTCTGTTTCATCTTACCTATTTTGTGTCAGACAAAATGCTTTTTGTTTTGTTGTTGTTGCTGGGTCTACAGTAGCTAAAATCGTCCTAAGAATTTTTTAAAGCATAAAACGTTCTGGCGATAATTTTTTTGAAGCCTTAACATTAAGTTTAAGGCCAATTTTTTTCATGAAGTCCCTTGTTCTTTGTCTAATACTAAAGCCTACTGACAGATCCCGAGGTCCCCAATGTGATCCCAAAGTCCCTAACCTAATCCCAAACTCCCTAATCTGATCCCGAAGTCCCTAATCTAATCTTAAAGTCCCTAATCTGATCCCAATTCCCCTAATCTGATCTCAGAAGTCCCTAATCGGATCCCAATGTCCCTAATCTGATTTCAAAAGTCCCTAATCTGATCCCAATGTCCCTAATCTGATCCCAAAAGTCCGTAATCTGATCCTAATGTCCCTAATCTGATCCTAATGTCCCTAATCTGATTCTAATGTCCCTAATCTGATCCCAATGTCCCTAATCTAATCCCAAAGTCCCTAATCTAATCCCAAAGTCCCTAATTGAATCATTGATAAATAATACGTAGATTATAATGAAAACTAATATGCAATGCTAATTTTTTAAAAACGTCAATAATTTGTTACGTTTTTTCTGCTATTTTTTATTACGCTAATTTCTCATTTTAAAAGATACTGACTATAGTACCCATTCGTACACAATATACATAATAAAATAATATTAAACTTATACAAAGCTCTAAGCCGCTACACTTCAACTGTCTCATAATTCAGCTGTTTATCTGAGGAAGATAATATAATTCTAAGTTTGCTTACTTTTAAGGTGCATTGGCAATAAAGCTTATGGGCCATTCCCACGGGTATTTGCAGTTGCATGTCTTTACAACATGGTACGTTGGGACTCAACTTGGTTGGACTCAAATCAGTGCTGATATCTCTCAAGGCGTAGGGTTTATGATAACAAATTTCTGAATTAGTCACTGGGATTTCTAGTGTGATACTGAAT
>NIVC01000480.1:2500-7500 GCA_002269645.1 Macrostomum lignano | reverse complement strand
AAAAAGCGTCGGTTTTTGTTAAAATGAGCAGCTGAATAAAATCATCAAGAAAATATTGCAATAAAAGTACATTTGAAACTAAAACTACAGAAAAAAATTTTGATCGTTGTCAGACCAGAGCTTGAAGGAAGCAAGTAAATCTGATCTTAAAGTCCCTAATCTGATCCCAATATCCCTAATCTAATCCCAAAGTCCCTAATCTGATTCCAATATCCCTAATATAATCCCAAAGTCCCTAATCTGATTCCAATATCCCTAATATAATCCCAAAGTCCCTAATCTGATCCCAAAGTCCCTAATCTGATCCCAAAGTCCATAATCTGATCCCAAAGTCCCTAATCTGATCCCAAAAGTCCCTAATTTGATCTCAAATTCCTTATCTGATCCCAAAAGTCCCTAATTTGATCCCAAATTCCTTATCTGATCCCAAATCCATAATCTGATCTCAAATCCATAATCTGATCCCAAATCCCTAATCTGATCCCAATATCCCTAATCTGATCCCATAGTCCCTAATCTGATCCCAATATCTCTAGTTTGATCCCATAGTCTCTAATCTGATCCCAAATCCCAAATCTGATCCCAAAAGTCCCTAATCTGCTTCTATATAGTGTCATCCGATCCCAAAGTCCCAAGTTGATCCCAAAAGTCTCCAAAGTCTCCAAAGTTCCTAATTTGATCTCAAAGTCTCCAATCTGATGATAAAGTCCCTAGTTTTATCCCAAAGTCCTTAATTTGATCCCAAAGTAACAAATGTTATACCAGATCTCTAATTTGATCCCAAAAGTCCCTAATCTGATCCCCATGTCGCCAGTTTATTCCATCGACATACAATAGGTACAGATTTGCACGAATATAATATGTAATGCTAACGTCCATCCGACCAGAGCTTGTAGGAAGCAAGTAAAACAGTTCAAAAAAGGGAAAATAACCAACAACTGCTGCGTCATGGTGGACGACGAGCCGTCTTTGCAAGCAGCTGTGTTTTCTTAGAAACCTATAACAAGCACAGAAAGACAAGAAGCAACAGTTAATTAGTATTGAAAACGCTAGGTGTAAAAAGGGTGCAGCTTGGACTGACAAGGCCACCCTCCACCCCCCTATTAGCATTAAGCTACGTAGGAGGCTTTCAGTGAGGAGGCGTTGCCGCCTATTTCGCTAATACGAGCGTATTTGCGGAGCGAGAGTCAGACATCCAATAAAATAATTACTCTGACTTTTTCAGATGTCGCATCGTCCTTTGGATTGGAGGCTGGTCCCCCTCTCGCTACTGCTGGCGCTGCAACCGGTCTGGTCGATGCAACGCCAGGTGTCATTCAGCACCGTTGAGGAGCAGCCGCCAGGTACTCTGGTCGGCAGCCTGCTTGACAGCCTCGACAGTGCATCTGAAAACGCCACATTCGGCATCATCCCCAACAAGGGCGACGGGGTCAGCACCTCGGGAGATGCCTACTTTAGCGTGGACTCGAACGGTCAGGTCCGCGTTCGGCAGCGCATCGACCGGGACCAGCTTGAGCAGTGCAATCGGCGACTCCAGCTTCCGAATCCGCACCTGCTCGAGCAGTGCGTGCTAAACTTCCAGGTGTTCCGCTTCAGCAGCTCGGCTCAGATGATGTTTGACGCCACTGTGGACGTCCGCATTTCGATTCTCGACATCAACGACAACGCACCGTCCTGGTCGCGTCACTCTTTGGAGGCGCGCCTTAGCGAGGACTTCCCAGTCCGTCAGACGTTCCGCGTTGAGGCCGCCAAAGATCGGGACTATGGACCTAACGGCACCTTGAGCTACGAGCTTAAGGACGCCAGCGGAACCTTCTCCATCGCGACCTACCATCCTGACTCTTCCATTGAATGGATCGCCATCAGCGTTGACAAACCTCTGGATCGGGAGATCATTGAAAAGTACAACCTGACCCTTGTCGCCAAAGACTCGGCACCGAGTCCGAGGTCTGCAAGCATAAAACTCTTCGTCTTGGTGGAGGACGTCAACGATCACGCTCCCGTGTTCAACCAGTCTCACTACAGCCTGTCGGTGAACGAGAGCGCGCCTTACCCCCGGCCGATTCTTCAACTGAAAGCGGACGACCCCGACAAGGGTCGGAACGGCGAGGTCGAGTACATATTCGCCGAAGCCACTCCGGCAGCCGTGCTGAAGCATTTCCGATTGGACCCGATGCGCGGCAGCCTGACGCTGAAGCAGACGCTGGACTATGAAAAAGCGGACTCGAGGCTGTTCCATTTCGCCATCGTGGCCCGCGACAGAGCCCAATCGCCTCGCTCATCAACAGCCCAGGTGACAATCGCGGTGCTCGACGTGAACGACTGTCCACCCCAACTGACCGTCTATAAAATGAGTCCCCCTACCGGCATGCGCGAGACCAGCAAGCTCACTTTGAAGGAAAACTCCCCAGCCAACAGCCTGCTGGGCATCGCCGTTCTCACCGATGGTGACTCTGATGCTGCAGGAGACGCCAGCTGCGAGGTTCAAGCGGCTCAGAGCGACCGCTTCCGGCTCAACCTGTTTCGCGAGGTTCCCAATCAGAAAACGTATCAAATTGTCAGTCGGCAGGTGTTCGATCGCGAGCAGCGCGATTCGTATCGGCTAAGCATCGAGTGTCGAGACCGCGGTAACCCACCTCTATCCAGCACCGTTCAGCTCGACATCGACATCGAGGACGTCAACGACGAGTCGCCATCGTTCGCGCAGAGTCGCTACGAGTTCCGGGTGCGCGAGAACCTGCCGCCGATGTCAAGAGTCGGTGGCATCGATGCTGCAGACAGGGATGCAGGTAGGAATGGTCGCGTGTCCTACGCAATCGATCAAGCGTCTCCAGACGCGGACCTGTTTCGCCTCGGCTCAACTTCTCGCGGCGATATTTTTACGTCGACTTCGCTCGATCGCGAGCAGAAAAGTGAGCTGAGATTCTCGCTGATCGCTACAGACCACGGCTCGCCGTCTCGGAATGCCACAACTCAAGTAGTCGTTCGAGTCATCGACGAGAACGACGTAGCGCCGAAGTTCTCAGCTGAACAGTTTACTTACGAGCTGTTTGAGGGCGAGCCAATCGGCACGTTGGTTGGAAACCTGACGGCTTTCGACGACGACGAGGGCCTGAACGCCAATATTAGCTATTCGATTCAGTCTCCGTTGGCTCAGGCCGTGCCGTTTAGCATCGTTTCGCTCGACTCCGGCGGCCGGACGGCGCAGATCCGAACGTCAGCTAAGGTGGACGAGAGGCGCCGGTTCTGCTTGCCAACAGAGCCGACGAGAAGGCGTACATGTTCACCGTGCGAGCAATGGATCGGGGCCATCCACCGCTGACAGGCACCTGCAGGGTCAAGGTGAGTTCTAATTTCGTAAGCAGACCCTAAGACAGGTACTAAGGAATGTTACAAAAGGGACAAACATTGACAAATGTCTCACGAGTGCATGTGTATCTCGTGACACTCTCTACCTCACCAATCTGATCGCGATTTTGCAGGTGATCATTCTGGACCGAAACGACAACAGCCCAGACTGGATAGTGCCATCCGCCCAGCTGTCCGCCGTGAACGTGTCCCGACACGAGCAGACCGACCGGGCCTTCATCGAGCTCAAAGCTGTCGACTCGGACGATGGCGATTTCGGCCGGGTTCGCTACTCAATCTTGGCCGGCGATCCGCACGGACTGTTCTCGATCGACTCGATCGGCGGTGGCCTCAAGCTGCGCCGAAAGCCGACCAGCGTCGGGCGGTACCGGCTGACTCTGTCGGCCAGCGACTGCCCCGGCTGCAACGAGAGTCGCAGCTCAACTGCCCGGCTGACTGTCAACGTGATTGACGCGCCGGCCAGACCGCCCAGGCTGGACAATCGCGGCATTGCCGGAGGCAGTGGCGGTGGCGGTGGCGACAATCGAGGAGGTCGGCGCACCGGCGTTGACGACGTGTCGGATGTCGGAATTGACGAGCAGCACCTGATCATCGGTCTGATTGTCTGCACGGCCGCGGTGGCAATTTTGGCTGTCTGCGCCATTCTGCTCGCCAGATGCCTGCTGGCTAGGATTGCTCGTGAGTGACTCAGGGTGGGGCGAGACGAGTCAAGATGAGTCCGTATGGATTTGTTGCGTCAGTGGGTGAATTGCTCATGGCAGGTGATAATGGGTCAGGATGTGTCAGGATACCAGTATGTCAGAATGTATCAGAAGTCAGAATGGGTCATCATAGATCATGTGTGTCATGGTAATTTGCTAAGTCAAGGTGGATCATAATAGGTCACGATGGGTCAGGGTAGGTCTAAGTGGGTCAAGCGGGGTCATGGTTGGGTCATGGTGGGTCATGGTGGGCCATGATGGGTCATAGTGGGTTAGGTTGGGTCAGGTTGGGTCAGGATGAATCAGGTTAGGTCAGGTTGGGTCAGGATGGGTCAGGTTGGGTCAGGATGGGTCAGGTTGGGTCAGGTTGGGTTAGGTTGGGTCAGGTTGGGTCAGGTTGGGTCAGGTTGGGTCAGGTTGGGTCAGGTTGGGTCAGGTTGGGTCAGGTTAGGTCAGGTTGGGTTAGGTTAGGTCAAGATCATTTAGGTTGGGTCCAGACGGGTCAGAACGGGTCAGGATGGTCTCTCAGAGTCCGCCATGATGCTAGATAGGTCAGACTAAGGTCAGAGCTTTTATATAGGCACCGTACCAGAGCATTTTACCATAATCTTTCCCCCCTTGCCAACAAAAAACAGTCTTCAATTTGCACACGTGACCCGACATCAGATACTGGAATAGATATTCATGTTTTGTCGCTAAATTCGAATTCCGCAAGCAAACTACCAGCGCAAGGCCTAGGGATAGGCATTATGGAGGAAAAGGTATTCGAAACACACTTAGGGAGGGAGGCTGGCAGAAGTGGAGAGGAATGGCAGCTTTTGTTTCTCATCAAATTTAGTGTCATTTATCATTTTTTCCTGTTCTGGCCGGCGCGCTGACTGCCCGCGCCCTGGGAGTTTTCATACGCGTTTTTCAGTTGATGTCGGGAGG
>NIVC01000479.1:232500-324794 GCA_002269645.1 Macrostomum lignano | reverse complement strand
CCGGCTGCGGATATGCTTGGGTGTCTTTGTGGGTATCTTTTGTGGGTATGTGGGTATCTTTGTGGGCATCTTGTAGGTATCAGTGTAGGTATCTTTGTGCTTATCTATGTGGGTATCTGTGTGGGTATCTTTGTGGGTATGAGGGTATCTTTGTGGGTATCTTTTAGGTATCTTTGTGGGTATCTTTTAGGTATCTTTGTGGGTATCTTTTAGGTATCTTTGTGGGTATCTTTTAGGTATCTTTGTGGGTATATTTGTGGAAATCTTGTGGGTATCATTGTAGGTATCTTTGTGGGTATCTTTGTGTGGGTAGCTTGGTAAGTTACCCGGTTGCATAAATTTTTGGGTATTTTGTGAGTATGTATCTTTGTGGTTATCTAGGTGGCTATCTAAGTGGGTATCTAAGTGGATAACTGGGTGGGTATTTAATTAGGTATCAGAATGGGTATCTGAGGAATATCTAAGAGGATATCTAGCCGTGTATTTGTGTGAGGATTTACAAATAAATGAACCGAAAAAAAATTATTTGCAGTCGTCAAGAAAATCTGCAGCATTGAGTCTGTGCGGCTGGGCGGACCCGGAATCGACAGACGCCATTGAGGACAGCTTCAATGGGTTCGATCAGGCTGGCGGGTTCAGCAGGAAGTCTCACGGCGGAAGGTGAAACAATCAATTAGTCCATAGAATCATTAGTCAGATTTATTGCTCTCTTAACGGTTAATTTCCTCACACTCTCTACTCAAGGTACGCTGTGGCGAACTCGGCTCCGAGAAATCCGTACAAAAGCTGCACTTCAACAACGGCGCCTGACAGAGGTGGCCTGCCGCTGTGGGGCCCCAACCACTGCGCTGTGCTGGCCGTCACCCGATGGAAGCGGGACGACAGGCAAAATGCGGTTAAACGCGGAGGTCGACCAGTTCTGCAGGCTGCCACCATCGTTCGGGCAAATCGCCAGGAGTTTCCCAGTTTTCTGGTGAAGCACCGCAGTCACAGGTGCGCACTATAGGATAGGGGAGTTGAGGACCGTAGCTGAAGAACACTATTATAGGATAGGGGAGTTGAGGACCGTAGCTGAAGGACACTATTATAGGATAGGGGAGTTGAGGACCGTAGCTGAAGGACACTATTATAGGATAGGGGAGTTGAGGACCGTAGCTGAAGGACACTATTATAGGATAGGGGAGTTGAGGACCGTAGCTGAAGGACACTATTATAGGATAGGGGAGTTGAGGACCGTAGCTGAAGGACACTATTATAGGATAGGGGAGTTGAGGACCGTAGCTGAAGGACACTATTATAGGATAGGGGAGTTGAGGACCGTAGCTGAAGGACACTATTATAGGATAGGGGAGTTGAGGACCGTAGCTGAAGGACACTATTATAGGATAGGGGAGTTGAGGACCGTAGCTGAAGGACACTATTATAGGATAGGGGAGTTGAGGACCGTAGCTGAAGAACACTATTATAGGATAGGGGAGTTGAGGACCGTAGCTGAATAACACTATTATAGGATAGGGGAGTTGAGGACCGTAGCTGAAGAACACTATTATAGGATAGGGGAGTTGAGGACCGTAGCTGAAGGACACTATTATAGGATAGGGGAGTTGAGGACCGTAGCTGAAGGACACTATTATAGGATAGGGGAGTTGAGGACCGTAGCTGAAGGACACTATTATAGGATAGGGGAGTTGAGGACCGTAGCTGAAGAACACTATTATAGGATAGGGGAGTTGAGGACCGTAGCTGAAGAACACTATTATAGGATAGGGGAGTTGAGGACCGTAGCTGAAGAACACTATTATAGGATAGGGGAGTTGAGGACCGTAGCTGAAGAACACTATTATAGGATAGGGGAGTTGAGGACCGTAGCTGAAGAACACTATTATAGGATAGGGGAGTTGAGGACCGTAGCTGAAGGATACTATTATAGGATAGGGGAGTTGAGGACCGTAGCTGAAGAACACTATTATAGGATAGGGGAGTTGAGGACCGTAGCTGAAGGACACTATTATAGGATAGGGGAGTTGAGGACCGTAGCTGAAGGACACTATTATAGGATAGGGGAGTTGAGGACCGTAGCTGAAGGACACTATTATAGGATAGGGGAGTTGAGGACCGTAGCTGAAGGACACTATTATAGGATAGGGGAGTTGAGGACCGTAGCTGAAGGACACTATTATAGGATAGGGGAGTTGAGGACCGTAGCTGAAGAACACTATTATAGGATAGGGGAGTTGAGGACCGTAGCTGAAGAACACTATTATAGGATAGGGGAGTTGAGGACCGTAGCTGAAGAACACTATTATAGGATAGGGGAGTTGAGGACCGTAGCTGAAGAACACTATTATAGGATAGGGGAGTTGAGGACCGTAGCTGAAGAACACTATTATAGGATAGGGGAGTTGAGGACCGTAGCTGAAGAACACTATTATGGATAGGCGAGTTGAGGACCGTAGCTGAAGAACACTATTATAGGATAGGGGAGTTGAGGACCGTAGCTGAAGAACACTATTATAGGATAGGGGAGTTGAGGACCGTAGCTGAAGGACACTATTATAGGATAGGGGAGTTGAGGACCGTAGCTGAAGAACACTACGAGCATGATTCTCATACGTCGATATTTTGAGTGGCACTGTCGGATGCGACTCAGGGAACGTCAGTAACTGATATCACCTAAATGTCATCCTATTACGCACAGGTGCTCGGCCACCTGCTGCAATTTAGCCAACGAGCTCAAAGCATGGCTAAGTGACCGGGTTGAGTCGGTTGCGGACTCGGCCAACGCTCGCAGCGAGATCCAAGCAGCCGCTCTGAAGCATTCGGTCCTTCCAGGATCGCCAGACAGCCAGGCTCCATCAGCTTGGCTAGAGACTGAGCTGGTAAATTTGCACGAAGCGTTTAGCAGAAAATTCGACTCGCAGGCCATGCTGACTGCACTGGCTGGAGATGGCGAGTTTGTCACCTGGATGGACGTCGGGAATCGAGCCGACGTGTCGTCAACGCACAGTGCCATACTGAAATCTCTGGCCGAAGCGCACAAGGCCTATTATTGATACTAAGCTAACAGCTTCAACTATGAACTGACCGTTAATAACGCGCACATACTGTTCATATATTGTTCAACAGGCCATTGCTAACCTTCGAGTCACAGAGAGGGTACATGCCAGGGTTGTTGTACACCCTGTGTGAGCGTGCGTGTGCTCAGGCTGAGTAGAGTCCATGCATCTTTGTTCGTTTTCTTCTCTCCTCTCTCTTCTCTCCAGCGTACACTTTGGTTTCTTCTTTTTGTTTGTTGCTTATTTGAGAATATCGAAGACTTTACCAGCGTGTGAGAGCACAACTATTTTATTACCAAAATGGGAAAATAAAAAAGCGAGCAATTGGGGAACACGAGAATTTCCCGCAGGAAGTTTTACCGCCGAGGTTTGCCCGCAGGGTTTTTACAGTCTATAGACAATGCTTGACTAGATTAGAACTAGACTAAACTAGACTAGACTAGACATAAACTTGACTAGATTAGAACTAGACTAGATTTCAAATCCGATTGGATTTGACTTGAATTTCCGACAGGAGAAACCCTGAGGGAAAACCTCGGCGGGAAATTCTCATAGACCCGAGCAATTATTGTACTAATAATGCAACTAGCGACAGCTGCTGTCTGTCTCAGCCACATTCATTTATGCTTTAGAGAGTGCACATGCCTGACGATTAGAAAGAATCAGGACCGTTGTACACCCTGTGTGAGCGTGTGTATGAGTGTGTGCCTTCCTGTTATACAACGCCGAGACCTGGACGCTGACAGACTCGCTCGAGGCTCAAGTCGACGCGGCGCACGCTGGCCTGCTGCGCGCCGCCTTCAAGATCGGCAATGAGCGAGTCACCAACACGGCGCTCTATCATCGCGCCGCCCTGGCCCGTCCTAGCGATCTGCTGCGCCGTCGGCGACTCCAGCTGGCAGGCCACGTCATCCGCGCCGAGGCCTACTGTCCGGAGCCGGTGCAGGAGGTGCTGCTACTTACGTTGCAGGCACCCTACCGGCGGGGATAGGCGAGGACTCGGCGCTACGTCGACTGTCTGCTGGCTGACGCCGGCGCCCCGGACTCTGCCGGCGGTGCAGCGTTTGTTCGCGCCCAAGCTTCGAAGCGCGCCATCTGACGCTGCTTTTGCGAACTGACAGCGTACTCTGTTGTTGTTGTTGTTGTGCCTTCGTACAGTATTGGAGCGCTTGTATGTCAGCTCAGGAGTCAGCGAAATGGACAATTATGCAACCATCCTGCAAAATGGTTATTATTAAATACCAGAATACCACACAGCTGCCTAACACCACAAATTTGGGCTAGGATTAGGATTAGGGTTAGGGTTAGGGTTAGGTTAGGATTAGGGTTAGGGTTAGGGTTAGGTTAGGATTAGGGTTAGGGTTATGTCTAGGGTTAGGTTGGCAGTGAAATATGGTGTACTAGGCAAGGACTACTAAAGTAGATGTTAATGAGGCTGGTTTTCGCCGAAAAATACACTACGGAGATTTTTCAACACAAAAATTGCTATTGCTTTTGATAGGAGGCAAACATAGAATCTGAACGAAAAGATTCTACGTATGTTCACCTTTGAATTACATGTTGCGCCTTTCTTATTGCTCTATTGATATTTATAAATCTTTTCGTTTAGAAAATTATGATTCTAAGGTTGTTTTTTAACGATTTTAGGTAAATGAAATGTTCGTAGAATAAAAAATTGACATGGTATTCTAATATTCTAAACGAAAAGATTATAAAAATCAATAGAGCTAAAAAATGCACAACATATCAAAAGATGAACACTGGGTCTCCCCTCTATCAAAAGCAATAACAATCTTTGTGTTGAAAAAATGAAAACTTGCCATCTCCGCAGTGTATTTTTTCTTTAGGTAGTCCTTTGGTACTAATTAAGCTACACATTAGTAATAAACATCATAAAAATTCCCAAAAATACACTATAAGGTCAATATCTATGGCACTTGAATGGCGACATTGCTCCGTCTCGTTTCTCGAAAACCATTTAGTAAAATAAAAAAAACAGTATAACAATTAGCAATATCCGCCCACGCATAGATAACTAGCTTTACCTGGGGGGGGGGGGTTGTCGCCTATACTCGAACTGCAGACGGCTAAAGTGAGAAAACAATCACTAGAGAGCAGCAACACTGGAGCAGCCAGTCTGCAGACGGGGAAAAAAAGCAAATTTATGCAATTCTATTTCTGCTTGAATTAAAATGCAGAGCTTTTAGGATTTTTCCACAGCATTTATTTCCCAGTTTGATATATTAAGCTTTTTAATTTAATATTTAATCACTTCACTTTAACAAAACAGCGCGCATCCATGCGAACAGAAGCCTCTACTCGTATCCAGCCTTTCGTCTGACAAAAAATGCCTTCTATTGCCATAATTGCCTTTGTCTTGGCGGGGAATTTTCCAGATTAACTGCTGATTTTGATACTTTTCTTGCATTCAGTGTAGAAAGCTCTATTTGAGCCGCTTGTCCATCTTCTATTCTAATCTCAGTATTGGGATCTACAGACTTAGTATAATAATCCATAACAATATATTAAATCTCTAATTATAATCTAAAGGCCTGATGGCCCATTTAAAATCGGTAGAATCGATAGTCCATAAGATCTATAGAATTGACAGTCCACATGATCTATAAAATTGACAGTCCACATGATCTATCGAATTGACAGTCCACATGATCTATAGATTGATTATCCACATGATCTACAGACTTGATAGTCCACATGATCTATAGAATTGATAGTCCACATGATCTATGGACTTGATAGTCCACATGATCTATCGAATTGACAGTCCACATGATCTATAGAATTGATAGTCCACATGATCTATAGAATTGATAGTCCACATGATCTATCGAATTAATAGTCCACATGATCTATCGAATTGACAGTCCACATGATCTATCGAATTGACAGTCCACATGATCTATCGAATTGACAGTCCACATGATCTATCGAATTGACAGTCCACATGATCTATAGAATTGATAGTCCACATGATCTATAGAATTGATAGTCCACATGATCTATCGAATTAATAGTCCACATGATTTATCGAATTGACAGTCCACATGATCTATCGAATTGATAGTCCACATGATCTATCGAATTGACAGTCCACATGATCTATCGAATTGATAGTCCACATGATCTATCGAATTGACAGTCCACATGATCTATCGAATTGACAGTCCACATGATCTATAGAATTGATAGTCCACATGATCTATAGAATTGATAGTCCACATGATCTATCGAATTGACAGTCCACATGATCTATCTAATTGATAGTCCACATGATCTATAGAATTGATAGTCCACATGATCTATAGAATTGATAGTCCACATGATCTATCGAATTGACAGTCCACATGATCTATCGAATTGACAGTCCACATGATCTATCGAATTGATAGTCCACATGATCTATCGAATTGACAGTCCACATGATCTATCGAATTGACAGTCCACATGATCTATCGAATTGATAGTCCACATGATCTATAGACTTGATAGTCCGCATGATCTATAGAATTGCACATGATCTATAGACTTGATAGACCAAATGATTCTAAACTTAGTAGTTCACAAGATCCATAGGCCTGATAATCCATAGGATCTATAGACTTGCTGGTCCATAAGATCTATAGACGTAATATTCCATATGATCTATAGAATTGATTATCCATATGATATATTGACTTGATGGTCCATATGATCTATAGACTTGATAGTTCATAAGATAAGTATACCTGATAGTCCAGTTTATATGATCTATAGACTTTGATAGTCCATACGATCTATAGACTTGGTAGTCTATACGATCTATAGACTTGATAGTTTATATGATCTATAGACCTGCTATTTCATTAGGTCTAGAATTGTAATATGGATAGTCCAAAAATCTATAGGCCTCTCTAATGGGGGTCTAGATCGCTAGTCCCAATTGCTCAATATCATATTCAGAGATTTTCTCTTCTCATTTCATTGCCAATGGAAAATCTATCAATAGCACAACCTTTCAGACACTAAACAAAAGAAAAATATATGCACGCAATAGATTTTTTATGCAGAGTTTTTAATTTAGAACCAATATGGCATTGCCTTTGTTTTAGCGGATTGGCAAAATTAAACTAATTAAATTCCACTTCTACAGGCTATGCGTGTACCAATACACGCTCTTTTTTCGCTATTGCTTACGTCAAGGCAAAGACTAGGGCGCCCTGTGCTGGCTTGTGATTAAGGGTGTGGCCAGCGACTACTAAGTAGTCCCTGGGTGTGGCGCCCCTTACTACTGGCGCCCCCCAGCATAGTTCATGTTTACAATGACACTCTCCCCATTAGATGGCGCCACACGGTTTCGACCTCTAAATATGCTCTCAAATCAGAAATCCTGACAAGAATTGTAGCTTGTAGAAAAAAAACATAAATTTTCTAATAAATAAATTTTAGTCAGAGATTTGGGGAGCTAGCATCTCTGACAGGTTTCCGTTGCTATGGTAACAAGCAAAGCAACGCAATCCGGAATCGTAATTAAATAAACTACAATAAAGTACTATCTAAAATACCCGGAAAGCTATAACAATTATTAATTGATTTAATAAATTCAAACCTCATTGACGAAATAAAAACCATTGAAGTTTTAAAAATAGAAATGGACAGACAAAAGTCAAAACTAATTGAGTTTCGGCAAAATCAAAGACTATGAATTTTCATGTCTCTGCATTTCAATGCATGCTTCAGAAAAACTCGAAACGCAAATTAATATTCTTTTAAGTTCGCTCACATGG
This sequence comes from Macrostomum lignano, assembly GCA_002269645.1. Taxonomy (NCBI): domain Eukaryota; kingdom Metazoa; phylum Platyhelminthes; family Macrostomidae; genus Macrostomum; species Macrostomum lignano. Next base: position 316,954 of record NIVC01000479.1, on the reverse strand, counting down.
TAGTGATGTGGTTGACAGATGTGGTTGATGCCAAGCATGAGACACCAAGAGACAGGGGGCGCCTACCAAGAGACAGGGGCGCCTACCAAGAGACAGGGGCGCCTACCAAGAGACAGGGGCGCCTACCAAGAGACAGGGGCGCCTACCAAGAGACAGGGGCGCCTACCAAGAGACAGGGGCGCCAACCAAGAGACAGGGGCGCCTACCAAGAGAGAGGGGCGCCTACCAAGAGACAGGGGCGCCTACCAAGAGACAGGGGCGCCAACCAAGAGACCAAATATAGGCATATCGGCATCCCTTAGGTTTGCGACCTCTACAGTTTAAATTCCTTCGATTCCTGCCCCTGTCTCTGTCTTAGTCTTTGTCCCTGTCCCTGTCTTTGTTCGCCCTGTCAGTCCAGCAGCCTGTCGCGTTGAATACATCCGGGACGCGAAACCCTAATTCGGCTGATATGTCTGCATGGGGAAATTTCTCACACAGGTTTGTATTCAGACATGGGTGTACGGCACATCTATAGATCCTCAATAGGGATAGCAGTGCTTATCTATAGATCCTCAATAGGGATAGCGGTGCTTATCTATAGATCATCAATAGGGATAGCGGTGCTTATCTATAGATCCTCAATAGGGATAGCGGTGCTTGACTATAGATCCTCTATAGGGATAGCAGTGCTTATCTATAGATCCTCAATAGGGATAGCGGTGCTTGACTATAGATCATCAATAGGGATAGTAGAGTTAAACTATAGATGCATTTATACAGGCATATAGACATATAGACATCTATAGACATTTCATTGCAAATGGTTTCTGTAGAAGACAGACACATTGCCTAAAAGCGGCATCCACGCAGACAAAGCGTCCTTTCTGTCAGTATGCTCTAGACAAAAAATGAATCAACATTCTATAAATAAAATTTTAATTTCAATAGACACTCTCGCATGACTTAATCATTATCGTCGGTGCATGAACAACTATGGAATAAAAATACTCGGAATTACTGCGTATTCATTGCTGCAGTGTGCTCTCGAAAAATCTAATTTTTCTAACGTGGATTTTTTTTCACTCAGTTTGTCTGAGTTTCTCAGAATCCCACATAAATGCAATGACGATACGGAAAATACGCGTTCATCAACGGCGTCCGGGTCTTTTCTAAGAAAACTCGAGTTGTAGCGCAACCTTCTGCTTCAGTTGCATCATAAATGTAACATAGAACATCTGTGATTTCACTGCGCTTCGATCCAATTTCTCTTAATTTTAAAAGATGAAAATCAATTTTGGAAACGAAAAATTCTATAGAAGTCGCGATTAAATCCGTTGAAAAACACTTGAAAATCACAAATATCTGAAAGCACTTTTTCAAAGCAAGTGGAGGTGAGTCTACATGCAAAATAAAAGAATAATCAAATTTATCGGAAAAACGCCCACCTGCCGACCCACCAACGCGCTCTGGCGCTATTGGCTAAGCTTACTCGAATTGTCTATAAATACACACTTTTAAAAGCTTGACAGTATTCGCTTACACAATATCCAAATAAACATCGCTTTTTGAAAAAACCCAACCGGTAAGTTACGAACCGTTATTAGGAGCCGTATGGGTTTGCCGTTACATTTTACAGGTACGTTTCACCTGTTTCAGACTCTGGTCACCATGAGAGCAGCAGCTGGTCCCATTGTCCTGCTCGTTCTCCTGTCGGCCATCTGTTATCAAGCCGTGAACGCTCGGCCTTTCAAGTCGCCATCGAACCGACACATTTTCGAGACCGACGACCAAGCAGAGCTCGTTCAGCTGATGCGTCGACTGCTCATCGAGGAGAAGATGCTCCAGCGTGAGCAGCAGCAGCAGAGGCAGTTCGAGGAGCACTTCGATCCATCTAAAAATCGTCCCTGGAACGCCGCCGAGAATCCAGCTGGTTTTCCAATGGCACCAACACCGCCAGGCCCGATTGTGGAGCGTCGCTCCAAGCCGAGCGTCACCCCGTGTCTGCTGAAGTTTTGCACCTGGTAAACTTGGATCGGCGGAGAGCTCACGTCGATCTTTTCTCTTTGAATCAATCGATCCTAAAATTATGCGATTAGCTGAATGTCCCAAACAAATGAGGGCAATAAATAAAAAATTCCGCCAGCTTTTGTTCGAAAATCCTATATTTTAATGTCTTTCGCGGCAACACTTCATCGGTTTTACGTTTGACGATTTAAAATAATAAATTTAATACAGCTTCAGAGACTTTGAAGCTCATATGCATTTTCTCGCTGAATTCTAGAGACTGCATGCGAGATGCAAAAAGTTGTTTGATTTAAATTATTTTTTACTCAGTTCTTCACTGTACAAACTGCATGGTTCACTGCAAATAGCCCTGCATGTATAGCTAGCTGGCTCATGTACCGAAGGCTACTCAAGTAGAAGGACGGGAACTATACGCTTCTTGGAAAATTTTAGGAGACAGGTTTTAGGAGACATGTAAAAAATACATTACAAAGATAGGAAGTTCTCATTTTTCAGCACAAAAATTGTTATTGCTTTTAATAGAGGAGAGATCCAGTGTTCCTCTTTCGATATGTCCTGCCTTTCTTATTGCTCTATTGACATTCAGAAAGCTTTCTGTTTAGAAAATTACGAACCTCGAGTTACCGCCTAGACAAAGAGAGGCCTTTCTCGCTAATCGTTATTTCAAATAGTCTGACTTAAAAGCATGTTGCTGAGCAAACAACCGGCAATCTAAAACTACAGACAAAACCAGACGCAATGAGTGCAGTTTACGGAATGATCACCTTCAGCTTTACTTTAGCTTTGATTTTAACCCCTAACAATGTCAGAAGTTAAGGTGTCAGTACCACTCCAGTTTGCGGATGAGGCTTCATTAATTAAGGGAAGCATAACTTGATACTTGTTTTACTATCGGCCCAGTCATCGATCGCAGACTCGACTTCCCCAAGCGTCCAGGAAACGTCGCCTCCTACTGTCGCATGAGTTGCCGATGCCAATTCTTCTAGGACCTAGCCCTGCAGGGGTCCCCAACCTGAGGTCCACAGGCCATTTCTGTGTGGCCCGAAGCCCTCTTTCCAATTTTTTCATTGCATGCAGCCCGCCGAGTCGCCTGTATTCTGTGTGATTGCGGATATATGGCATTTAAGCCTGCGAATGACTATCCGCTCGTCGGCCAATTGAAGGCGAACGTGCAGGCTAAAAATAGACGCGAAGCATGGTTTTCCTTGATAAGAAGCGCACCAGTCATCTCCCTAAATTTGCATCGACTTTGAGAAACAGACATTTTTAATTTTTGTGTACTTTTTGTGGCCCGCGTATCGTATCCAATGTCTACCACTGAGTCCTAGCCAATCGGTCATCAAGACTTTCGAGACAACCAGGAGGTGCTCAGAACAGTACAGAACACTGATGTCGGTTTTAGGGGTGCCACGTCGTGCTAAGCACCAAGCTCCAAATTGAGCAACCGTAAATTAGCCGGAATTGCCTCTTCGATGAGTCTCTGAACTTCCCAGAAAATATCCCTCCACAGCAAGTCAGTCCACAGCCAGGGACACCACAAGACTGACTCTAAAACCACGCCTTGAAAAACCGCCCGCCAACAGGATGATCTACCGTTCAGCACATCGCTCATGATTGATCAAATAAATATTTTACCCACTCTGCAAATGCTCGCGGTGCGCGGTTTACATGTACAGATATAGACGACACGTACCTGCAACCTAGAAAAACTGTCAAGAGACCACACATTGTGGACAAGCCCGCGCAGACGTACACTCGACCTCTCAATGGCCTCTGCTGAATGGCGCGCAGATTCTTAAATACAACAGTTCTCCTTCTTCGGGCCAGTGCGATTCAGATAAATGGACCTACAGAAACTTCAGTGAGGCATCTGAAGCTCATATGAACCGGACTAGACAGACAGAAAAGCATCGAATTACTGCATCGTCGACTTATGTAGTACCAACTACAATTAAATGCATCGATATCATGCTTTCTCTTAATTTTTCCATTTCCAAGCTAATAAAAATGTAGGCAATGAGAAAAATCATGTCGCTAAAAAATCCAATTAACAAGCACTTATAAATCAATTAGCTACCATTCGACTAGATCTCAAACAAAGATAATTTTTCTGGAAAACGCCCACCTGCCAGTCCACCAACGCGCTCTGGCGCTATTGGCTAAGCTAATTGTCTATAAATACAACTGTTTTACGAGCTTGCAAAATTGCTAGCACAATTTCCAATTTCCAGACTAGCACCCTTCTTGAAAAACCCAATCGGTAAGTTACGAACAGTTACTGCTGCAACTGCCAGTAGCCGTATGTGTTTCTCATGTCGTTCTGAATCGGTACGTTTCACCTGTTTCAGACTCTGGTCACCATGAGAGCAGCAGCTGGTCCCATTGTCCTGCTCGTTCTCCTGTCGGCCATCTGTTATCAAGCCGTGAACGCTCGACCTTTCAAGTCGCCATCGAACCGATACATTTTCGAGACCGACGACCAAGCAGAGCTCGTTCAGCTGATGCGTCGACTGCTCATCGAGGAGAAGATGCTCCAGCGTGAGCAGCAGCAGCAGAGGCAGTTCGAGGAGCACTTCGATCCATCTAAAAATCGTCCCTGGAACGCCGCCGAGAATCCAGCTGATTTTCCAATGGCACCAACACCGCCAGGCCCGATTGTGGAGCGTCGCTCCAAGCCGAGCGTCACCCCGTGTCTGCTGAAGTTTTGCACCTATTAAGCTTGGAGCCTCCGAAAGCTCAGAAAGATCGGGCACTCGAAGTGAAGTCTAACAAACTTATCTTAGCTAGTGCTGAACCCACCTGTCTTTTAATTTTAACTAATTGATCATAAAGTTATAGAGTCGAATGTCCCCGCTCAATAAAAAAATCGTGCAAATTTTCTTTCCAGAAATCCCCTATTTTGGCCTTTTGTGGCCAAGTTTTATCGATCTTATCGGTAATGGCTTCAAATAAATCCTTTATTACATCTTGGGACAGAAAAACTCTTGGTAGCATATTGTCTTCTTAATTCGCTCGTAGCGAGATCGCAAACAGTGGTTTGATATTTTTTCATTTTTTGACTTAATTCTCTATCGTATAGACTAGATGTAGCTCAGAATTTTGCATTTCAATGCATTTAGACTGTACGTATCGAGCCATAGTAGATGTACATGTGCTGGCACCCTGAATATGCAGCGCTTTGCTGACAATCGATTAACTATAATTTTAACCACTCTGGTGATGATGCACATGTATGCATGAGTATGAGTAATTGCGGCCTTGAACCATCCAAAGACAAGAAAACACAAATTCACCGGTGGGATGTTTCTGCTCTCAGGCGCGCCCCAGGGTCGCCGCTTTTTTCCAATTCAGCAGTTATCACGGCGCTCAGCCTTTAAGTATCCCATCGCGTCGGTGACACCTGGCATGGATACTATTTAACAGTCCAACTTTAGCATTATATTTTTCTCTAATCGATCACAAACATAGATAGATAGATACCTACCTACCGACAAACAATTTTTAGCATAATGGATTATACGTTAGTCCCCATGAACATGTAAAAAGCCAAGTCTGGCTTCTGCGGAATAAAGGTGTTTAAAGCAGCAAGCATGTACTCCCATCCTGATATCAATCTTGATAGCTTATTAAATTTCCCTCGTGTGTCATGGCCGAGCCGAGAATTGAATTGCCTTCGTTCTAATCTAAAATTGGGCCTTCAAAACGTCCAGATTCCAGAGATTTACAAGGAATAATCCCATCGAGCGCGCTTGCGATTCTATCAAGACGGTGTGAATCCAGCGACATATTCCGTCACAGGATGCACTTGTGGAACCCGACGCAGGCAGTCGCTTAAATTGTGTACGACAGTATCTGATTGGCCCCTCTACGAGTAGTCGGTTGTCGTCTTGGTATGGACTTGAAAAACCACATAGAAGCGATAAAAATTGGTAACTAACTAATAATAATGACGATAATTCCATTGCGCATTATGTAATTGGAAAAAAACATTTTATTTAAATTTTACTATTTTACCAATTTAATTTTAAATTTTCCCAATTTTACTATATTGGTAAATTAAAAAATGACGACCATCAATTGACTTAATTGACTTACAAAGTTCAGAGCGACAGATGCGTCGATTTGATGCTTTCTCTTAGTTTTTTTCAAGCTGATAAAAAATTAAATAACGAAAAAATGAAATGGCTCGATAATCAGTGTAAAAGCTGTTGAAAATTTTCAATTATCTGTCCATCAGTTAATAAAAAAGTGGAAAGTCTGTGGCTAAAAAATAATTTATCAGGACAACGCCTACTTGCCGCCGGCCCACCAACGCGCTCTGGCGCCATTGGCTAAGCTTATTGTCTATAAATACAGTTGTTTTAGGCGCTTAACAAATTCGCCTACACAATTTTCTGATTAACACGCACTTCTTAAAGAAACCCAATCGGTAAGTTACGAACCGTTATTACTGCAACTGCCAGTAGCCGTATGGGTTTGCCGTGACATTTTACAGGTACGTTTCACCTGTTTCAGACTCTGGTCACCATGAGAGCAGCAGCTGGTCCCATTGTCCTGCTCGTTCTCCTGTCGTCCATCTGTTATCAAGCCGTGAACGCTCGGCCTTTCAAGTCGCCATCGAACCGACACATTTTCGAGACCGACGACCAAGCAGAGCTCGTTCAGCTGATGCGTCGACTGCTCATCGAGGAGAAGATGCTCCAGCGTGAGCAGCAGCAGCAGAGGCAGTTCGAGGAGCACTTCGATCCATCTAAAAATCGTCCCTGGAACGCCGCCGAGAATCCAGCTGGTTTTCCAATGGCACCAACACCGCCAGGTCCGATTGTGGAGCGTCGCTCCAAGCCGAGCGTCACCCCGTGTCTGAGTAAGTTCTGCACCTGGTCAACTTAAAGCCGCGAATAGAGAGAGCGAGAGATCGAGGATAGCGACAGATTGGGCAATCGCAGTGAAATCTAACACACTTTAATAACTACAAGCAAGAAATTGCGTTTTGATTTAATGAAGTTTAACCTGTCTGTCTTTTGATTTTTTTGGACTGAACGAATCGATCCTGAAATCTCCGGTTAGCTGCATGTTCCACTGGACTGAGAGAACAATAAACTAAATCCAATAAATCAAGTTTTGGTTTGAAAGTTCTCTTTGTAATAGTTATGTCTTTGTCTTATTACGAGTGCTGCCCAAAATACGTCCAAACAGTGTATTTTGAAATCGTGTCTAGAACTTATTTTTATTGCATCTAAGAATAGATCAAATTTTCTAATTTCTCGTGCTTTTAAAATTATGCCAATATATTTGATTCCTAAAAATTTATGGCTAAATATCAAAATGCGTTATTGGTAGAGTAACACAAATTCGAGCACAGCAAATTCGAAAATGCAGCATCCCTCGGGCTGAACAACTTCTTTCATCTTCTGAATGACTCATGCACACGGCTCACATATAGAGTGTATACAGCGGCGCTTACTTTCGCAAAGTAGTCTGATATGTACACTTTCTGTGCCTTTGAGGGCTGGCCCTTGTGCAATTATGAACCTCAGGGAAGTCCCCGGGCCATGAGACAAAAATTACAAACCACAAGAGCGTGAAAGTCAAGACGTGTTCGTTGCTGAGCTGCTCCGCCCCAAATTGCCACTGTTATAGTGGGGTTTTGTCTGCCCCTCAGTCGTTGGCAAGAGAGAGGGCTCGAGACAGCTCTTCATCCCCGATAGGAACAAGCTCTACAATTACGAGGGGCATTTCAAAAGTTCGTAGAAAATGACAGAAAGCAAGCAGATATCAAAAAGCGGGTTGTGACACATTAATCAGCATCTCAATCTGATCTCTCAACGTAATCGCCACCGATTTCTATGCACGTTCGCATGCGCTGCAGCCAGCTATCAAAGCAACCTCTAAAATCAGCTTTTTCAATGGAGTTGAGCTGCTCACTCACAGCAGAAATCAGCTCATCATGAGTCTCAAACAACTTTCCACGCAGCAGCTCTGCTTGATTTTCTGAAATTTTCCAGCCTGCGCTGCTGGCCAGTTGCGATGGAATTGAACACAGTGGGCAAGCAGATGGTCACGTACCAATCAGAGGTCACAGTGCGGCCTTGCTCAACAGGCACTGAGCCCACGATGCCTCTGGGCGAGAAGAAAATTGCGAACATGATTTTCCCAGCTGACCTCACCCGCTTTGCCTTTTTGGGAGGTGGGGCTCCTTTGAGTGACCAAACCATCGACTGTGATTTAGTTGGCGGGTCGTACTGATGGAACCAGGCTTCATCACCTGTGACTATGTTCTGGAAGTTCGCAGATGCTTCATCTTTGAACTGATCCAGGAAATTTCTGCAGAAATCAATTCTCCGCTGCTTCCGCTCAGGCGAGAGGATTCGTGGCACCCATTTGGCAGCTTTCTTGGTGACACCAAGATCTTCGTGCAAGATCCGGCTCCAAATCGATTTGGCATCAATGCCAAGACTCTCCTCCATCCTCTCAATCGTCAGTCTTGCATCCTCGTTCAAAGCAGCCACATTCAATGAGTCTGTTGATGTTCTTGGACAACCTTCTCTTGGCTGGCTCATCAGCCAGATTGAAATGGCCGGCTCTATAAAGCGACCAAACCACTTGTTCACAGTGCTGAGGGATGGAGCTTCATCTTGCAGTACAGTCTTCATCTCAGCAGCAGCTTCATTTGCGCTAGAGCCTCGACGAAACAGGAACAGCATTATGGCTCTTGACTGCTCCTTGGAGAACGCAGGAAATGCAGTGGGGGTTCAGAGTTTGATCGCAGATTTCTGGTGGCCATTTCAATCAATTTTGCTGAAAATTTAGCTGCAGGCTATAGATTTATGAAATAGTATTTGTAAAAAGTTTCAAGGCCATAGCTTTATGCAAAGACGGCTTTTCTACGAACTTTTGAAATACCTAAACACACTACTGCAAACAGTACGCTCGCGTAGCATGCATCACAATTATAGTTTGCTTCTTTACCCCCAGCTTTTGATATGAGGTTGCATCCAACGACGTATCTGATCGCAAAGAAGTTGAAACATGGAAATTATATTTGGTCATTATATTGACGAAAGAAAAGAAGCTTCTTCATGACCGACGAGGATCAGGGCGGCCTTCAGCAGTGCCTTCCTGGAGGGATCCGCTGACTTTCTTGCGCCACCACCGCGGTTTCGAGGAACACAACCGCAGCCGGCCGCCCTACCGACAATACATCGGTTCCGATGATGTTGGGAAATAATTATAATACCACCCTTACACAAGTGCCGGCCCTATCAAAGAGAACGGTGAACGCACACTTCCCAACAAAGGGATTTTCGTTAATACATGCTCATGCAGATTCTTGCTAGGCACACGCGGGGCATTTACACTGTAGATTACAATTGCTTCCACATATACGCTGTACATTTACTTAAGTGTCATCCTCAGAACCGATAATTCAGAACTGATTAATTTTATGTGCCGGCAAAAAAACTCTCTCCGAGATCAACTGCGATTCAGAAATCTTCAGTGTTCCAATATTAGCTAGGATCGCTTTAGTCGCAGTTATAGCTATTTATCTCCCCTAGACCTGAGTAAAGCAGCAGAGAGAGTTTACTCAAATTAACACTACTTTTGTTATAATCAAACAGAGTTCTAAGAAAGTTGGCACAAGTTTAATCTTAGAAAATTCATCCGGCCGTTCCACGAATCCACATCCATCAACTCCGTCTGTCTGAGCCGTCAACAACTCCATCAAACTTGGTGCACTGCATGGTAACATAGCAGAGTCAGAGACACATGCAAAGCATATTTATTTCGCTAACCTATATATATACAGCACTGCTGGATCCCTAGCTGTTAGAAAATGGGTTCCAGTGCCGGAACTCTAGCCATTACCCAAAATTGCACACTATGCTAGCATTTCTATTAGTATTGTACAAATGAGGCCAAGCTAGCATATTGCTGCATATGCCATATTGTTAGTCTATTCTGCATAAAACAATGTTAAGCAGAACTAATGCTAATGAATAGGCCAAGGCCAATATAAACATGAAGAGCTTGCATGCATAGCAGCCATCCACCTAGTGTTCTAATTATATGCATGGCAGCCACATCTTATAATAGTAAGTCATAAAGGCCATATGTCCCCATACTGTTTAAATGAATAGGCCTATTCAAATTAAAAAATACCAATAAATTGAGATTGTATTTGCATACAAGGTATACGTGGGATAAAATGATATAGTAAAAATAATTTTTAATTAGGTTTAGTTAGTAGCAAAGCAAAGCAATGCGGGGCAGCATAGCGGGGATTTAAGGGAAAAGATCAAATTCACTTGGCCTAGGCCTATACTGTGGCCAACTATTGGCTACTGTGCACGCAATTAAAACACTAAGTGGATGGCTACCATGCATGCAAGCTCTTCAATATAAATAGGTGCTGACCAATTTTATTGATAATCAAATAGAAATAGACCTACTCAGTGGCGGCTAGTAGTGCAGCACTTTTAGTTGGGAGGGAGGGGGCAATGGTTGGGTGGTCATCCTCCTTGCCCTCCTACCCTTGGCATTTGGCAATAAGCATTCTTAGAACTAAATGATAGGCCCTTATCTCATAAATTTTTTATGGCCTTGCGCAGTGTTGGGCACTTCCGTTACCGAGTAACTTGCAAATGGTAGGCCTAATGCAAGTTACTTTTTCATAAAGCATTCCTTACGCAAGTTACTTTTTTATTTTAGTAGGCCTAACGGAGTAACGGTAAGTTACTTAAATTTCGGAAGTCTGTTACTGTTACTTTGCAACAATCGCAATATTTAAATTTAAAACTGAAATGCTTAGCTAGTACGCCAGTTGTCACATGTTTTTGCATTTTTCATTCCTAAATTCAAAATTAAGTAAATAGTATCATATGGTATTGCGCTTAATTAATGAAGAAATACTTGAAACATGTTTTACTTTGTTAATATTGGTAAAATATTTTCGCCTTTCATTGAGGCTTTTCATATTACCAATTCCAGAATCAGAATCGGTGGGGATCTTCCAAGAAAAACAGCAGTATAACTATTTAATTCTGTTGAATGTTTGACTGCCTTAACAACCTCACTTAGCACAATTTTTCACTTTCTTCTTAGCGATTTTCATTCAATAATAAAAACTTTATAGCACGTATCTCCCTCTAGTTATGGAGACAAAAAGTTATACTTCACAAATTGGTTCTGGTTCTGGAACCAGAACTAGCTACATGAAAAGGCCCATTTTCGTTACTAAAAATTTTCAAGTTTGATTCAAACAAACAACCAAAGAAAGAAATTCATCTGTAGCCTCCACAAGTCCCTCCACTGGCACTGCAGTACACTACACCATTTTATACAGTTCTATTTATTTTACTCTATTGAATTATTGATATTCGTATATTTTATCATTTATAATTTTAATTTTTGATTGCCATTGCCCATTGGTCCTTCTACTTGCCTCACATCGTGTTGCCAATTCCTGTCTCTGTCTGTTAATCGGTTAATCCCAATCCCCAATGGCAAATTTCGGTAACAACAATGTGAAAAAATGTGCAATGTGAAAAAAGCAGTAAATTTTAATAACATGGCGGTAACGGAAGTGAGCAATGGACAGTAACTTAAAAGTTACCAGGTTTTTGTCTAAAGTTACTAGGCTAACGTAAGTTACTTTTTAAAAATTGGTAACTTAAGTTACAGTAACGCAAGTTACTTTTTTTGAGTAACTTGCCCAACACTGGCGTTGCGCATATTTTTAGAATTTTTTGCATAAAGGATAGTCATTCCCTGCGGGAAGTGACTAGTAGTCACCCAGGGGCTATAGCCCCTTCATCCCTCCTGCGCCACCACTGGAAATACTTATAATTGTCAATTATTATATATTATATAATCATAGAAAACTTGTTGCCAAATTAGCTATAGCAAAATTTGTCTATATTGTTTCTATTGCAATTTTTGTCCTTAGATTTATCTTTTCTATTATATATCTAATATCCTTACATTATAGGCCTAATGCAAATAGACAAAATACATTTACAATACATTTACAAAATACATTTACATAGGTTTGTTATTATAGCTGTTATATATTACAAAGAGCTTGTATGCACAGCAGCTGTCTATCCAATGTTTTAATTGCATGCTTAGTAGCCATATCTTTATATATAGTAAGTCAAATACTATTTAAATTAATATTTAAATTAATAAAAAATAGCAATGAATTGAGATTAAATTAGGTATATATGGTATAAATAGGATAAAAAATTATAAAAGAAAATAAAAACAATAATTTTTAATTAGGTTTAGTAAATAAGGACCTAGCAATGTGTGGATTTGAGGGAAAGGGTCCAATTCACTAGGCCTATACTGTGGCCAACTACTAGCTACCGCGCATACAATTAAAATACGAGGGGTGTCCAAAAAGTAGTGATACTTTTAACCGCAGCTCTTGTTCTATAGCTTCCTGTGATTTAAAATTTTATGAACTGATAGTGACAAATCTCTTCTACAGACTGCTTTTTTAATTTTTAAAATTGATACCAGAGAACAAAAGTTATACCCACAAAAGTAACAGTACCTGTACCATAGAGTTACACAAACTATATCAAAATTTATGATAGTCAACTTCTGCACTTATTCATTAAGAAGGCATCGATAAATGTCTTGTTTAAGCAATACCAAAGCCCAATTGCAAAATGATGCTCACTGTGACTGACTGAAATTTGTCTATGGACAGAATCATGCGCAGAAAAATAAAGCATTAAATTCATTACTTTACTTGCAAACAGAGGAGCTTGCATTTTGCAATTGATTTCATTGCCCATACTCGACAACACACATGGATGTGCACTCAGTTGTTGCTCAGCAAAGTACTATCTTCACTCTTTGGGATGCTGGCCATAGTGCCTCAGAAATTCACGCAAAACTTTGCTCTGTGCATGGATCCTCTGTGGTCAGCAAAATGACAGTTTATCGATGGATGGAGCAGTTCAGCGAGGGAAGGACTGACTTGGCAGATCAGCATCGGACAGGGCGGCCATACGTTCATTGACCTGATATACTGGCAGACTCCATTCTGAATCTTCTTGATGAGGACTCCCAAATGACCATTAGAGAGATCGCTGACAGGTTGGACAAGCGAAATCAACAATTCATCGAAGCTTACTTGGCATGGATCTCGTGAAGCTCAGCCTATAATTTGTGTAACTCTATGGTACAGGTACTGTTACTTTCATGGGTATAACTTTTGCTCTCTGGTATCAATTTTAAAAATTAAAAAAACAGTCTGTAGAAGAGATTTGCTTCTATCAATTCATAAAATTTTAAATCACAGGAAGCTATAGAACAAGAGCTATGGTTAAAAGTATCACTATTTTTGGACACCCTTCGTATTAGGTAGATAGCTGCCATGTATGCAATTAAAGCACTAGGTGGATAGCCACCATGTATGCAATTAAAATACTAGGTAGATAGTTGCCGCCAATTTTGCAGACAATGGGGTGTATGCTGGAAAATTCCGGCATACACTTGATTTCCGTGGCGTACACTAGCGTACATTTCTTGGCTGTGTACAGTGTGGCGTACAGTGTGGTGTATGGCAACTGGCATAGAAATTAATATAAAGAATTTTGTGCTTTTTCTATGTTAAGTTATTTCAAAAACCTTTTTTTCTGCTAATATTTTCTCATTTACCAATCATTTTAATTATTGGAATTGTCACAACAATCGTCATGTCGTTATCAATTTTTTGTAGTTTAAATTTAAATTTAAATATTCGTTGATTTTTTTACCATTTTTTAAGTTGGTGTACATTTAAAATCTGTTGGCGTACAATTGAAAATTCAATAAAAATGTGGCTGGTGTACACAGAAAACCTTCCGCAATTTGGGTTGCTGCATATGCAAGCTCTAAAAATATTATTTACATTGAGTAGTTTCAGTCTAATTAGTCTATTTTTTATATTTTATAATTATGTCAAAGTATACTATGTAGTGGCATAGCCAGGGGGGCCTAGGAGGCTGCACCCCCCCTCAATCGCCTGGGGGATAGGGTTGGGCGCGGCGGGTACCAAAAAACCATGAGGCAATTGAGTGCCTGTGGCACTAAAATGAGTGCCTGTGGCACTAAAATGAGTGCCTGTGGTGCTAAAATGAGTGCCTATGGCACTAAAATGAGTGCCTGTGGCGCTAAAATGAGTGCCTATGGCACTAAAATAAGTGCCTGTGGTGCCAAAATGAGGGCTTGCAACACTAAAATGAGTGTTAGTAGCACTAAAATGAGTGCTTGTGGTGCCAAAATGAGTGCCTGTGGCACCAAAATGACTGCTTGCAGCACTAAAAAGAGTGCCTGCGGCACCAAAAATGAGTGTCTGCAATGCCAAAATGAGTGTCTGTGGTGCCAAAAATGGCAATAGCATAAGGTATGGCTAGCCAGGCCAACCCAACCTGGCCCTTCCCCCCCCCCCTCAATTAAAATTCCTGGCTATGCCACTGGTACTGTATACTTTATATATTAAGTAAATATAACAAAAAATGATCAAGAAAAGTATATAGAATAGTAGATTTTTTGCCAGAAAAGTGTATATAGACCTATTGTTGAATTTAAATGTAAGTGTAGACCTATTAATATTAATGCCAATAATAATTTACTAAAGCTCTCTTAGGATCAAAATAATTAATGAAGTTTTATATGCATATATACTTATTTTTGCATAGAGTATATTATTTGTTTTGGGATAAATTTCACCTTGGTAATTATGCATATAATATACAGGGCCTATCAACTTGAGCTAAAAAATTAGAGCCTAAGTAACCTATGTATACAAATGATATGTGATTCTGCTTATAATGATATCAAGAAGCTGGATTTGGCAAAAAAAGTTACAAATATTGGACCTAGGATAGGAGAGAACAAACATGGAGACAATTAAGAGACTATAAACCTAAGCTTATAATGTTGAATCCCTCACTGTCCCTTTGAGACTAATAATAAGATTTTGATATCTATTATCTATTTACATAATCAATTTAAAGTGTTCATTTGGTTTACTAAATACAATAAAATTATATATGTACCAATAGCTAATTTTGCTATTTATCTAATGAAATTGTTTTTTTAATTATTAGTATGATTGAACTTTTATACAAAACCTTTCAAAGACCATTTTCATTTTAACATTTATATACATATATAGCTTAGATTGGGCTATAAATATCTATGCCAATTTGGCTTCAGTTTTCTTTTTCATATCATTGAATGCTAGTTTATGGCACTTTTCCTATGGTCAATTAAGTATCCTAAATCATACCTAGTCTAAATAGCCTTAGAAATTAGCAACCAAGGCAAAGCTAAAGGTCAATGGCCTTCATAGAAGCTGTTATATATAAAAATTAAGAGTATGATACTAAGATTCCTTTCTAAGCTTGGTATAAGCTATGATAGCACCTACATCACCATGCATAAGCTGTTTACAATAGAGCAGCAAGCTATTTATATGCACATGATCTATAAGGGCATAGCCAGGAATTTCCTATGGGGGGATACACCAAGGTGAATTTTCTATGGGGGATATACCAATGTAAAAGTGCTATGACAGAGTCACATAGTAGCATGTATAGCAACAAATGTCAACAAAAAAGTTTTGGTCAGGCTCTTTGGGGGGGGGGGATACATCCCCCTATCCCCCTCCCTATGCCCCTGATGATCTACTGACTATAGTGCTGATGTTTTAACCCAATGGCCTCAAAAGTTTGTCTGACATAGTAACAAGTGACAAATGCTAGATTTCTTTTTTTACAATGAAGAATAAGCAGTCCAACATAGTCTAGTCTAGATAAGCCCAGGCCTAAAGTAATAAAGACTGGTTTCAGAAGTAGGAAGAGGTTGTTTCAACATTTTCTTGAATTCCTTGGGTATTTTAGCAGTGGACATCCTTCTTATAGGTAGTTTTGTAATTGCCATATTATACAGAAATGGTGCCATAAGAGAGACAATAGCAGGCAAGAACTCTGCATAATGCCAAGCTGCTACTGCACTATAACAATGCAGCATTGCACACTATTGCTGCGATTCATGTATAGTTAGAATAGTAAAAGGGTTCATCTGCTATCTTATCTATCTTACTTGCTGGACCTCATACTCTGCAACGTTTAGCTATTCCTAAAGCTGACATCAGCACTTTCTAGGAAGCCATTTTTGCATATTTAAGACCTGGCTTGAGTGGTCAAAGCAGCACTAGAAAGGGTACCCTATGTACTTAAGCTACTTCTAGGAGTGGTGGATGCAGATTCAGCCATGCAATTTAAAATAATTTTTTTTTACTGTGGCTGCCAATTTCAGGAGGGACTCTAAATGAAAATGGCTATTGTCATAAAGGTTATCTATGTGCTCATGTGGTTATTATATGATACACATCAGGTGAATTAGTATCTTAGTAGGTTATATATTTTTTCACTCGCTACTTGTAAGTAGTTTTGCATGAAATAGGCTTATTTTTCTATTCTAGAACTTTGTCTCTGCTATGGC
The DNA here is from genome assembly GCA_002269645.1 of Macrostomum lignano. NCBI lineage: Eukaryota > Metazoa > Platyhelminthes > Macrostomidae > Macrostomum > Macrostomum lignano. The sequence goes on along the minus strand of NIVC01000479.1, from coordinate 300,442 downwards.
CATTGAACAGCAGTTTGACATCCCCCATGGCTAAACCAATCAAAAGTCATGGCCATTGTCTAAAAATTTATTTTTTAAAAATCTGAACTCGCCTGTCCAATAGGGATTAACTTGCCGAGTGTAGATTTTCATCGCCGTTTTATGTATAAAACTGAAATTTTCTCACGTCCTGCACCCAGTTCGTTTGATTTAGTTACGGCTCAAAATATACAGCTGATAAAATTATTTGTAAAAAATTCGAAGCCCAAGTTCTATAATGAAGTGTTTTACCTTCTATCTGTTGGTTGCTATTTCCCTGGCTGCTGCTGTTACTGCTCTGCCAGCTACCGCCGTTGTATCTGGCAGCAACGGTCATCGCAGCGGCGCCAGCAGCAGCGCCAGCGCCAGCGGCAGCTCCTCCGGACCCGTGATGAACGATGAGCAGTTTGAGACTATGTGGGAGCAGTTCATGGAGTCCATGCAGCGTCAGGAGCGAGAGCGGGAGCTGCGACAGCAGCAGGGTCGCCTTGGCTACCGCCCAGCCGGTCAGGCCATGGATCGTCACCACGACATCAACAATCTTGACATCGGCTCGCTGCTGAAGGGATTGGACTAACAGCCTTGAGCTCTGCCACGTCGCATCAGTTGGAAAATTACTATAGAAGATAAATGATCGGGGAGCAGAGAATGTCTATTTCTATATACAAAACAGACACTTTTGAAGTCCCGACTCTAACTTTGAATTTGAACAATCCAACGACGCCTCTGTGCGGGTTTAACTTAGTTGGTTATTTTTCCTCTTTCCTCTCTATTGTCATTGACCCGTACAAAAACAACAAAATGAACTTTCGATCAATCTTTCCCATAGTTTTGTTTTTATCCCGTATAAACCTTCTAGAAAGAAAGTTTGTTTCTGTGTGAAGCGAGGCGATCTGTAGGCGGATAATTAAATACACAAGTCTCTGTCAGTGGACAGCTTACAATCTCTTTGTGGCGTGTCGGGTTTTTTGGCTTAGTAATCGTTAAATTAGTAATTGCTTTATTTTTAGCTGTGTGAAAGTGAAAGGGAAAACCGGGCGTTGAGAACTTTGTGCAATTCTGCATCAGTCGTTGTCTCATGACTGAACTGCAGAAAGCATACGAGCTCCACGGGGTAGGCAGAGGGTGAGCAGTCGTGCATAGCTATGTAAGCTACAGCAGGCGAATATTTTATCATGATATCGTGTGTTTTTCAACGAGAATTTGTTACATAGCAACCTGCTCATACGCTCGTATGACTGAATTGTTATGCGATGCCACTCATTAAACCTTGTCTTACCAGCAAATGTTTTTTTAAATATCTTTAGAATTTAAAACTGCTTAGAGCTGCAGACACACGAAAGGGGCATAATCTCAATCTAGCGATTTATTAACTCAGACAATAATATCCTGATTATCCATCCCGTGCTGTCAATGACTTGCTAGATTATCAGCTTAGGATCACAGCGCATGTCATATTGAATCAACTAGGATTAGTTCTGGATTATTTACCTTGACAGTCTGGTTATGCATTTAATAATCTATTTACATTCGTATATTCGCTTTCGCATGGCATATATTACTAGCTATCCCTGTGTGAATTGGGTGTTAACGTATTGGGTTCGGAGTGCAAATTAATCGTTCACACCTATAGGAAATCGCCTTTAATGGCTTGTAACGGTTCTCTATTGGACTAAGCTGTGTTTCATTAGTCGACAAGTTTTCCACTGTCTGTATTAACTGTCAAGGGTGAAATGAGAGAATGTCTGCAGTTAATGCATTTTTTAATTGGCATGTGTCTGAATTGCTCCAGGCATTCTGTTCGATAGTCAGTGCGAGGCGAGATTAGTGTCAGATAAGTTGCCACTTGTGTCTTTCCAGCGTTGGGCTCACTTGGGGCACTGATGCTCTGCTCAAGTCGATATGTTGCTAGTGGCTCCTATCAAATCAGCTATTGAAAGCAGCCACGAGCTAAAAATAGGAAAAATTAGTCCTGGGTAACTGTACTTTGGCGAGTATTTAAGTAGGTACGGTGAATTGAAATTGCAATATGGCTACCTTTCAGCTTTTGTGGACTTTTTAGAGTATGTTTGATACAGGTTACATCGTAAAGTTGTAGGTTACACGCGTCTCTTTTCCAAGAATCGAATTTGCAAAATCGGAACAGGTGGTAATTCTTTATTTAAACTTCTTATAAAGTGACGACACAAAGTTGTTTATCAGAATAATAGCTAGAATATCGTTAATTATTACAAATATATGAATATCCCAGCTTTCGATCAAAATTGATCACGAGATGAGGCTGCTCAGTAACGTGGCATTTGAAGTGGCCTGAGTATGAATATGTCATGCAATATATATATTATATGTATGAATATATCATGCAATAATTGTGCATGATATTATACTAATTAATTTAAAATACTAGAAAAACCGCGATAGTTAAAGTATTAAAAACTGCAGCCTGTAACAAAATTTCTATTTGTTTCATTTACTTGTCTTTTTTATGCCAGTGTAATTAAGTCACAGTCAAACAAATGACTTACACAGCTTACAAAACGATTGCGAGTGCACTAATTCTGTCGATATTAGTATTCGGCCAGCAGACAGTTCATGCTGCCAGTCATTTAGTTTTATCGCTCAATCAAACCTCAGCCGAAATTGGTCGCAGCTTCACAATCTCTTGTCGTTTGCCAAAGCCTGTTGCTGTGGGCGATTGCGTCAGCAAGTTTAATAGTAGCTCGTTGGAATGGTACTCGCCTAATGGCACTATGATTACTGGCTTGTCTTTGAGAGGCCGGTTTCAATCAAACGATGGTAAATTAAACTGTTTAAAGGCTACGGAAGGTGACAGTGGTTACTATCAGTGCCGTTTGAATTCGTGTAACATGACCGCTTCGGTTAATGTTGTCATTTATAAAATGCCGTCTTATGCGTCAGTTTTAACGATTGTGTACTCTATTGATGGTGCTCTAACGATTGTGACTGGCGTGTTATGCGTTATGTCTCTGTTGGGCTCTTTTAGACAATCTAGTCGCGCAGTTTGATTGCAAGTTTTTTCTATTGGAATTTCTTTTGCTTTTTTTCTAGTGCAACCAATAGTTAATTTCTTACCATGATTCAGTTCTGCTGTTAAATAAAACTCTGTCTCTGGTTGGTTGGTTCAGCTTTCATTAGCTTTTTACTTGATTCTAATCCAATTTTTCTGCATAAAAATACGGGGTCGCTTCAATGTGCTGTTTTGGTCTTATTAAGGCTAGTGCTTTTCTGCGAGAGTTCGTGAATCTTGACGCGTTTTGAAAGCCATGACTCAAAGAACAGAACCAGTTTTGGAAGCCATGACTCAAAGAACAGAACCAGTTTTGGAAGCCATGACTCAAAGAACAAAACCAGTTTTGGAAGCCATGATGACTCAAGGAACAGAACCAGTTTTGGAAGGCATATGATGACTCAAAGAACAGAACCGGTTTGGAAGGCATGATGACTCAAGGAACAGAACCAGTTTTGGAAGGCATGATGACTCAAAGAACAGAACCAGTTTTGGAAGCCATGACTCAAAGAACAGAACCAGTTTTGGAAGCCATGACCCAAAAAACAGAACCAGTTATGGAAGCCATGAATTAAAGAACAGAACCAGTTTTGGAAGCCATGACCTAAAGAACAGAACCGGTTTTGGAAGGCATGATGACTCAAAGAACAGAACCAGTTATGGAAGCCATGACCCAAAGAACAGAACCAGTTTTGGAAGCCATGACCCAAGGAACAGAACCAGTTTTGGAAGCCATGACCCAAAAAACAGAACCAGTTATGGAAGCCATGACTTAAAGAACAGAACCAGTTTTGGAAGCCATGACCCAAAGAACAGAACCAGTTTTGGAAGCCATGACCCAAGGAACAGAACCAGTTTTGGAAGCCATGACTCAAAGAACAGAACCAGTTATGGAAGCCATGACCCAAAGAACAGAACCAGTTTTGGAAGCCATGACCCAAAGAACAGAACCAGTTATGGAAGCCATGACTCAAAGAACAGAACCAGTTCCTTGAGCCAGTTTAACTTGTAAGTTTTTAGGATCATAGATAGATTCTAGCATTGGTTTTGCTCAGTTCCTTGAGGTCACCGCTTTCAAACCACGTCTAAGTTCAGAATGCTCCTTTGATTTCTGGTCACGTGTTGGTGTAAAATTTGCTATATATTAATAGATTTTATAAAAAAATTGGTGCTGCACTTTCTTAGGTGAATTGTTGCGTATCAGCTTATTGCTCTGTGCCTTATTTAAGCGCTACTTTATTAATTATTTTGGTGATGGACACACGAGTTTTACTTTTTTTCGAATTTAGCCTACAAGTAGATAAAAAGTTCGATCTGAAATCCCATCCTGGACTATCGCTGTTTCATATGCGCATATAGGTTGAAAAAATTCAGTAATCGATCACCCAAAGTCAGTCAGTCAGTCTGGATCAGACCTATAAGAAAAAGTGACGTTTCGGAAGCGGGTAATCCGGTTTTATCTTCTTGCTACTGATATTTGCTGCCAGCCTTGAGTCAGCTGGGATTTGAGGAAAACTCAGACTGTTTTTCGCCCACGTCTCGTTTTCCTATATATGCTGTTAACTATGATTCCATTTTCCGTTTTTCTTTAGTGATAGCCAGCGTTTTTTGCTGCTTTTGCAAACAATTTTTTCAGTTTTTTTCTAGGCCAGCTCGACGCGTTTGGTGTGTTATGTTTTTTTATTAACAAAGCATATTAAATGAGCATTATTTTGTGCTTGGCTGACTTCGGCAATGCCACGTTTGTCTACTTTTTTGCTTTCTTTCTCCAACTTGGTGACGCGTGACACAGGATAATAGGCATTAGGTACGCGATGATAGATGAAGGCCCAAGTTGAACGTGACGCTATCTATATAGATATGTAATGTAGTTAGTCAGAAAAGAAAGAGAAAGATAATTCGAAAAAATAAGTTTCCTCATTTCAGTTCGTGGATATATTAGGCATGGCGGTGGGCTCTGCTGATTGATGGTTTGCCCTCTGCTCAGTTGGCTTCTGCAGCTGGGAATAAAAGAAGCAGATAGCTATGATAATGATGCTGCTGCTCAGCACATCCTGAGGAAGGGAGGGGCGGATTTTGTGTCGCCAGTCCGTCCCCCTGCACTGGCCCAGCCAAGCTAGCTCCTTGTCTTGTCGTTTCCTTCCTGCGCTGCGTTGCAAGGCCTGCGTTACCTGGGGGAGTCTCCCATTTCCTGATTACAGCTGCTACTGCAGGCGAGCTTTGAGATGCCTTTGCCTTATCTGTCCATGTCGCCCTAGCAAAAACAGCGCGTAGGCGTGGCTGGCAACTGAAATGCGGGTAGTTTGAAAAGAAATTATCGACTCGCCGCGCCTAGCAATTCAAGCCAGCCCTGGAACGCCTCTTTCTTTTGTAGAAAAAAATGAAAGGCGTGGGTATCTGGGAAATCCATTGACGTCTCTGTGTTCTAGTTCGAACTCGATCGTTGATTGTAGCTCGCGTCGCTTTCACGACATTTTTCGCTTTTGCTTTTGTCTTTGCCTTTCTTTCTATGACGCCTGTCCGGGTTTCTTGGAAATCTATTTTTGGACAACACTGCTGCGCGCTAAAAGACACGCCTGTTCAAATTTGGTTAGTTGTCTTCTCAAATGCAGTTTTGTGTAATCAACGCGGGTTGAAAGGAATTTGAAACCTTGGCATCCAAAGCTCCGACAAGGTCTAGGAGAAAGCGAACGACAACAGTCTTTAATCAAGCGTTTACTCTTTGTATTAGTCTGTAGGTACCTTTGAGGATGAACTGCTGACTTCATTTCTTCTTCAATTTTATTGACAAATTACTAGAGATACTGGAGTAGTGGTCATGAGAGGGACTTTTTGGACAGGATTTTTCAACTGTCGCCATAATCCCAGTAAATCTATTAGTATCATTCCCAAAAAATAACAGAATAATCTTATCTTGCCTTTAAAACTTCCCATCACTATACTTTTATTCGCCACTTCGAAATCATTTTCAATACGTACTCCAGGTGGAACAAAAGTCTTGTCGTTAGTACCTCTAGGCAAGCAAACAGGTAAAAACGTGAAACATTTTAACTCTAATCAGTAACGTAGTGTCCATTGACTGCAATCACGCGCTGGTAGTGGTCCAGGGGCAGATCCACCTGGTCTCGGAGGGCACTTTCAGAGGTGTTCCGCAACACCTGCAATGAGGCCTCTTCAACCTCTTGACAGTTGTTGAAGGTCATGCCGCGGAGTGCGTTCTTTAGCTAGAGGAACAGAAATCGGTCACACAGGTTCAGATCGGAACTGTAGGGCTCTTCCAAATCGCGGTGACAGAGCGCTCTTGCAGGGGAAATCCCTAAAGAGTCCTGCAACATGCGGTCGAGCATTGTCCGTTTTTGCGAGCTGATCTTGCTCAGAGTACGTTACAGGTTTCCGGTTCGCCAGAGGTCAACTAGATCACGAGACGAGAGGTGGGGATCCTCGCAGACCATCTCCTTCACCTTCATCGCCAGCTCATCTGTCCTTTAGCTCCTTGACCGGCCAGGTCGGTCACCATCGCCGAGCACTTCCCGCGTCCCGTCATTGACGTCTTTCATCCAGCGCTGTATGGTTCTCAAGGATGGAACAGCATCGCCCCAAGCAGCTACCAGATCTTGGTGGACTTTGGTGGCTGAGTCACCGAGTTTTAGGCGAGTAGCCTTGTAAAATTGAGAATGCGTCTTGTCGGGCTTCATGCTTCGACTGCGCTTTTCCTAACTCCTCGCATGCCATATAGACACTAACGGATTTTGGGCATGACTTACTTTGGAGTCTAAGTGAGTTTTTATCATACGACAATGAAAATTCTGTCCTGAAAGTGGTTCATTAATAGATTAATTAAGTAGCAAGTGAAAGTATTATGTTTGAAGATTTTTCTAAATCGGCCCGTCTAATACTAATCTATTAGATAATAATTCTGTCCTAAAAGTGGTTCATTTTCTGAGATGAAAGCATCATGTTTGAAGATATTCGAGCTAAGTGGACCCCAATTTAGCGATTTCTTTTTGGATAAAAAAGTAGAATTAATGCGATTACGAGCGTATAAAGGATGTGGAAATTTTTGTCGTAAGAGCTCTCATGACGACAACTTACTTTACAGGCACTCACTTTATTTGCTTCATTTGCCACCCTAATAACTCTGATTAAAGCGTATCTCAGCTGGGCTTTCACACACCTATCTATCTCACCCTGATCTCTCCTCACCCTCATTGATCTCTCCTCACACTCCCTGATCTCTCCTCACACTCCCTGATCTCTCCTCACTCTCCCTGATCTCTCCTCACTCTCCCTGATCTCTCCTCATACTACCTGATCTCTCCTCATACTACCTGATCTCTCCCCACCCTCCCTAATCTCTCCCCACCCTCCCTGATCTCTCCTCAACCTCCCTGATCTCTCCTCACACTCCCTGATCTCTCCTCACACTCCTTGATCTCTCCTCACTCTCCCTGATCTCTCCTCACTCTCCCTGATCTCTCCCCACCCTCCCTGATCTCTCCTCATACTCTCTGATCTCTCCTCACTCTCCCTGATCTCTCCTCATACTCCCTGATCTCTTCTCACACTCCCTGATCTCTCCTCACACTCCCTGATCTCTCCTCACCCTCCCTGATCTCTCCTCACCCTCCCTGATCTCTCCCCACCCTCCCTGATCTCTCCCCACCCTCCCTGATCCCTCCCCACCCTCCCTGATCTCTCCCCACCCTCCCTGATCCCTCCTCACACTCCCCTGATCTCTCCCCACCCTCCCTGATCTCTCCCCACCCTCCCTGATCTCTCCCCACCCTCCCTGATCTCTCCCCACCCTCCCTGATCCCTCCTCACACTCCCCTGATCTCTCCCCACCCTCCCTGATCTCTCCCTACCCTCCCTGATCTCTCCCCACCCTCCCTGATCTCTCCCCACTCTCCCTGATCTCTCCTCACTCTCCCTGATCTCTCATCACACTCATCTGATCTCTCCTCACACCCACTAAGCTGGGACGACACTGATATTTTCTCTCCTGATCTCTCACAGGCCTTTATCTATCCTCACACTCTAATGACCTTTTCTCACACTCTATAACCTCATGTCTTCAATATCTCCTCAAACCTCTTCAGTATACCCTTTCGTCTATGAAATCTAATAGCTAGCACAAAATTAATATTTTATATTTAATGATGACAGGCTTGTTGTTCAGCAGCCTACAGAAACTTCTCATCGTATAAAATTTCTGCGTGTCCCCAGGAATATAGTTTCATGTTTAAGTTTGTACTTTGTAGATGTATTTATTTGAATAGGAAATTACCAACTATCCCCAGATATATTTTTGTGCAGCCTTCAATATCAAAGCGTTTAGACGAGAGAGAGAAAGTGAAAGGCAAGAAGGGTTCTACTCTGTAAAAAAATAAAAAGCGTTTAGATTGTTTCATTCATCTCCTCCAAAAAGGACTGTCTTTCAGTCGCATCTGTTCAGCTTAAAATTCCTATAATAGCCGAGGCAGGCGCTTATCATTAATTGAGGACACTCTCGCCAACCCTCGCTAAGCGTAAAATTGATAGATTAACAGAGCCTAGTTTTACTTAAATTCCTGTTCGAGTGGGTAAAAATGTAAGCATGCTAATATTATAATTGGGCCTAAAAGTAGGCAATTTAATCGTTAGTGGAAGAAAAAAAAAAGCTGAAGACTTGCTTTTAGTTTATGTTACTTGCTACTGTTTATGTCTGGCACTGGTAGATTGTGTATCATGCTATTTGGTTTGCACAATGGTAGATTGTGAATCATGCTATTGAATTTAGACAATGGTAGATTGTGTATCATGCTATTGGGTTTGCACAATGGTAGATTGTGTATCATGCTATTGGGTTTGCACAATGGTAGATTGTGTATCATGCTATTGGGTTTGCACAATGGTAGATTGTGTATCATGCTATTTGGTTTGCACAATGGTAGATTGTGTATCATGCTATTGAATTTAGACAATGGTAGATTGTGTATCATGCTATTGGGTTTGCACAATGGTAGATTGTGTATCATGCTATTTGGTTTGCACAATGGTAGATTGTGTATCATGCTATTTGGTTTGCACAATGGTAGATTGTGTATCATGCTATTTGGTTTGCACAATGGTAGATTGTGTATCATGCTATTTGGTTTGCACAATGGTAGATTGTGTATCATGCTATTTGGTTTGCACAATGGTAGATTGTGTATCATGCTATTTGGTTTGCACAATGGTAGATTGTGTATCATGCTATTTGGTTTGCACAATGGTAGATTGTGTATCATGCTATTTGGTTTGCACAATGGTAGATTTTGTATCATGCTATTGGGTTTGCACAATGATAGATTGTGTATCATGCTATTTGGTTTGCACAATGATAGATTGTGTATCGTGCTATTGGGTTTGCACAATGATAGATTGTGTATCATGCTATTAGATTTAGACAATGGTAGATTGTGTCATTAGACATTTTGAAAGTACCTTTAACTTTTTTCATTCATGTCCACAACGATGCTCCAAAGCAATTCAGTGTTCCTGCTTTTCCTGTTGCTGCTATTTTCAACGCCTCAGCAGACAGTTGCCAGCGAGCCAGATGAAGAGACTCCGCCTCTGGCTGCCGAACCGTACCAGCAGTCCCTATTAGTGGGTAGCAACACCACAGTTAGCTGTCATCTGTCACCGGAACTGGCCACTAATTACTCCGTTGCTGAGCTGGCCTGGTACTTTCCCAATGGCAGCCAGATTGATAATTGGGCCTGGTCCCATGCTAATATCAGTGCAGTGAATGGCACCATGTCGGCTATTCACCTGGCTGTTGAGGACTCAGGAGATTATGTCTGCTCAGTGCCTGATCGGCGGTACAACGCTAGCACTACTCTGCAGGTGTACAACATGCCGTCTTATCTGACACAGATTGCTGTAGTGTACGCCGTGGATGGTGTACTGTTGTTCATATTCCTGGCGCTGGGCTTGCATTCTCTGCTGCTGTCACGGCGTACCAGCATCAGCACTGCACCGGATGCTTCTGCTGGCAAGTTCTCTGCAGCAGCTGGCAGGCAACAGCAGCCCCACCAGCAGATTCGGCACAGTCGCCAGCCAAGTCGGGCAGTCTCTGAGAGCGCCGGAGCTTCAACCGGCGCCGCCGCCACCGCCGGAGCAGCAGCCGACGATGTCGATGACAATGAGGAAGCTTTATCGACATCTCTAAGCGGCCTGAAGTCGCATCGGCACCACAGCACCCTGCCGAAACCGTCAGCGGCGGATGACTGACGACCTGACCTTGACCATCGCTCACGGATGTCTTGGCAATGAGAAACTAAACTCTCCATTCATTTGATTCTTCACAGTCGTTTTGCCATTCTGTAATATCAATAAAAAACAAACTAATGTTTTCTATTACTGTTAATTATTTATCCTAAGATAGGGAAACTGGCGTTCTCCCCGATCACTGGGCCAGCCTTCCAGACCCTCAGTTGCTTTGCCAGCCTCCCAGTCCCAGATCCTCAGTTGCTTTGCCAGCCTCCCAGTCCCAGATCCTCAGTTGCTGGACCAGCTTCCCAGACCCTCAGTTGCTGGGCCAGAGTCCCAGATCCTCAGTTGCTGGGCCAGCCTCCCAGATCCTCAGTTGCTTTTCCAGCTTCCCAGATCCTCAGTTGCTGGACCAGCTTCCCAGACCCTCAGTTGCTGGGCCAGAGTCCCAGATCCTCAGTTGCTGGGCCAGCCTCCCAGATCCTCAGTTGCTTTTCCAGCTTCCCAGATCCTCAGTTTCTGGACCAGCTTCCCAGATCCTCAGTTGCTGGGCCAGCCTCCCAGATCCTCAGTTGCTTTTCCAGCTTCCCAGATCCTCAGTTGCTGGACCAGCCTCCCAGATCCTCAGTTGCTTTTCCAGCTTCCCAGATCCTCAGTTGCTGGGCCAGCCTCCCAGATCCTCAGTTGCTTTTCCAGCTTCCCAGATCCTCAGTTGCTGGACCAGCCTCCCAGATCCTCAGTTGCTTTTCCAGCTTCCCAGATCCTCAGTTGCTGGACCAGCCTCCCAGATCCTCAGTTTCTGGGCCAGCCTCCCAGATCCTCAGTTTCTGGGCCAGCCTCCCAGATCCTCAGTTTCTGGGCCAGCCTCCCAGATCCTCAGTTGCTGGGCCAGCCTCCCAGATCCTCAGTTTCTGGGCCAGCCTCCCAGATCCTCAGTTGCTATGCCAGCCTCCCAGATCCTCAGTTGCTATGCCAGCCTCCCAGATCCTCAGTTGCTATGCCAGCCTCCCAGATCCTCAGTTGCTGGGCCAGCCTCCCAGATCCTCAGTTTCTGGGCCAGCCTCCCAGATCCTCAGTTGCTATGCCAGCCTCCCAGATCCTCAGTTGCTATGCCAGCCTCCCAGATCCTCAGTTGCTATGCCAGCCTCCCAGATCCTCAGTTGCTATGTCAGCCTCCCAGATCCTCAGTTGCTATGCCAGCCAAACTTTCGTTGTCGTTGAATTTTTAATTGTGCATGCTGATTTTATAGTTAGGTCACATCAATTGCCTATTTTTAGCTTGTAATTTGTTTCTTATGGCCGCTTGTTCAAAACTCAATTCAAATATTTATAGTTACTTTTTTACCCTGATCAGTCAATTTAATTTTTCAATAGTCAGTGTATGCTACTTTCAGTGGTGAAAGTGAAGGAAATAAATAAAAAGTGAAAAAATGTTTAAAAGAATATTTTTCAATTTAAACTGCAATATATTGATTGATGGTCAATAAAAAATTCATTCATGATTTGCTTATGTATTACTTTATTGTAACGTCTTTGTGGGTGCGGGATGTTAATTGCTTTGGTACTTAAATTTAAAAAATGTCTCGTAATGTCGTCATTGCGCGCTTTTGAAGCTTTTGAATCGCTCTTTACCCCAATTAAAGAATCGCCTTTCACTCAAATTAAGAATCGCCCTTCACTCAATTAAAGAATCGCCCTTCACTCAATTAAAGAATCGCCCTTCACTCAATTAAAGGATCGCCCTTCACTCAATTAAAGAATCGCCCTTCACTCAATTAAAGAATCGCCCTTCACTCAATTAAAGAATCGCCCTTCACTCAATTAAAGGATCGCCCTTCACTCAATTAAAGAATCGCCCTTCACTCAATTAAAGAATCGTCCTTCACTCCCATTAAAGAATCGCCCGTCACCCCATAATCGCTTGGGAATTATATACCCGTCTGCCCCATTAAAGAATCAGCCCTTATCTTGCAGATCGCATTGAAAAACAGCCGTTATCAATCACGAGTATTAATGGTATTGCCAACATTGTTCAGTTGTCCAGTAACAGTTCGAAGCTGACGTCTGTGTCAGCAATTGCGTAGAGCAGTTCCACGGGTAATCCAGATTCAAGAGTCAATCTCAGAGCGATGGTGCTGTTTGCTGACAATTTTATACGCTCAGAGTGAATCGGCAGAGTAACTTTGCTGCCTGGGTGAAGTTTATCGAACACTCTTTTCTCAATTCTGCTTCTATTGAGCCTCAAGTCCAGGGTGACTTGCTGACCTGTGTTGGCGCTTTCCAATGACACCTGTATAGTTCGTGGGGTGGCAATTAATGAGTTTAAATGAGGGTCGGAGGGTTACCATTCAAAAACTTCCTATCGTAATTTGCATGATTTTCGAGTGTAGACTAAGAATTAAGAATTCTACTTTGGTTGTCCATGGAGTCGTATATACAACAAGCGCTAGAACTTCTTTGTCGAAGCCCCTCTCATTTCTCGTACTCCCTTCGTTAAAGTCGTACTGCAGAGCTCAAAATGAGTAAGTATGTGTCTCGAAGGGAGTAAATACAAGAAATGAGTTGTTTGTTAGCAATCCTGGCGCGCTATACTACTTACATGGAATAATTGGTCAGTTTATCACTGGTGAGTTGATAGACATCTTTCATTGATTGAGTCTAGTCTTGGCGGGTTTTCATCGGTAAATCAGTATTTTGTTTCTTTCTGCTTTCGGGTGTAATTGTTTTGCAGTGAGCACAGGTACTCGAATAACACAGGGTGTGTCACTTGCGATTTAAGTTGGAAGAAAGTTGAGCGTCTACTCTTTTTTCAGTAGTTAGTCTGCGCAGTGTCACTTAAATCTAAAATGGCAGTTAAAATTTATTTTCCTTCCTCGGGGTTTGCGGCCTCAGGGAGCATATGGGGTTAAAGATGGACCAACAAGAATTGAACTCGATGTACACAAGTGAACGTACGACAGACAGAACTCAGCCTAGGGGGGGAGCAGGCCCAATCTACATGTAGCTCAACCAATAAGAGAGCAGTAAGGAGAGAGGGACAAAGTCAGACCGGACGAAACCCAGCATAGGGGGCAGGCCCAATCTAGCTCAGCCAATGAGAGAGTAGTAAGGAGAGAGAGCTAGGGTCAAAGTCAGACCAGACGAAACCCAGCCTAGGGGGGCAGGCCCAATCTAGCTCAGCCAATGAGAGAGCAGTAAAGAGAGAGAGAGGGTCCAAAGTCAGACCGGACGAAACCCAGCCTAGGGGGCAGGCCCAATCTAGCTCAACCAATGAGAGAGCAGTAAGGAGAGTCGTCACAGTCAGACACAAGCGGGCAAGAGGAAAGCCAAACTATTTATCGGCCTGGCTGGGGGCTGGGGGCACCACCCCTTTTCTCTCTTGCTCGCTATGCAGACGCAATGGTTTAGGCCGTTATCAAGTTTTCATGAAATTTTCTACCTCAAATTTCTTATTGTTTTTTTGAAGCTTCAAAAACGTAAAATGTAAATTATTTTATTTCGCTTGCAGAAAGACAGAAATGCAACTTTAGCTACTAAAAAAGAGTTGATGAACGCATCTTTGCGAGTGACATCTGTAGCTAGCAGTGGCCTAATACAGGTTCTGTTTATTCTATAACGAATTTTCATTCAAAGGTTTATATTTATATTTGTTGGTTGTCATTTTTGGTTGTAATAATATGCTTGGAACATACTTAGGGGTACAGCGTCTCACCTGGGCATTGATTTTGACTCTTCCTGGGCGTTTAAAAACAAACTCATTGCCGATTGTCTGCACTTGCTCGCATTGATGGTTTACTTTGCAAGTGAATGGTCCCAGGTTCTGTGCATCTGAAAGTACAATAACAGTTTGGTCTTGTTGATTGGTATGCTGAAACTCAAAACGGGGTCCAGAGTGAGGGTTGTAGCCTAGTAGTTAGAGCAAGACTTAAGACTCACTCGGAACAATTTTTCCCAATTGAGCAAGTTAAGCAAAAGACACTTCACTCTGCATTGCTTCAGTTCACCCAGCTGTAAAATGGGTGCCAGCATTAGCTGAGGTAATTGAGGGTGTGTGGCGACCCCCCAGTCCTTGGACTGAACAGCCGTACGCAGCCTTCAGATGCGCCGCGCAATAACTGCGGCTGAGCTGTCGGTTGCGCATCTACCCATTGGGGCAGGTGTAATAAAAATACTAAGGGTAATGCACTTTCGGTCGCTCTACGTTGTTCAAAAGTCCGCTATAATTTATGTATTACTGCTAGAGAAAAATCGTTAAAAATCCCATGACTTTTCCACCAGCACATACCAAATACGAGCGTATGAAAATGGAGGATGTCGAAAAATCACATTTTTAAGCAAGTAAAATAAAGTACAAACTTTCAAAGCTAAAATAGTATTTATAACTACATTGTTTGAAAAATAACAAAAAAAACCCAAAATCTCTTCTTAAAAAATAGACTCAAGAAACGCTAAAAACCTTTGTTATATCACTTATATGCAAGCGATTATTTTATTGATATTTGTTATTTTTCATCATTTTCAAAGTGCGATTTTTTCGTTTCACGGGGATTTTTTTGGACTTTTCAGGAACGAAGATTAGTTATGGATAGTTAGAGTAGACCTTTGAGAAAAAGGGCGAAAAGGAGACAAAAAACCTATGCTACCAAGCTTGAGCCATACTCACAGAAACCATTACTCACGGCCATTGGCGCCCGGCAGTATAAAAGTTGGTCTTTTGCCATGCCTGCAGTTGGTTTCTTTATTGTCCGAGCAAACGTCAATTCGTTTAGGATCAAGGACCATCGAGAAGTAGATTGTTGGCCGCTGAAATGCGCATTATACACGCTTTTCTATTGCTATTGTTACTTAAAGTAGTTAAAAAGTATAACGAGTCTTACAGTTGTGCTACGAGTAGAGGAAATATTCGATCCAGTCGCAGCTGTGGTGATGGCTGCTGCTGCTGGACTTCTTCGGCTCACGGCGCTGACAAAGTTTGGCGCAGGTGTTGTAGAAATCTTGTCAGTTTCTTGACAGAGCTTGTAGAGGATGGCAGCTAAAAGCGCAATCCCAAGCAGTGCGCAAATCATATAGAATATACTTTTACAGTTGCATTGTTGGCTTGTTGCCAGTCTAATTTTCTCTTGCTGCTCCTGATTCCGAGGCTTCCCGTTTAATGGAGCTTGTTCGCCTGGGTCTTCCTCAGTCTTCTCTGGAGTTTTAGGGACTGTTGAATGCTCCTGCTGATTCGGCGAATCGTCTTCTACAGAGGACCTTTCAGATGAAATAGGATTAGACATTCCGCTTGAGTTGTAATTGTCATGCAACTGCTCAAGTAAGACTCGTTTCTTATTTTACTTTTTAAAAAACTATAGCTGCTCTTTAAGCGTTTGCGTTGGTTCCATATTATAGTCTGCTTTTCTGTGCTTTTAACTTTTATTTCAACTGCTTTAGTGCCATGCTCAACGCCCACTCATTTTCTTACCTTCTCACCTCAACCCCAACCCTCTATCCAGCGGAAAGTACGCACCTATACCACGTGCTTATGTTTTAAAACCTACAGCCTGCGCACGGAGTCGAAGTTCCCCTTTCTATCGAAGTTCTCTTACAAAGAGTCTCTGGAATTTCATTTATTAGACAGTGAATGTTAATTTCATTAGCTTTGTCTGCGACTTGCCAGATTGTAGGAAGTGCATTGACATGAGCTCAGTCATATGCCGGTATACAGAGAGAGCTGATCGACTGTGGTTTTACTCTTTTAATGCATTCTGTAATGCTGTAATTTCAATGAAAACTGTAGCGCCATAACTGACAACACGTACTGACATGGTGCCAATGTCGGAGCTTTGAGAGTTGCGACTCTCAATGGCGCCGGAACTGACGCTTCATGCTGCGCCAAAATTGACAGTTCCTCTAGCAGCGTTAAAATTTTTACACTCCCGTACAGTGGCGCCAAAACTGACACTCCAATGACGCAAAATTCACACTCCCAGTGGCGCCAAAACTGACACTCCAATGACGCAAAATTCACACTCCCAGTGGCGCCAAAACTGACACTCCAATGACGCAAAATTCACACTCCCAGTGGCGCCAAAACTGACACTCCAATGACGCAAAATTCACACTCCCAGTGGCGCCAAAACTGACACTCCAATGACGCAAAATTCACACTCCCAGTGGCGCCAAAACTGACACTCCAATGACGCAAAATTCACACTCCCAGTGGCGCCAAAACTGACACTCCAATGACGCAAAATTCACACTCTCAGTGGCGCCAAAACTGACACTCCAATGACGCAAATTCACACTCTCAGTGGCGCCAAAACTGACACTCCAATGACGCAAATTCACACTCCCAGTGGCGCCAAAACTGACACTCCAATGACGCAAAATTCACACTCCCAGTGGCGCCAAAACTGACACTCCAATGACGCAAAATTCACACTCCCAGTGGCGCCAAAACTGACACTCCCAGATACAGTGGCGCCAAAACTGACACTCCCAGATACAGTGGCGCCAAAACTGACACTCCCATATACAGTGGCGCCAAAACTGACACTCCCAGATACAGTGGCGCCAAAACTGACACTTCCATATACAGTGGCGCCAAAACTGACACTCCCATATACAGTGGCGCCAAAACTGACACTTCCATATGCAGTGGCGCCAAAACTGACACTGCTATATACAGTGGGATTAAAATTGGCACTCATCAGCAAAGCTTTCGTCTCGAAATGATTTTGGCAACACTAAATTGGCCAAAACTTTGTACGTCTCTTATAGCTACTTAAAGTAGTCTGCAGTATGACTGCTTAGTAGGATAATTCGAGTAAATCTTTGTTGGAAACTTTAACTTTAGTGTTACAAGACTTTAAAGCTACAGATTTTAGCGCCCCAACTAAGATTTTAGCGCCACAAGCAAGATTTTAGCGTCACAAGCAAGATTTTAGCGCCACAAGCAAGATTTTAGCGCCACAGACATTATTTTAGCGCCACAATCAAGATTTTAGCGCAACTAGCAAGACTTAGCGCCACAAGCCAGATTCTAGCGCCGCAACCAAGATTTTAGCGCCACAGACATTTTTTTAGCGCCACAATCAATATTTTAGCGCCGCAACTGAGATTTTAGCGCCACAGACAAGATTTCAGCGCCACAATCAAGGTTTTAGCGCCACTAGCAAGACTTAGCGCCACAAGCCAGATTCTAGCACCACAACTAAGATTTTAGCGCCAAAAGCAAGATTTTAGCGCCACAAGCCAGATTCTAGCGCCACAACTAAGATTTTAGCGCCGCAACCAAGATTTTAGCGCCACAGACATTATTTTAGCGCCACAATCAATATTTTAGCGCCAAAAGCAAGATTCTAGCGCCGCAACCAAGATTTTAGCGCCGCAAACAATATTTTAGTGCCAAAAGCAAGATTCTAGCGCTGCAACCAAGATTCTAGCGCCACAATCAATATTTTAGCGCCAAAAGCAAGATTCTAGCGCTACAAGCAAGATTTCAGCGCCACAATCAAGATTTTAGCGCCACTAGCAAGACTTAGCGCCACAAGCCAGATTTTAGCAGCACAAGCAAGATTTTAGCGCCGCAACCAAGATTTTTACCCTCAAAACTGAAATTTTTATAAAGCTCAGACAGGACATTTTTTGAGTTGTTTCTATAGCTACAATCTCACTGTCTCATGTAAAACTTCTACTTCTTTGACTTCAAGCTTTTCGAATTGCCCACTCAAAATACATGTACGTGTAACTCACTCTGTACAGTGCTGCGCACACTGCACTGAGCTTGAGATTAAATTTCTAAGTTGACCTCTATAAGCATGAGTCAGTGTTTATTCATAAGAAACTCTGTCTAAATAGTTTGTTTAGACAAATAAAAGGGAAGTTCTACTTTTCTGCCTATATTTATTCTGTGCTCAAGACTCGGCCAGACACTTCTGAATACTTCATTGTTCCACTCAAGCCTGCTGTATTAAAATGGTCTTGATTATTGTCTGTTTTTCTCTTCTGTCTGAGTTAGATAATTGGTTCATTTAAAAAAATAACACTAGCGTTTATCTCTTCTCTCCTAATACTAAAACCGACGCGATGTTTGCCTGTCTGTCTGTCTGTATGTTGCAAGTGAACTCCTACAATCCTGGCAAGTCAGCGTCAAAACTTATATGGGAAAACTGCAAATTTTCCGGATCAGGCTTTAGGCCATTTTAATCTCTACTCTACATACGCTCGTAGAAAAATCACAACCGTCTGTGTTCTGTCTGTCTGTGGACAATTTTGATCGCTATGGACTCCCAAACCACTCAACCAAATGACACCAAATTTTGCACCCACCCTAAACTCACTACGGAGAATGTCTTAGGCTACTTTTACATTTCTTAAATTTGAGTCTTCCTACCTAAAAGTGCAAAAAACTGCTCAAAATGCGCGTTTTTTTACTTAATCCTTCGTAGCGCCGCTCCACTTCTACCGATTCTCTTCAAATTTGACACAGACAATCTTCAACTATTTTGGCACAATCGTGTACTATTTCAAGTCTCAAACTCAATTTTGAACGGCGCTGTGCACTTTTAAAGTTAGGCTGTTTTTTCAGCGAGACAGCCACCCCAACCTCCGTCCGCCTGCCTCTCTTTCCCGATCTGGGCCCAGATGTGTAAAAGGGGTTTAAAAATTGACTAACTTTCGGCTGCCATAAGTTTGCTCCACGTGAAGCGATTGACTTTGATCTTGACAAAATTCTTTATTGACTCATTCTCTATCTAAATGTAAAGTTTCAACTCTGTAACTCATTCAGAGCAGAAACTGTAAGCATGTGAAGTTTGTCTGCTTTTTCTGTTGTTTGTGCCACTCACTCACTCACTCATTCCCCCAGAGCCAGACCAAGGGTCAGGCGATAGGACTGAATGTACATAACAAATGTACAGTGTTTTGGAATAGCTTTCTTTATATCCTTCTTTGCACCTCCGTGGAGGCTACGTTTAGCCACAACAGTTTAGTGCAGTGCTGGGCGTTAACTAGTTAATTGTTTAACTAGTTAATTAACTAGTTAATTGTTTAACTAGTTAATTAACTAGTTAAATTTTTTAAAAAATCGTTAAATTTTCGTTAAATTTTTTATGTATTAACTAGTTAACAAAAATCGTTAATTTTTTCCTGTAAGTTAAAGTTAAATGACAAAAGTTAATAATTCCGGGAAATGGAGTTCCCCGGGTTCAAAATCCGCGGGTTTCAACAGCTTGTATGCCATTAAAAAGTAAAATTAATACATACATAAAATAACTTCGCCTTTCTAAGCATTATTTAATGCGTCACAAACTATTACATGTATATATTTCAGTTACAAGTTATCATGTATAGAATATTCCGGAATATTCTGGAATCTTCAACTATTATCTATTGATATTCTACCCAATGACTACTAGAAGTTATCGTTGTACATAGGGATGTCGATTCCCCAGGGAATTTTCTTATTGGGGACCTGGGGAATTTACTGTCATTCCACGGGGATCCCGGGAAAAAAATAAGTAAAAAACGGCGGATAACTTAGATCTTTATAAGTCACTAAGTGGCATTTTTTAAACTTTGATTAAAGCTTTGGATGGACTACATATTCAAGGCGCAAGGGTAAAAACTTTAAGCAATGTTTGTTTAAAACTGTATATAAGAGTTAGAAATCTGAAGTTTTGACCCCAAGTTAGAAGATAGGTAGAAATTTATGAAAAGCCCAGGCGCAGTGAAGGGCGAGGCAGAAGAGTACAATGGAACCCCTATATAGCTATTAGAAGAGCAAACAGAAGCAGCTTTAAGATAATTAATCAACTGTCAAGTCAATTTGAATAGCCGAATCTAACAAAGCCTCCTTCCATTCCAGTTAGTAGCGTCACCCCGCCGCAGGCACAATGGCGACTAAACCGGCCGGGAAAAGCAAACTGAGCAGCAGCCTGACTTAGAGAACAACGCGGCACGCGGCATCTTCTGGCGCACCCTGAGGGAGAAAACGTGAGGCCCACCTAGAGACTCCTACCCAACCCGAAGCTGCCCAAGAAGGCGAGATCAACCCCAAGCTGCCTGACAACCGAGAGAAACAGAGGACTGTTTAATCATTCATGGACAGAGTGTAGAGACGGAAAACTAAGCACTTTTTCTATAATCTTTCTATCCCAAATTTTATCCAACTCAACACATAGATTTGCGAAAGCCCGAATAATCTCTAACCTCCACACTTAGCAACCTACTAGAACTAACTAAATTCATGTACAATTAGGGGACTGAGTCCCAGTTTGTTATTGCTCAAAACCCCCGCCGTTGCTAACAACGCGAAGACACCCCACCGGCGGCGGGGGAGGCCAAACATGCTAATTGGTACAAATAGACGCTCATCTCAAACTGGAGCGGCGCTTCGTTTTTTTCCTGCGCAGTTATTCGATCTTGAATTGCTCCATTTGAATTAGTTTCTGGATTATCCAGTTGGCAGAAACCCGAGTCTCAAATCGATCATTTGCCTTAACTGTGACATAGGGCAAATCTTAGGGAGACTCCAACTCAGCTTAGATACTAGGAGATCCCGTCAGTTTATACGGTCTTCTCTGACGGCCTGATAGGAGAGACTAAGAGCTGTAAGAACCTTAGACCGCTAGACATCTATCTTAAGAAAGTGAGAACGCGAACTCAAAGGCCCCAGAGAAAGACGCGTATACTGTATTTGACAACATGGCATCACCAAATCGTGTGCACACCTTTATCAGAAAGGGTCCAGACTCCGGAGGCGGAAAATGCATACTCAGCAGCTGCACTCGTGGGAGGATAATTAATGAATGAGACTGTTTTTATAATCGGAATTTTAATTTCTTGCAGATACATGTAAATCACCATTTTGTCCTGTCTAATACGGAGTATTTTGTTATTGTATGACACCCCCCTATGCGTCAGTGACTGACACAGGATATGGCGCTGTGCCTGTGTCAAATCTGTCAAGCCGTCAACGTAGACCAACACAATAGTCAGTAAGGCTTTTTTTTCCTGACAGGTTTCTACGCTCGTACATTCAATTTGCTTGATTGAAAGACTCATAGTGAAAAAAAAACATTCAAACGGGTTGCTAATTTCATAAGACCGAAATTTCACAACGCCGAAAATTCTACATGCAATACAATCCTTATTGTAAAGTTTTCTACAATGTGAAATTCTGGTCTTATGAAGTTTCGGTCTTGTGAAGTATGGTGTTTCGGCGTTGTGAAATTTCAGTCTTATGAACCCCCCCCCCCATTCAAACGTGTGTTGTGTTTGAAATAATACATTGAAATAAGCAGTTTTGTGGTAAAAAAGCATAGACAGAGTTTCAATCAGCTTTCTGTGAATGATTTTCTTATTTAAATGGCAAAAATTTAGTTAAAAATGCTTTTTTTCTCCCCAGGGTCCCCGGTCTAATTCCCAGGGGAGTATTCCCTGACAAGCTCCCCAGGGCGCCGCGACCTGGCCACAGCCGCGCCGCGCCGACCTGAAATTTAAAAAACACGCCGAACACATGTCCAGGAAAATGTCACTTTTTCTGTTAGGGAATTATTAACTTTAACTTTTAACTTTTCAGAAGTTAAATTTTGGGCAAAAGTTAAATAATTAACTAGTTACAGTTAATTTTTTTGGAGCAATTAAATTAACTTTTTAACTTTTAACAAGTTAAAAAAATTGATTAACTTGCCCAGCACTGGTTTAGTGAGAAATTCTAACCACTGCCCTCACCTCTGTATTGGCAAACTCTGCAGCAGTTTAACAGTGGATGGCAATTGGCAAATCAAGGCAATCTGGCATGGTTTGTGAAAGCGAAAGATTTATGAAAAGGTGATGCAATGCAATACAACCCTACTAAATTAGGCACACCATGGAAATTTTAAGTTTCTCTTAAAAGTACCTTAAATTTTAAATGTCCTCCTAAGAAATGCGTATTTCCTTGGTTGTTAGACTGATGCAGACTGCAGTGGAGCTGAAAATACACAAATTCCTTTCAGGACTGCAAATTGGCAAGAAAGATGACATGATCAAAGCATGAGAACAGAAATGAGAGTACTACTACGTCCCACAAACTGGCTTTCCAAGCAGGAATGGGTAGATTTTTACTTCAGAAGCCGTATAAAGAATCCAGCTTATGTTCAGGCCAGATGAGAGTGGAAAGGAGAAGGAATAGACTATTAGAAGAGAGGAGAGGCGAGAGGGGGATATGAGAAAACATGGAATATAAGAGGAGAGACAAGTGGTGAGGGGAGAGCAGAGAAGAAGGGAGGAAGAAGCGAGAAGAGGGGAGAAAGGAGGGAGAGGAAAGAGTAAGGTTAGAAGAGGGGAGAGATGAGACAGAGGATCGATGAGAGGAGAGTAGAGAAGAGTGAAAAGAGAGTAGAGATGAGAGAGCAGAAAGAAGATGACAGAGGGTCAAGAGGAGTGGAGAGATTAGAAAGGAGAGAGTAGAAAGGATAGAGAAGAGAGGAGATAAGATGGGGGGAGAGGAGTGAGAAGAGAAGAGATAGTGATAAGAGAGGGGTGTAAGAAGAGGGGAGAAAGGAGAGATGAGAGAGTAAAGGGAAGAGGAGGAGAGAGGAAAGAGATGAGACAGATGAAAGGAGAGATGAGAGAGTAAAGATGAGAGATGAAAAAGGTGAGAGGAGAGTGCAGAGAGACGAGAGAAGATAATAGAGGAGAGAGAGTATAGAAGAGGGAAGAGAAAAGAAGAGAGGAGTAAAGAAAAAAGGAGTCAGAAGAGGTGAAAGGGACGAGTACAGAGGAGATAAGTGAGAGAACGTATAAGAGAGTAAAGATGACAGATGAGAGAGCAAATGAACAGACGAGAGATGGGAGTAGAGAGAACAGAGGAAAGATAAGAGAGAAGAGATTACAGAGACTAGAGGAGAGAGGAGAGACAGGGAGAGAGAAGAGGAAATAGGAGAATGAAGAGGGGAGAGAGTAGAGAGGAGAAAAGAGATGGGAGAGAAGAGATAAGAGAGAGAGAGAGAGAGAGAGAGAGAGAGAGAGAGAGAGAGAGAGAGAGAGAGAGAGAGAGAGAGAGAGCGCAGAGCAGAGAGAAACGAGAAGAGATAAGAGAGAAAAGATAAAGGAAGAGAAAGGAGAAATGAAAGAGCAGACGAGAGAGAAGAGAGGTGAGGAAAGAGACGAGAGAAAAGGGAGAGAGGAGAGAGAAAGGAAAGAGTAGAGAGGAGAGATGAGAGAGTAGAGGAGAGAGTTAAGAGATAAGAGAAAAGAATAGAGAGGAGAAGGAAGAGACGAGAGAAGAGGGGGGGAGAGGAGAGGAGAGAGAAAACGAAAAAGTAGAGAGGAGAGAGGAGAGCAGAGAGAAAACGAAAAGTAGAAAGGAGAGAGGAGTGGAGAGAGAAAAGAATAGGGAAGAGATGAAATAAGAGAGATGAAAGAGAAGAGAGATGAAGGAAGATACGAGAGAAGAGAGGAGAGAAGAGAGAGGAGAGAGGAGAGACGAGGGACGAGAGAGAAGAAAGGAAACAGAAGAGACGATAGAAATTTTAAAGGATCCAAGGGACATAGGGAGAGTCAGGGAGAGGCCAGAGTTTGCCAACACATGTTTTAGAGTCAGACAGACATTTCCTGGCATTCTGCGGAGTACCCCAGCCAACAATATCAACGTTTGCCTCAAACCCTAATTTTACACGAATGTGCTCCATTTTATGTCTACCTCTATCCTACTAACTATTAACAAGTTTTTGTTTGTGTATGGCCTTAGATTTCAGAATACATGCAAAAGTAGTTCCGGGGATTGGAATTCCCCGGGTTCAAAATCCGCGGGTTTCAACAGCTTGTGTACGAGCTATACTATATAATATAATGTCGATATATCCAGATAGACAAAGTGTAGCAGTTCGATGGCATGTGGCGTTTCATGAAGAATGGTGACGTCCAATCTTGTACACCCTGTATGAGCGTGTGTGAGTGTGTGCCTGCATACAGACAGTATTGGCATATTGACGTTTTCTGTTTTCATATCATATCCTCTTTTACGCAGGTGAATTCGAGGTCATTTCTTGCAGTTTCTGCATCAGCTAAAAACTTAATACTTATCAGTTATGTACAAGTTTCTTTGGTTAACCTTATTCTTTATAAACATGGCAATCCTATATGAGAAAAATACATTAAATGACAAACTAAAAAACTATGATTTACATGTCCGTTAAAAGTTCATGTTCGAGCGACAAGCTAGCTAGGCTATCAAAAATAATTTGTACGCTTGTTAAGGATGTCAGTCAGACAGGCGCACCAGTCCCCAGAACGTGACTGCGCTATCTGCGTTGACAACTCTGAAGGCCTCAGGTGAGTGCACGGCCACTCGATCGCCTACTTTGAATCGTCTTTGACTATTGATGACGCAGTATGAGCCGTTGGACATCGAGTTCGCCTGATGACACTGGGCCGAAGTGTGCTTGCCGTTCACCTGCAGCGACACGGCAACTGGGCTGGACTCGGAATCTCGAAAGCTGACCTGGTTTGGGGATAAATCATTTGCCAAGTTCAACGTTCAACATTAACGTTCCACTGACTGGAATGCTCTTGACTGGGATTCTCCTGACTGGAATTCCCCGGAGTGGGATTCCCCCGACTGAGATTCCCCTGCCTGGGATTTCCCTGACTGGGATTCCCCTGACTGGGGTTCCTCTGGGGTCAGGATTCCACTGACTGAGAAATCGATAACTCACTTACCTGGGCATAAATCAGATAAACACCTCCCATATTTAATCCGACGCTGCCCGAATTTCCGGTCAAGTTGAAACCTCCGGCATTGTCATGGCAACGGCAGCCGACTGTGCGCGATGAGTCCGACTGGCACTCGTCTCGGCAGACTACGGGTCCGAGGCATCCGTCTGTTTGGCGTTTAATGATGTCGTGTTTTATGGTGAGTCCCCCTAAGAAAGTCCCCCCCCCTAAAACACCACCCCCTAAACACCACCCCTAAAGCAACCCCTCTAAGACAGCCTCCTAGAATAGCCCCCCCTTTACAGCACCCCCCTTAAACACAGTCCCACTAAAACAGCCGCCCTTTAAAACAGCCCCCTTAAAACATCCCCTTAAAACAGCCCCATTAAAACAGCCCCCCTTTAAAACAGCCCCATTAAAACATCCCCTTAAAACAGCCCCATTAAAACAGCCCCCCTTTAAAACAGCCCCATTAAAACAGCCCCATTAAAACAGCCCCATTAAAACAGCCCCATTAAAACAGCCCCCCATTAAAACAGCCCCATTAAAACAGCACCCCATTAAAACAGCCCCATTAAAACAGCCCCATTAAAACAGCCCTATTAAAACAGCCCCATTAAAACAGCCCCATTAAAACAGCCCCATTAAAACAGCCCCCCATTAAAACAGCCCCATTAAAACAGCCCCATTAAAACAGCCCCCATTAAAAAAGCCCCATTAAAACAGCCCCCCTTTAAAACAGCCCCATTAAAACAGCCCCCCATTAAAACAGCCCCATTAAAACAGCCTCATTAAAACAGCCCCATTAAAACAGCCCCCTTTAAAACAGCCCCATTAAAACAGCCCCCCATTAAAACAGCCCCATTAAAACAGCCCCCCATTAAAACAGCCCCATTAAAACAGCCCCATTAAAACAGCAACCCATTAAAACAGCCCCATTAAAACAGCCCCATTAAAACAGCCCCCCTTTAAAACAGCCCCATTAAAATAGCCCCATTAAAACAGCCCCATTAAAACAGCCCCCTTAAAACAGCCCCCCTTTACAGCACCCCCCTTAAACACAGTCCCACAGCCCGCTTAAAACAGCCCCTCTAAGACAGCCACCATATCCACACCAGACAAAAGTGGGGCAGCCAGTCCCATCCCCTCACCAATAGTGTAATACTCAGTGTCCGATCTCATGCACGGCAAGTCGGTATACTTCACACGAAGTCCCGAACGCGCACAAGTCTTCAATTTTTGCTTATCCAAAACAAAGTGCATGCTGACCTATCGAAAGTATGATGGTTTAGAATGAATTGTTTTCACTGTGATGAAAATTTTCACTTATAGAAATCTGATTTATTACCCAGGTAAGTGACAGATCTTACCGGTTCGTCTGGTGATCTACCGAAAATCGGATTGTTAATGTAAACGGACACCGAGTAGGAGGCCACTGCGGTTGAGCAAATGAAAGCAACGCATGCCAGAACAAGTGCCGGCTGCCAGCAAGCAAAATTTGCTTCAATATTCACCAGTTTATCAGCAGTTTCTTTGCTGTTATTCGGCATTGTCTGTCTAGTAAATATGGCGATAGAACGAATTAATTTTGTTTCTAAATTTACCTGAGCAACTGCGAGAGGGTTCTGCTGTTTAAATAGACCGAGTCTCAAATAATGATGTGCATTCTGATTTGAATTGAGTACCAAGTGTTGTGTCTAAAAATAGAATATTTAATATTGGCCGCTTCGAGCTTGTGTGCACAGGCCAGTTCACTGACTCAAGGAAGGACTACAGTTGATAAAATAAAAAAGTTTTATATGCTTTTTTTAATCTAAGATAGCATCATTGGTGCAAACTGCTGTGCTCATGCCTCCGAGTAGTTCGAATTCTATATTTAGTCATTTTTCCACCCTTTACTAGTTGGCTGGCTGAGAAACCTTTCAGACTCGTCAGAATTAATCATTGCTAAACTGATCCGGGAGGTTGCCTTCCGGGTGGTTTAAAAGGCTAATGTACATGTAGCAGCTTTGTCATTTTATACTGATCCAATTCTTGATTTTTCTGTGCTGTACACAGAAGATTCTTGTACAGGTAGCTGGAAGCTATACAGATTCTTGTACAGCTAGCTGGAAGCTATACAGATTCTTGTACAGCTAGCTGGAAGCTATACGGATTCTTGTACAGGTAGCTGGAAGCTATACAGATTCTTGTACAGCTAGCTGGAAGCTATACAGATTCTTGTACATGTAGCTGGAAGCTATACAGATTCTTGTACAGGTAGCTGGAAGCTATACAGATTCTTGTACATGTAGCTGGAAGCTATACAGATTCTTGTACATGTAGCTGGAAGCTATACAGATTCTTGTACATGTAGCTGGAAGCTATACAGATTCTTGTACAGGTAGCTGGAAGCTATACAGATTCTTGTACAAGTAGCTGGAAGCTATACCGATTCTTGTACAGGTAGCTAGAAACTGTACAGATTCTTGTACAGGTAGCTGGAAGCTATACAGATTCTTGTACAGGCAGCTGGAAACTATACAGATTCTTGTACAGGCAGCTGTAAGCGATACATATTTTTGTACATGGAATTTTTTAGCCATGGATTGTAGTTTTTGATAAAAATGTGGATAGATTTTACTCAGCTGTTTCTTTACTTTCTACTGCAGTCCAGCCATTTATCAAGTAGTATTTATTGAAAAATGATTAAAAAAGTTTTTTACACAGATAAAACCAAAAGTACAGCCCGCAATGCAAAATTCGCAGAGCGGAGTGAGAGAATTACAACGCTGCCTTTGACTCGCTTTCGAGCTGCACCCAGACAGGCGGAGCGCTTATGCTAAATAGTAGACTCTCTACAAGTTCCAGTTTACTTAAAGAGTTCTTGCAATCGCTAATTGCTTAGAATTGCTGCTTTTTGTGGCGGAGTTTTTTGTCAGGTTCTGTTGGAAAATGCTGCGTCATTTTACATGCATGCATGACCTAAAGTTCTTACTGCCTATTCTACATGTACCTTCCCACGAGTTGCAATTGCAAAAGTGTGTGAATACCGCCTGCTTTGGTTGTCTACTAATCTACTATTTTACCAAACCATTGTTTAGACTTCTCTGTAGCTGGCGCCCCTCTGTAGTTGGCGCCCCTCTGTAGCTGGCGCCCCTCTGTAGCTGGCGCCCCTCTGTAGCTGGCGCCCCTCTGTAGCTGGCGCCCCTCTGTAGCTGGCGCCTATCTGTAGATGGCGCCCCTCTGTAGCTGGCGCCCCTCTGTAGCTGGCGCCTATCTGTAGATGGCGCCCCTCTGTAGCTGGCGCCCCTCTGTAGATGGCGCCCCCTCTGTAGCTGGCGCCCCCTCTGTAGCTGGCGCCCCTCTGTAGATGGCGCCCCCTCTGTAGCTGGCGCCCCTCTGTAGATGGCGCCCCCTCTGTAGCTGGAGCTTTCCCTCTAGCTGGCGCCCTTCCGTAGATGGCGCCCCCTCTGTAGCTGGAGCTTTCCCTCTAGCTGGCGCCCTTCCGTAGATGGCGCCCCCTCTGTAGCTGGCGCCCCTCTGTAGATGGCGCCCCCTCTGTAGCTGGCGCCCCTCTGTAGCTGGCGCCCCTCTGTAGCTGGCGCCCCTCTGTAGCTGGCGCCTATCTGTAGATGGCGCCCCTCTGTAGCTGGCGCCCCTCTGTAGCTGGCGCCTATCTGTAGATGGCGCCCCTCTGTAGCTGGCGCCCCTCTGTAGATGGCGCCCCCTCTGTAGCTGGCGCCCCCTCTGTAGCTGGCGCCCCTCTGTAGATGGCGCCCCCTCTGTAGCTGGAGCTTTCCCTCTAGCTGGCGCCCTTCCGTAGATGGCGCCCCCTCTGTAGCTGGCGCCCCTCTGTAGATGGCGCCCCCTCTGTAGCTGGCGCCCCTCTGTAGCTGGCGCCCCTCTGTAGCTGGCGCCCCTCTGTAGCTGGCGCCCCCTCTGTAGCTGGCGCCCCTCTGTAGCTGGCGCCCCTCTGTAGCTGGCGCCCCTCTGTAGATGGCGCCCCCTCTGTAGCTGGCGCCCCTCTGTAGCTGGCGCCCCTCTGTAGATGGCGCCCCCTCTGTAGCTGGCGCCCCTCTGTAGCTGGCGCCCCTCTGTAGCTGGCGCCCCTCTGTAGCTGGCGCCCCTCTGTAGCTGGCGCCCCTCTGTAGCTGGCGCCCCTCTGTAGCTGGCGCCCCTCTGTAGCTGGCGCCCCCTCTGTAGATGGCGCCCCCTCTGTAGCTGGCGCCCCTCTGTAGCTGGCGCCCCTCTGTAGCTGGCGCCCCTCTGTAGCTGGCGCCCCCTCTGTAGCTGGCGCCCCTCTGTAGCTGGCGCCCCTCTGTAGATGGCGCCCCCTCTGTAGCTGGCACCCCTCTGTAGATGGCGCCCCCTCTGTAGCTGGCGCCCCTCTGTAGCTGGCGCCCCTCTGTAGCTGGCGCCCCCTCTGTAGCTGGCGCCCCTCTGTAGCTGGCGCCCCTCTGTAGCTGGCGCCCCTCTGTAGATGGCGCCCCCTCTGTAGCTGGCGCCCCTCTGTAGCTGGCGCCCCTCTGTAGATGGCGCCCCTCTGTAGCTGGCGCCCCTCTGTAGCTGGCGCCCCTCTGTAGCTGGCGCCCCTCTGTAGCTGGCGCCCCTCTGTAGCTGGCGCCCCTCTGTAGCTGGCGCCCCTCTGTAGCTGGCGCCCCTCTGTAGCTGGCGCCCCCTCTGTAGATGGCGCCCCCTCTGTAGCTGGCGCCCCTCTGTAGCTGGCGCCCCTCTGTAGCTGGCGCCCCTCTGTAGCTGGCGCCCCTCTGTAGCTGGCGCCCCTCTGTAGCTGGCGCCCCTCTGTAGATGGCGCCCCCTCTGTAGCTGGCACCCCTCTGTAGATGGCGCCCCCTCTGTAGCTGGCGCCCCTCTGTAGATGGCGCCCCCTCTGTAGCTGGCGCCCCTCTGTAGCTGGCGCCCCCTCTGTAGCTGGCGCCCCTCTGTAGATGGCGCCCCCTCTGTAGCTGGCGCCCCTCTGTAGATGGCGCCCCCTCTGTAGCTGGCGCCCCTCTGTAGATGGCGCCCCCTCTGTAGCTGGCGCCCCTCTGTAGATGGCGCCCCCTCTGTAGTCCTAAAAAGACTGAATCCTTTCCCAGCGGCCATCTCGCCATTGCATCTCTGCTTTCAGTTTTGTCCAATGGTTCACACCGACACAATGCAACATAGTAATCATGGATTAGTTAGACGTACGTACGTCTGTCAGGGTTCGTGGGTTGGTTCGTTCCCTTACTGTTTACCAAAATAGCCTTTCTCCAGCCAATGAGAACTATCGAGGTGCTTATTGGACAAAAAACTGAGCCCCAGCTCTCTCTTCCACCCCCTTTCCTCCTGTTTTCCCAGCAGAACGGTTTAATAGGAGGGGCTCCCAGCCACCCCCTTCGAGCCTCTATAACAGACAGACAGACACACGGCAAGGGCGGAGACCAGACAGACAGACAGACAGACGGACAGACGGACAGACATCAGACACGATTGAATCCTTGTGCTTATCAAAAACACTGATCTCATTACAAATCTTCAAAGTTTGCGGGTTTACCAACGTAGCCCATAAAAGGCGTGAGTTTGGATGTACTTTACTTATAAAACGTGGCATTATTTCACGTGCAATGCAGACCAGTGCTCTAGGTCTTTCTATGTAGGACTTCTTATGGCTATACTTGGCTACAGCAGGGTAATTGAGCGTTCTCTCTGCATCTCTGCAGAGCGTTGGTACTTCAGATCAGCGGGTAGCCTCTGGTTCAGCAGGGTCTTTTTCCCACAATCACACGCTCACTAATTTTGCCTTAGGCTATGTTTTCTCTTGCATTGCTTGCAAAATCTGCAACAACTGCGTGTGAGAATTAGTTTTTCTTAAAAATGGAAATAAATTAAGCAGCAATTCGGTCACGGGGTACAAAAAAATCGGTTCATTCATCCGTAAACAACTCAAGGTGAAAATTTAGTTTCTCCTATCGGTCTTGAGCATACAGAAAGTTAGATTAAAGAGAGGAGAGAAGAGAAGCCTTGAGCTTGGCTGATTGCTATTGTGAAGTTTCAAAGGACTCGAGGGCCGGATAGAGAGGCTGCTTCGATACGAGAGTCCTGACGAACACAGGCTGGATTTTCGCGAGGCTATCAGTGAAACTATTGCTTTCAACCTGTATGTTTATTAACCAGCCGATCGCCTGCCTGACATTTCTAGACACATCACGCCGTCTGATGTGTCTCATCTGCAAAAAGTTTGATTAGATTAGACAATTAGGGGGACTTTGAATTCACAGCTTCCATCCGGGATGGATCATGGATTAGACAATTAGGGGACATCGAATTCACAACTTCCATCCGAGAAGGATTAGGCAATTAGGGGACATCGAATTCACAACTTCCATCCGAGAAGGATTAGGCAATTAGGGGACATCGAATTCACAACTTCCATTCGAGAAGGATTAGGCAATTAGGGGACCTCGAATTCACAACTTCCATTCGAGAAGGATTAGGCAATTAGGGGACATCGAATTCACAACTTCCATTCGAGAAGGATTAGGCAATTAGGGGACCTCGAATTCACAACTTCCATTCGAGAAGGATTAGGCAATTAGGGGACCTCGAATTCACAAATTCCATCCGGAAAGGATTAGACAATTAGGGGACATCGAATTCACAACTTCCATTCGAGAAGGATTAGGCAATTAGGGGACCTCGAATTCACAACTTCCATCCAGAAAGGATTAGACAATTAGGCGAATTTGAATCCACAGCTTCCATCCGGGACGCGCGGGAAGGATTAGAAAATTAGGCGACTTTTAATTCACAACTTCCATCCGGGAAGGATTAAAAAATTAGGGGGACTTTGAAGTCAAAACTTCCATCTGAGAAGGATTAGGCAATTAGGCTCCCTAGTCCCCAGAAAATGAGGCTCAAAATGTACTTTATTTAATTGTTCCAATTTGGGGAAGCCAGAACTGTTTTATATGACGAACTGGTAACTTCCTAATGCCGTTTTTTCCAGCGCTCCGAGCCTCAATAAAAACTGACCTGCACCTCAAGCGTTAAAAGCCAAAAGCCAGCTCC
The DNA here is from genome assembly GCA_002269645.1 of Macrostomum lignano. NCBI lineage: Eukaryota > Metazoa > Platyhelminthes > Macrostomidae > Macrostomum > Macrostomum lignano. The sequence continues at coordinate 268,449 of NIVC01000479.1, read as the reverse complement.
TGAGGTGGGCCAGGATTGCCAATTCAAATTAATGATTCAGTACGTGCACCTGGTGGCCGTTTTATTGGCAGGTGCCGCCTGCATAACAACCGCATCGGAGTCGGCTAACCGGTGAGTGCAGCAGCCTCTGGTGCTGATTAATTCTGGCTTACCTTTATAACACGCTATTAATCCTCTTTCCTTTAGAACCCACTCTCAGATCTCAGGCACTCATTAATGGCCCAGCTTCTGACGGTGTCTATTATAAATTGAGAGATTGGATTAGGGATTAAGAGAACTAGTTTTACTGCATCCCCAGCAGCTCAATGGGGGATTCGCTAACTCGCTTAAAGTACATGCGGCGCAAGGTTGAATTCCATGGATTTCTAGACCGGTAAAATATCCGGATTGAGGACGGCTTCTTAATCGCTTTTTCTGCATAGCGTGAACTTTGCTTTGACCATAGACAAAACTCGTGCTGGCGCCCCTTGGTGCTAAAGCCCCTTAGTGCTGGCGCCCCTTGGTGCGTAGCAATGATTAGGAATCCTGTGCTTCAATACGGTTAGAGATTCAGCCATTATTCCTAGTTAAAAGTGCAGCGGTACTAATTGGAATTTCACCGAAACCAAGTTCAGACTCTCGCTTTTAATTAAAACCTCCAATTCAGCTGACCCAAGTTTTTGTTAATCTTCCGTGATGGTCCAGTGTTCTTAGAAAACGGTGCAAAAAATGAAAAGAAATGTTCATAATTTCTCTTGGGAGATAAGGACTAAAAATTCTGGACTACAAGTAAACAGCCGGAGTAACTATACTCTTAATTTAAAGTATAAATAGCTTCGTCATCTAAGTAGCGCTGGCAGTTCTTTATTCAGTGAGTAATCAGGCGGAGTAACTATCTATATAGTTTTTAGCAGCTAGTGCTTCGTCATCTAAGTAGTTTTACAAAGCGATCGTAAAAAAATTCTTTCGACAATTCGAGCCGTAATAAAATGTAAGCAAGCAGTTTATCCTTTCAGCCAGCAGACAGGCTAAAGAATAGCGCCAAAAATTTCCTTTTCCTCTCTTCATCACTCAGTAAAGACTGCAGGTCGTATTTACTGCCATGTATAAAAAAGCCAAAAGGTTATGCTAATTTTTTTACCAAATAAACTATAGGTGGGCCATCAATTCGGTTGGCGAATGTAGCGCTCGTTGCCGGGACGAGGCACCCGGTCTGCGGAATCTCACGTTTGGTTGCTATGCTGGGGGCTCTGCCGGTCTGGTGGCTCTGTCTGGCACGTCGCCAAAGCTCTACGCTGCCAAGTCTGACGAGGGGAGACTGCCTGATGACAGGTGCTCAGGTGAGCTGCACAATCCCTGATCCCTGATCCCGATCCCTGATCCCGATCCCTGATCCCGATCCCTGATCCCGATCCCTGATCCCGATCCCTGATCCCGATCCCTGATCCCGATCCCTGATCCCGATCCCTGATCCCGATCCCTGATCCCGATCCCTGATCCCGATCCCTGATCCCGATCCCTGATCCCGATCCCTGATCCCGATCCCTGATCCCGATCCCTGATCCCGATCCCTGATCCCGATCCCTGATCCCGATCCCTGATCCCGATCCCTGATCCCGATCCCTGATCCCGATCCCTGATCCCGATCCCTGATCCCGATCCCTGATCCAACATTATAGCAACATTATTAAAAACAGGCGCTCATAAATTTTGCCTTCACAGTATGAAAAATAATAAATCATATCCCATGGGGCTCCCCGTTTGAAAATTTTGCGCTAATTCTTCACCCAAAAATAAGACTAATGGATCCCAGTTTCCTCCGCCCACTACAGACAAATACAAAGAGAGGGGAGCTCAGCTGCTCAGCTGTCTGCTGCCTCTCTGAGGTTCAGCTGAGCATGGATACCACCATGCCCTGCCGCACCCATGATTAATGAGTGATTGGATCGCCTCCCAGACACCCAACCCCCATGCCGACATCAAATGTTACAGTGCACTCTTGTGTACATCCATGTCTCTTGTTTATGTCTACTGCTGTTACTATAATTAGATTGCTGGCCCACTTTATACCGCTCTGATCCCTGTAGTCTAATCCTAAGTTCCAATCTCATTATTCATGATCTCTGATCCCTGATCCCTGGTATTCGATTTCTTCAATTTCGAACACCTGATTCGTGATCTCTAATTCCGATCCCAGATCCCCGATCCCAGATCCCCAATCCCAGGTCCCCGATCCCAGATCCCTAATCCCAGATCCTCGATCCCAGATCCCTAATCTCAGTGCTCCAATCCCAGATCCACGAAGCCAAATCCCTAATTCCAGATCCCCGATCCCAGATCCCCAATCCCAGATCCCCGATCCCAGATCCCCAATCCCAGATCCCCGATCCCAGATCCCCAATCCCAGATCCCCGATCCCAGATCCTCAATCCCAGATCCCCAATCCCAGATCCTCGATCCCAGATCCCTAATCTCAGTGCTCCAATCCCAGATCCACGAAGCCAAATCCTTAATCCCAGATCCCCAATCCCAGATCCCTAATCTCAGTGCTCCAATCCCAGATCCCTAATCTCAGTGCTCCAATCCCAGATCCACGAAGCCAAATCCCTAATCCCAGATCACCTATCCCAGATCCCCAATCCCAGATCCCCAATCCCAGATCCCCAATCCCAGATTCCCAATCGCAGATCCCTAATCCAGATTCTCGAGTCACCCTGAATTCACTGGGAGACCTTCACCTGTACATGCGCCTGTTGAACCTGTTTCAGCGATCCCACTGCCGAGCATCCGGTCTGTGGAGTGTCCCCCGCCAGTCAGCTGCACACCGGCTTCGCTGACCAGTCAGTACAGGTGGCGCTTCGACTTCGCCGGAGACGTCAGGTGCTCGGCCAGGTGCAATCAAATCGGTGAGTGTGCTTGTCAAGGTGTTGCGTGTGATGTGTTACCTGTTAGACATGACTTGGCCATGATTGCGTTACCTGTTAGATATGAATTGGTCATGATTGTGTTACCTGTTAGATATGAATTGGCCATGATTGTGTTACCTGTTAGATATGAATTGGTCATGATTGTGTTACCTGTTAGATATGACTTGGCCATGATTGTGTTGCCTGTTAGATATGAATTGGCCATGATTGTGTTACCTGTTAGATATGAATTGGTCATGATTGTGTTACCTGTTAGATATGAATTGGCCACTATTGTGTTACCAATCAATAATTACCAATAATTAATTGTGTGAATCAGTAAAAAAACTTCAGCTAATGTTTTTACTACAGATTTTACATTCATCGCCCGCACGCACCCGCAGGCTCACTCTCGGTGCCAGCTAGATGCGTTGACACCAAGACCGGTCAAGTGGCTGACCAGACTCAGCGATGCGAAAGTCGGAAGGCCCGACCGGAACTGGGGTTGCCATGCTACCAGTTTGAAGGGTGCGTCGGCCCAGTTTGGAAAGCCGGACCCTGGGGCCCCTGCTCCAGGCCGTGCGGACTCGGCGAAATGGTGAGAACATAGCGTTACTATGCTGTTGCTATGCTGTTGCTATGCTGTTGCTATGCTGTTGCTATGCTGTTGCTATGCTGTTGCTATGCCGTTGCTATGCTGTTGCTATGCTGTTGCTATGCTGTTGCTATGCTGTTGCTATGCTGTTGCTATGCTGTTGCTATGCTGTTGCTATGATGTTGCTATGCTGTTGCTATGCTGTTGCTATGCTGTTGCTATGCTGTTGCTATGCTGTTGCTATGCTGTTGCTATGCTGTTGCTATGCTGTTGCTATGCTGTTGCTATGCTGTTGCTATGCTGTTGCTATGCTGTTGCTATGCTGTTGCAAGGCTGTAGCTATGCTGTTGCTATGCTGTTGCTATGCTGTTGCAAGGCTGTAGCTATGCTGTTGCTATGCTGTTACTATGCTGTTGCTATGCTGTTGCAAGGCTGTAGCTATGCTGTTACTATGCTGTTGCTATGATTTTTCTGTGCTGTTGCCATGCTGTTGCTTTTCTTTTGCAAGGCTCTTGCTAGGCTGTTGCAAGGCTATTTCAAAGCTGTTGCAATGTTGTTACTATGCTGCTAATATGCTGTTGCTATACCCTATTGCATGCTATCTTCGAAAGTAAAAGGAAGCCAAGTTTCGAAAACTCCAATTAAAAGGAATCAGAATCCTGAGAGAACGCTACCTGATAGCCCTATCCAAATAAGAAATGAATTGTATATACATTGGCCTCGTAGCACGGCTGGGCACTGATTGTCAATCAAAATCCAAAATGAAGGGCAAAAATCAATCATCCTTGGGGAGAGACAGGTATTAAATGAATAGGCAACATCTATTAGTATCAAGAAAGGTTTACCTTGCGGCACAGCAATCTAATGTTCTGTTTTCTGCAGTTACAAGAGCGTGTGTGCATTCTGTCTCACTGTTTGCCAAACTGGCTTTTATACGAGTGTATCAACTATGTGGCTTCAATCAAGTTTGATTTGGCTTTTATGGCCTCAATCAAGTTTGATTTGGCTTTTATGGCCTCAATCAAGTTTGATTTGGCTTTTATGGCTTCAATCAAGTTTGATTTAGCTTTTATGGCTTCAATCAAGTTTGATTTGGCTTTTATGGCTTCAATCAAGTTTGATTTGGCTTTTATGGCTTCAATCAAGTTTTGGTTTAGCTTTTATGGCCTCAATCAAGTTTTCTTTGGTTTTTATGGCCTCAATCAAGTTTTTTTGGCTTTTATGGCCTCAATTAAGTTTTCTTTGGCTTTTTTTGGCCTTTGTCAAGTTTTCATATACTCTTATGGCCTCAATAAGTTTTGAGTTTCCTTTGCTTCGAACCGCATACCAGGAACGCCCCGTGAAATGCTACCAGCTTGTTGACTCGCCTGAAGGTCCCAGCTACCACCTGCGGCAGGGCCAATGCTCTCACCTGGACGAGAAGCCACACTTGAGGGAATACTGCTTGATGGAGCCCAGATGCCCGCCATATTACCGGGTTTCACCTGGCAAGGTTTGTTCATGATTTGTCTTTGTTAATTCGTGCTGGGTGTACTTTTAAGGATATACCATCGTTTATTATGCGACATTTTCTCGTGCCTCTTCTTTGGTAAGGTAACATTTTTAGACACGCTCTATTTAGAATTAGGCGCTATTTCGGACCTTCGCCGTAAAACATGCAAAATCTAAAGGTGCCCTAGCCCTAATTAGATGACTTTACAGGTGCCACAGCCCTAATTAGGCGACGCTAAAGGTGCCCCAGCCCTAATTAGGCGACGCTAAAGGTGCCCCAGCCCTAATTAGGCGACGCTACAGCCTAGGTGCCCTAGCCCTAATTAGACAATGCTACAGGTGCCCTAGCCCCAATTAGACAATGCTACAGGTGCCCTAGCTCTAATTAGGCAACGTTACAGGTGCACTAGCCCTAATTTGGCAACGTTTCAGGTGCCCTAGTCCTAATTAGACGACGCTACAGGTGCCCTAGTCCTAATTAGACGACGCTACAGGTGCCCTAGCCCTAATTAGACAATGCTACAGGTGCCCTAGTCCTAATTAGACGACGCTACAGGTGCCCTAGTCCTAATTAGACGACGCTACAGGTGCCCTAGTCCTAATTAGACGACGCTACATGTGCCCTAGTCCTAATTAGACGACGCTACAGGTGCCCTAGTCCTAATTAGGCTAGGGCAGCAACACACTGTTCACAAAGTGACAACAGAATCCGTGCGCATCAAAAATACAAAACCGGCGGCTCCCCGCAGTGCCGGCCGCACTTCTCAGCCCCTGGCAGCAGCTCGGAGCAGCGGCTGTGCAACGAGACCGGCCTGACCAGAAACAGTCCAGAGTGCGTGCAACTCACTGGCGACTTGAGAACTCGCAGCAACACTACGGTTCGCGTCAGCTCGAGCAACTGTCGCAGTCTGCCGCGCCCGCCGCCGTTCTCCAAATGCCAGGTGGACGTTGAGACGCTGCGCCAGTACCGCATCAAGTGCATCAACGCTTCCGCCGCCGCTAAGGAGCCGCAGTTCCAGCTGGCCGCCTCCAGCATCCTAGTCCAGATGGAGCGTCGAGAGAGTCTGCAAGTCAAATGCGGCCAGTCGGCCACGGTGATACCGGGCACTCGAGTCCGGCTGCACTGTCCGGTGGCGAATTTCAAGCCGGCCAAGCTCGGCTGGCAACGCCTGAGTGGCCGACGAGATGCGGTCAGAAATTTCACGGCGGTCAAAAGTTTCGCCCAGTGCCGCAGCCGAATCTGCCAGATCGATGGCGACTTGATCATCACGCGGTTTCGACCGAAGGACAGCGGAGTTTACCAGGTGACTTACAGCACGACTGTTGAGCAAATGAGCCCCTAGTGCTAAAGTCCCTGGTGCTAAAGCCCCTAGTGCTAAAGACCTCAAGCCTCAATCACACACCATGATGCTCAGCCTCAATCACACCATGATGCTCAGCCTTAGTCACACCATGGTGCTCAGCCTCAATCACACTTTGGTGCTCAGCCTCAATCACACCATGGTGCTCAGCCTCAATCACACCATGATGCTCAGCCTTAGTCACACCATGGTGCTCAGCCTCAATCAAACTTTGGTGCTCAGCCTCAATCACACTTTGGTGCTCAGCCTCAATCACACCATGGTGCTCAGCCTCAAAAAGACAATGGTACCAAGCCGATTTAACATCCTCCTCCAACAGGTGTCAGCCGGCAATGTGAACACCACCCTGAGCCTTCACTCGCACTCAGCTTACGAAGCCTACGTGCAGGCCTACCTGCCGCGAATGATGCTGCTGATGCAGCCGAACTCAAACTCGGCCTCTGGCAGGCCCCAGGCTCAACTAGACTCTCCGAATCGGGACGCTCTGCTGTGGATGACGGGGCCCTGGACTTCATGCTCGGTGCCATGCGGCGGCGACGGGCAGAGAACTCGAACTGTGCACTGTGAGCAGCTTCGCAGCAGCTCCTATTCTGTTGTGCCCGACGATTCCTGCTTGAAACTGCTCGGAGATAAGCCGCCAATGTCTGAACGATGCGGTAGCCACGTGTGTCCGGTGTGGCGCGCCGGGCCCTGGGATTCAGAGGTGTGTACGTCTCATAGATTTATATCTTCTAGTTCGATACACGCTATACCCTTATTGAAAGTACGCACAGTTGAGGACTGTGCTAGCCGTGAATGTATGAATTTACAACCTAAGTTATTGTACGTACAGACTAAATTACGCTTTAAGATCATAAACCGTCTTGAATAGGCCGACCTCACCAAGACTTCAAAAGACTAACCCCTACCCCTACACACGCTTCGTGATTAACCCCTGCCCCTCTTGAACGTACACACGCTTCAAAACTAACCCTACCCCCTCTTGATTGTACACACGCTTCAAAACTAAACCTACCCCCTTTTGAATGTACACACGCTTCAAGACTAACCCTACCCCTCTTGAATGTACACACGCTTCAAAACTAACCCTATCCCCTCTTGAATGTACACACGCTTCAAAACTAACCCTACCCCTCTTGAATGTACACACGCTTCAAGACTAACCGTACCCCTCTTGAATGTACACACGCTTCAAAACTAAACCTACCCCCTCTTGAATGTACACACGCTTCAAAACTAAACCTACCCCCTCTTGAATGAACACACGCTTCAAGACTAACCTTACCCCTTTTGAATGTACACACGCTTCAAGACTAACCCTACCCCTCTTGAATGTACACACGCTTCAAAACTAAACCTACCCCCTCTTGAATGTACACACGCTTCAAAACTAAACCTACCCCCTCTTGAATGTACACACGCTTCAAAACTAAACCTACCCCCTCTTGAATGAACACACGCTTCAAGACTAACCTTACCCCTTTTGAATGTACACACGCTTCAAAACTAAACCTACCCCTTTTGAATGTACACACGCTTCAAAACTAACCCTACCCCCTCTTGAATGTACACACGCTTCAAAACTAAACCTACCCCCTCTTGAATGAACACACGCTTCAAGACTAACCTTACCCCTTTTGAATGTACACACGCTTCAAAACTAAACCTACCCCCTTTTGAATGTACACACGCTTCAAAACTAACCCTACCCCCTCTTGAATGTACACACGCTTCAAAACTAAACCTACCCCCTCTTGAATGAACACACGCTTCAAGACTAACCTTACCCCTTTTGAATGTACACACGCTTCAAAACTAAACCTACCCCCTCTTGAATGTACACACGCTTCAAGACTAACCCTACCCCCTTTTGAATGTACTTCAAAACTAACCCTACCCCCTCTTGAATGTACACACGCTTCGAGAATAAACCCTTACCCACTATTGAATATAATAGAGTAAATTTCTTCTGTTCTTCGCAAATGAAAATAATTCAAAGCTGCCCACCTTAACTTGAAACAGTGTACTTTTTACCATAGCAAAGTCGACACGATATAAATTGTTTTTTTCTAAAATACAAGAGCTAGCTAATAAAAAACGAACTAAAAACTCTTACATTATGACACCTAGGGGTCTCAAAATAATATAAAAGAATCAAATAGCTGTCTCATATAAACAAGCCTTGGCTAGAAAAAAGTTATAAAACTGCTTCTTATCTCCAGCGAAATCATTAAGAGATTTAGTGCTTGCGCGATTCACTATAAAAACATTACATTATATTCCAGCTTTGTCTTCGCGACTTTAAAGGTCAAGTGCCCTACAGATTCTAATTACACATGCATGCATTTTGCATTTCAGAGTTTCCACGAATAGTTTATATCTTTTTTAGCTGCACAAAGTTCGAAGTACATGTCGCTAACAGTGAGGCTATATGCGAAAACGAAGAAAACGAACTTCTTTCCAAAGAAATTCGAATGACGAGAGAAAAATATTGCCAATTAATGACTTTTTAGCGCCCTTTTGATATGGCATTTGAGCGCCGACTTTGACACAGTCATTTTGGCGCCGACTTTGACACAGTCATTTTGGCGCTAATTTGACACATTCATTTTGGCTCCAACTTTGACAAATTCATTTTGACGCTAATTTGACATATTCATTTTGGCGCCAACTTTAAGGTATTCGTTTTGGCGCCAACTTTGAGACAGTCATTTTGGCGCCAACTTTAGCGCAATTCTTTTGGCGCCGACTTTGCCACATTCCCTTTGGCGCCGACTTTGACAAATTCATTCTGACGCTAATTTGACACATTCATTTTGGCGCCAACTTTGACAAATTCATTCTGACGCTAATTTGACAATCGTCTGTTTTCACCTCAAATTTCCAGTGCTCAACAGAGCGATGCTACTCGACAGGTTTCTCCCTGCTAACCAGGCGAGTTCAATGCATCAACCAAGCCAACGACACTCTGCTTGACGCACAGTGCGGACACGAGCCCAAACCGGAGTCTGTGCACAGGTGCCGCAATGACCTTTGCCAGCCCGAATGGCGTACTGGGCCCTGGTCCAAGGTGAGAGATCGTGGATCTAATTGGTTTGGGTAGAATTGCGCCGGTAGATTCGATAGACTTGTGTCCGTAGATTCGATAGACTTGTGTCCGTAGATTCGATAGAATCATGTCGGTAGATTAGATAGACTTGTGTCCGTAGATTCGATAGACTTGTGTCTGTAGATTCGATAGATTTGTGTCGGTAAAGATTTGATAAAATCATGTTGTTAGATTAGATAGAATCATGTCGGTAGGTTAAATAGAATCATATCGGTAGATTCGATAGACTTGTGCCCGTAGATTCGATAGAGTTGTGTCCGTAGATTCGATAGAATTGTGTCCGTAGATTCGATAGACTTGTGCCCGTAGATTCGATAGACTTGTGCCCGTAGATTCGATAGAGTTGTGTCCGTAGATTCGATAGAATTGTGTCCGTAGAATCGATAGACTTGTGTCGGTAAAGATTCGATAAAATCATGTCGTTAGATTCGATAGAATCATGTCAGTAGATTAGATAGAACCATATCGGTAGATTCGATAGACTTGTGTCGGTAGATTCGATAGACTTGTGTCCGTAGATTCGATAGACTTGTGTCGGTAAAGATTCGATAAAATCATGTCGGTAGATTAGATAGACTTGTGTCGGTAGATTCGATAGAATTGTGTCGGTAGATTCGATAGAATTGTGTCGGTAGATTCGATAGAATTGTGTCGGTAGATTCGATAGAATTGTGTCGGTAGATTCGATAGAATCGTATCGGTAGATTCGATAGAATTGTGTCGGTAGATTCGATAGAATTGTGTCGGTAGATTCGATAGAATCGTATCGGTAGATTCGATAGAATTGTGTCGGTAGATTCGATAGAATCGTATCGGTAGATTCGATAGAATTGTGTCGGTAGAACGTTTTAGAGTTATATTAGTAGGATCTCAAGCGGACTTCACTCAGTTGATGAGGCAGACTAATATCAGTCCGTAGCTCAATATATCTGCACCACTGGCCTCGCCAACCCCCGAACGCAGTGCTCGGTCTCCTGCGGCGCCTACGGTTTCAGCAGCCGTCAAATCCGGTGCGTCTGGCGTCAGAACGGCGGACCGGCGGGGATTGCCTGCGAAAATTTGGAGCTACCGAAGGGCTACCAGGCCTGCTACAATGGGCCCTGCGAGAGGCTCGGTAAGGAGAGCTTTTTGTACTTTATCTACTTAGTTACATGTATTTATGTATTTAGTTTGATAGTTAGTTAGTTAGTTAGTTAGTTAGTTAGTTAGTTAGTTAGTTAGTTAGTTAGTTAGTTAGTTAGTTAGTTAGTTAGTTAGTTAGTTAGTTAGTTAGTCAGTTAGTTAGTTAGTCAGTTAGTTAGTTAGTTAGTTAGTTAGTTAGTTAGTTAGTTAGTTAGTTAGTTAGTCAGTTAGTTAGTTAGTTAGTTAGTTAGTCAGTTAGTTAGTTAGTTAGTTAGTTAGTAGTTAGTCAGTTAATTAGTTACTTAGTAAATGATACACCCGAGAGTTACCTGACGGCACGCGTCAATCCACTCGCTGCTCCCAGGCTGCGAGGATCTGTCCCCCGTGTGCCGCATCTACCAGGCCTCCGCCCTGTGCGCCCATCCGTCGCTGCGCCGAAACTGCTGCAAGACCTGCGGCGAGTACCAGTTGCACGTGTATCGCAGTTTGCAGTCGACTCACCTGGTGAGCGGCAGCAGGACCGCTGCCTAGGCCTAGTCTCATAATTAGGGAAGACAGTTGCTCCTGTCTGTCTCCTAACAGCATCCGTGACTTCTATGTTTGTAACCAAGACGATAAGCAAACAAAAAGACAGGAAAAAACAACCAAATAATTAAATACTGGAAAAGCTGACAACCGTGTGCGTTTTTTGTCTCAACACGAGCCCGTGACGCATATAATACGTATTATGCTTGAATAATATATTATTTTTACTGTTAATAATACGATTTGCTTTTTAATCCGCTTATTTAATTAGCTAGCGATAGCTTAGAACAATTAGAGTATAGGTCAGCTGAGTTTTTACCTGCTACTCGTGTTCTTGTTATATATTTTCTGCAAGGTTAAGCGTTTAATGTAATTAAAGTTAATTTTTACTTTGGTTAGCAAAAAATTTTATATAGTAGGAGTGAGTGTGTTTCCAATTATCTCTTGGCATTGTTGTGTTTGAACGAAAATTTATAAGCGTTAAAAACGGCAACAATCCCAAAAAATAAATAAAAAATATTATTGTAATAAAAAAAAACAAAAACAGCTACGATGATAATAATGATAACAATAAAAATAGTAATAATTATAACAAAAATGAAACACCGAATAGTAACTGATAAAATAATAAAAGTATCTTTAAATAACAAAATACCTATAATAACATCAACAGCAGCAACAATAACTATTAAAATATCAACAGCATAAAACAGCAACGATGATAATAAAATAATATTTAAGTGCCATATTCAGGAAATATATCAGCCATCAAGCCCAGACAACACAAAATATATGAAATGATAACAATAAAAATAGTTATAGTTATAACAAAAATGAAACACCGAATAGTACTGATAAAAAAAGAGTCTCTTTAAATAACAAAATACTTATAATAACATCAACAGCAGCAACAAAAACTATTAAAATATCAACAGCAAAAAACAGCAAATAGCAATTCGAAACTCAAAGCTTCGCTAAATAAATAAACACTTCGTTTCGTCGACGCGGGTTAAGCAAAAAATAAATCGAGGCGGATGAAAACTGACAGTTCATACTTATTTCCTTAGCTAGAATTGTGTCCCATCTTTCGTTAATCATTCGTTTTTAATCATGCACGCATAAACTAGAAAAACAAAATAAAATACAGCGGTTTCACTTGACCCATTAACTGCCTCCAAGTTTGGTCTTTTTGCGGCGTATATTTTTGTTATAATCTTTTTTCCTTTCATTCTCCCAAATAAAACAGACTTTGACACCTTTTAACAAAAGTTTTTTTCAGGTTTGAAAATCCAGTCTAATAAAAACTGTTTTTATATTGCTATGCATTATTAATCATGCAATGTTTATTGTTTATTAATTATGCTCCTACTGCTGTTGTTATTACTATTATACTATTATGCTTTATTACACAAGTTTTTGCACGAGAAAACGTAGCTAAAAGCACAATAAAATTAATATAATTCAGTTCATCAAATTGGTTACTTTGTAGGTAGTAAATTAATTAATATGTCAAGCAGGCAATAGCGCAGAAAATGTTCTCTTCCTCTCGACTCCAGGGTCGCTATAGATTCCAAGAGTCCCTAGACGAGTCCCTAGACTCCACAAAGTCCTTGAAACTCTACAGAGTCCCTAGACTCCACAGAGTCCCTAGACTCCACAGAGTCGCTAGACTCGACAGAGTCCCTAGACTCCCAGAGTCGCTAGACTCGACAGAGTCCCTAGACTCCACAGAGTCCCTAGACGAGTCCCTAGACTCCACAAAGTCCTTGAAACTCTACAGAGTCCCTAGACTCCACAGAGTCCCTAGACTCCACAGAGTCCCTAGACTCCACAGAGTCCCTAGACTCCACAGAGTCCCTAGACTCCACAGAGTCCCTAGACTCCACAGAGTCCCTAGACTCCACAGAGTCCCTAGACTCCACAGAGTCCCTAGACTCCACAGAGTCCCTAGACTCCACAGAGTCCCTAGACTCCACAGAGTCCCTAGACTCCACAGAGTCCCTAGACTCCACAGAGTCCCTAGACTCCACAGAGTCCCTAGACTCCACAGAGTCCCTAGACTCCACAGAGTCCCTAGACTCCACAGAGTCCCTAGACTCCACAGAGTCCCTAGACTCCACAGAGTCCCTAGACTCCACAGAGTCCCTAGACTCCACAGAGTCCCTAGACTCCACAGAGTCCCTAGACTCCACAGAGTCCCTAGACTCCACAGAGTCCCTAGACTCCACAGAGTCCCTAGACTCCACAGAGTCCCTAGACTCCACAGAGTCCCTAGACTCCACAGAGTCCCTAGACTCCACAGAGTCCCTAGACTCCACAGAGTCCCTAGACTCCACAGAGTCCCTAGACTCCACAGAGTCCCTAGACTCCACAGAGTCCCTAGACTCCACAGAGTCCCTAGACTCCACAGAGTCCCTAGACTCCACAGAGTCCCTAGACTCCACAGAGTCCCTAGACTCCACAGAGTCCCTAGACTCCACAGAGTCCCTAGACTCCACAGAGTCCCTAGACTCCACAGAGTCCCTAGACTCCACAGAGTCCCTAGACTTCCACAGAGTTCTAACACTCCAGAGCCTACAAGTGTCCTTAGATTTCTACAGATTTCCTAATCCTATATACTAAAAATGATTTGTTTGCCTTGATTATAAAAGAATCTCATTTGATGTCTGCAGTGTCCAATACCTGGTGCAGACAACTTTACAAACAGAAACTTATAAAACGGAAGGTACTTATAGAGCTGCAAGTATTTTAATTGACAAGCGTTCATTCCAATACGTATTGCACCTAGGATACGTATTGCTTCTAAGGATCAGACGAACTTAGACCGTCTGTCAGTATGAAAAATATTCTTAGAGATCAACGGACTCGCATAATTGGTTTGCTGATGCTGTGTGGCAACTTAGGCACATGCATCTACATGTAAGATAACCGGAAGACAGCTGAAGCGCACTTTTATTAACCTTTAGCTAAGTCATAGTATTGTCTGTATCGTTAGGGTTCGAGAAATCACGTGAAGGCAGCCCCGGCCCTATTAATTGATGAAGCCATGCATGACACGGAAGAATTTCTTTTCTTTTATTTAGACACAGTACCGCGCATGTAAAAGCTTTCACTTGCCTGACTAAAATGGATTATAGGCATACATGTAAGTTTGGTCGATTGAAATTTGTTAATATGCACGTAACCCCCCCCTCCCACCCACACAGCATCAGCAGACGGGAATCGCTGCTTACCTAATGGGCCGATGCATTAACATGATTTACAGTACAGGAAGTTCTTTTCAATTGGTTTCAAAAAGCTGAATCAGCCCGACCCCTCACGCCTCCCAATCCAATGCCCAGTAGTGTATGTCTAGCGTGCACAGAGTGCTTGGACGAACATTAATCAAGTCATTTCTGGACCATGGATAACTAACACAGCTAAAGCAGAAGGTCGCTACTACACTTGCAAATACACGTGCCGATTTTTTTTTCGCTTCTAAATGCATCACTGAGATAGCGAGAAATTTTCAGTTGTTTAGGACTAAATTCCCATCGATGCGAGCGTATATCTCACCTTATCAACGTCCGGATTATAAATGAACGTTTGATGCGCACTTGCTTTAATGGCTATAACAATTCAACCAAATAAGAGGCAATGACAACGACCAGCAGAGACAGGGGCGCCCACCAAAAGACAGGGGCGCCCACCAAGAGACACAGGCGCCCACCAAGAGACAGAGGCGCCCACCAAGAGACAGAGACGCCCACCAAGAGACAGGGGTGCCCACCAAGAGACAGGGGCGCCCATCAAGAGACAGGGGCGCCCATCAAGAGACAGAGGCGCCAACCAAGAGACAGGGGCGCCCACCAAGAGACAGAGGCGCCCACCAAGAGACAGAGGCGCACACCAAGAGACAGAGGCGCCCATCAAGAGACAGGGGCGCCCACCAAAAGACAGAGGCGCCCACCAAGAGACAGAGACACCCACCAAGAGACAGAGGTGCCCACAAAGAGACAGGAGCCCCCACCAAGAGACAGGGGTGCCCACCAAGAGACAGGGGTGCCCACCAAGAGACAGAGGTGCCCACCAAGAGACAGGGGTGCCCACCAAGAGACAGGAGCCCCCACCAAGAGACAGGGGTGCCCACCAAGAGACAGGGGTGCCCACCAAGAGACAGAGGTGCCCACCAAGAGACAGAGGTGCCCACAAAGAGACAGGAGCCCCCACCAAGAGACAGAGGTGCCCACCAAGAGACAGAGGTGCCCACCAAGAGACAGAGGCGCCCACCAAGAGACAGAGGTGCCCACCAAGAGACAGGGGTGCCCACCAAGAGACAGAGGCGCCCACCAAAGAGACAGAGGCGCCCACCAAGAGAAAGAGGCGCCCATCAAGAGACTTGGCGCCTATTTAAGAGACACGGGCGCCCATCAAGAGACAGAGGCGCCAACCAAGAGACAGGGGCGCCCACCAAGAGACAGAGGTGCCCACCAAGAGACAGAGGCGCCCACCAAGAGACAGAGGCGCCCACCAAGAGACAGAGGCGCCTACCAAGAGACAGAGGCGCCCACCAAGAGACAGAGGCGCCACCAAGAGACAGGGGCGCCCACCAAGAGAGAGGGGCGCCCATCAAGAGACAGGGGCGCCCATCAAGAGACAGGGGCGTCCATCAAGAGACAGGGGCGCCCACCAAGAGAGAGGGGCGCCCATCAAGAGACAGGGGCGCCCATCAAGAGACAGGGGCGCCCATCAAGAGACAGGGGCGTCCATCAAGAGACAGAGGCGCCCACCAAAAGAGAGGGGCGCCCACCAAGAGACAGGGGCGCCAACCAAGAGACAGAGGCGCCCACCAAGAGACAGAGGCGCCCACCAAGAGACAGAGGCGCCCACCAAGAGACAGGGGTGCCCACCAAGAGACAGAGGCGCCCACCAAGAGACAGAGGCGCCCACCAAGAGACAGGGGTGCCCACAAAGAGACAGGGATGCCCACCAAGAGACAGAGGCGCCCACCAAGAGACAGAGGCGCCCATCAAGAGACTTGGCGCCCATTTAAGAGACACGGGCGCCCACCAAGAGACAGAGGCGCCCACCAAGAGAGAGGGGCGCCCACCAAGAGACAGAGGCGCCCACCAAGAGACAGGGGCGCCCACCAAGAGACAGGGGCGCACACCAAGAGACAGAGGCGCCCACCAAGAGACAGGGGCGGCTCATCAAAGCACCAAACATTGGCACCCCCGTGGTTGCGGCCCACTCTAATAATTAAAGTTTATTGGCTAGTATGAATATATACAAGCGTGTATACAAAGCCAGTTAAACCAAGCGTAAAATTTATTTCACCATGCAAACAAATCGTTTAAAAAAATCCCTATAGCAATGCCTACATTTCGAATAAACAAAATTGACTCCCCACTTCTCGTGTGCGACAGGAATTCTTGTTGCATGTCCACTTCAACGGTACTGGCTTCACCCATCTGTGTGTTTTTTGAAGTTTGTTTTGCTTACCAAATTTGCTTGCCGGTCTGTCTGTCTGTCGGAATCGGCTGCACTTTTTTTGGGCGGCAGATCAGACAGAATTTTATGCGCAATTAATCCCATTCTACATTCATTGTAGACCACTTTGAATGGCGTTTGTATGTTGAGACTAACCATCTCTAATTTTTCTCCGCTCATCTCCATTCTCTCTCACTCTCGCACCTCATCACACACTCACATCTTCTCTCTCTCTCTCCTCTCTCACCCACATCTCCACTCTCAATCACATCTCCTCTCTCACTCTCTCCTCTCTCACTTACATCTCCTGCCTCACTCACATCTCCTCTCTCACTTACATCTCCTCTCTCACCCACATCTCCTCTCTCACCCACATCTTTCTCACTCACATCTCCTCTCTCACTGATATCTCCTCTCTCACTTACATCTCTCTCACTCACATCTCCTCTCTCACTCTCTCCTCTCTCACTCACATCTCCTGCCTCACCCACATCCCCTCTCTCACTTACATCTCCTCTCTCACTGACATCTCCTCTCTCACTCACATCTCCTCTCTCACTCACATCTCCTCTCTCACCCACATCTCCTGTCTCACTCTCGTCTCCTCTCTCAGTCACATCTCCTCTCCCACTCTCTCCTTCTCCTTTTCACCACCCTCCGCAGGGCCCTGCTTGGACTTAACCGCAGGGCCTCATGGCGGTGACCATGGCCCACCTCCAGGATAAAATACGAAGTGAGGAATGCCCCTTCTGCCTTTCCGGTGTCGAGAATGCGGAGCACTTCATCTGTGAATGCCCCGCCTTTACTCAGGACAGGCTCACCTACCTCGGCCCAAACCCGGACCTCTCCGACGTTTTCAGGCCCGAGAATCTCTGTCAGCTCGGCCGCTACCTAAGGGCTACCGGGCGAGCGACCATCCACCTCCTGGACTCTCCGGAGGGGACCAGCGCTGCGGACGCCGGCACCACCGGATCTCCCTGCGCGACACAGCAGCACCAGCTGCCCGTGGTCGCCAGGGGTTGGCGAAATAGACGGCAACGCCTCCTCGCTGCATCCGGATGCACGGAGCCCCCTGCAGCTGAGTCAAGCCCCCTCTTCTCCCCCTAACCTCTCTTATCAATCTCCTGTCTTCTCGTTGTCTCTTCAATTGCTCACCCGAATGCTCTATTTTCCTCCCAATTCCCAACTTCTATACGCAGACAGACTCCACTGATCAAAACAAGGAATTGCTGATTATTTATACATGACTGCCCGTTTCGCTTGATGATATCGAATTCCAGTTTCTCTGGTGGACAGTGAAGGATTCTTTAATAACTCGTACATTCCGTCCTTCTGTTCATCCTTGATCTTTAAACTCAGCCTGACCTTCGTTGACATGCAGCCATGCATATTTTGTGTAAAAAATAATTAAAGAACGAAAAATAATGTCGTTATCTCAATACATTTGCCAAAAAATTGATTCCAGCACAATTTAACAACAGGCTTACTACCCGTTGCTTTAGGGATTCGCCTCATCTGTTTCTTTTCTAAGAAATGAAGTCTCTTTTCCTCTTGGGATATCGGCGTCTGCGCACGCTCTTACAAAACCCTTTGAGAATAGGACTCAGCCTCAGTATGGCTTCATGTGCTGTTGAACGCTATCATTTCTCTTTTTAGAAGAAACCTCAGAAATTCGAGGCCTTGGGTTTGGGGAAAATTCTGAAAACAGAGATATCAGATTAGACTCTACAAACTCCAATTGCAATCAGATTTGACTCCACAAACTCCAATTGCAATCAGATTTGACTCCACAAACTCCAATTGCAATCAGATTTGACTCCACAAACTCCAATTGCAATCAGATTTGACTCCACAAACTCCAATTGCAATCAGATTTGACTCCACAAACTCCAATTGCAATCAGATTTGACTCCACAAACTCCAATTGCAATCAGATTTGACTCCACAAACTCCAATTGCAATCAGATTTGACTCCACAAACTCCAATTGCAATCAGATTTGACTCCACAAACTCCAATTGCAATCAGATTTGACTCCACAAACTCCAATTGCAATCAGATTTGACTCCACAAACTCCAATTGCAATCAGATTTGACTCCACAAACTCCAATTGCAATCAGATTTGACTCCACAAACTCCAATTGCAATCAGATTTGACTCCACAAACTCCAATTGCAATCAGATTTGACTCCACAAACTCCAATTGCAATCAGATTTGACTCCACAAACTCCAATTGCAATCAGATTTGACTCCACAAACTCCAATTGCAATCAGATTTGACTCCACAAACTCCAATTGCAATCAGATTTGACTCCACAAACTCCAATTGCAATCAGATTTGACTCCACAAACTCCAATTACAATCAGATTTGGCTCCACAAACTCCAATTGCAATCAGATTTGACTCCACAAACTCCAATTACAATCAGATTTGACTCCACAAACTCCAATTGCAATCAGATTTGACTCCACAAACTCCAATTGCAATCAGATTTGACTCCACAAACTCCAATTGCAATCAGATTTGACTCCACAAACTCCAATTGCAATCAGATTTGACTCCACAAACTCCAATTGCAATCAGATTTGACTCCACAAACTCCAATTGCAATCAGATTTGACTCCACAAACTCCAATTGCAATCAGATTTGACTCCACAAACTCCAATTGCAATCAGATTTGACTCCACAAACTCCAATTGCAATCAGATTTGACTCCACAAACTCCAATTGCAATCAGATTTGACTCCACAGACTCCAATTGCAATCAGATTTGACTCCACAAACTCCAATTGCAATCAGATTTGACTCCACAGACTCCAATTGCAATCAGATTTGACTCCACAAACTCCAATTGCAATCAGATTTGACTCCACAGACTCCAATTGCAATCAGATTTGACTCCACAAACTCCAATTGCAATCAGATTTGACTCCACAAACTCCAATTGCAATCAGGTTTGACTCCACAAACTCCAATTGCAATCAGGTTTGAAGCCAAAAGGCCCACACAGACGCTGACGCCATTGAATAAAGTTAAAAAGTCTTCAAAGCTGAATGATAGTTTTGTATCTAAAATCGGGATTCTAAAAAAATCACTCAAATAGCATTTTTATATGGAATTTTTTTTCAAAGAACTAACGGTCGAGGGGCATTCAAACAAGACTTTAGAGGACGGAATTTCAAAAAAAGATTTTTGTTAAGTGTTAGAAAAAGTTAGCGCTCTTAATTAAGCATAGCAACTACACACTTGCAGCATCTTACATGCTTGATAAATGAATCAAAATAGTAACACAGTTGTATTTCAGCTTCATCACTCATTATAAATTGTTTTATACTGCTCGTCGTAAGAGCCGCTGCCGCTAAGTCGAACAGTTCGAATTTCCTCTTCGAGTGCGCCCCGGAATTCCAGCTCAGCTGAGTAGCTTTCGGAGTGTCTGAAAATTTTTGGAGTGGATCGGTCCTCAGGCCAACAGTACCTCCGCCTCTGATTCTTCAGGACCCGCTGCTGCCCCTGCCTCCGATTCTTCAGGGACCCGCTGCTGCCCCTGCCTCCGATTCTTCAGGACCCGCTGCCTGCGGCCTGCCTCCGATTCTTCAGGACCCGCTGCCTGCGGCCTGCCTCCGATTCTTCAGGATCCGCTGCTACCCCTGCCTCCGATTCTTCAGGACCCGCTGCTGCCCCTGCCTCTGATTCTTCAGGACCTGCTGCTACCCCTGCCTCCGATTCTTCAGGACCCGCTGCTGCCCCTGCCTCCGATTCTTCAGAATCCCCTGCCTGCGGCCTGCCTCTGATTCTTCAGGATCCGCTGCTGCCCCTGCTGATTCTTCAGGATCCGCTGCTGCCCCTGCCGTAGATTCTTCAGGACCCGCTGCTGCCCCTGCTGATTCTTCAGGATCCGCTGCTGCCCCTGCCGTAGATTCTTCAGGATCCGCTGCCTGCGGCCTGCCTCCGATTCTTCAGGACCCGCTGCTGCCCCTGCCTCCGATTCTTCAGGATCCGCTGCTACCCCTGCCTCCGATTCTTCAGGACCCGCTGCTGCCCCTGCCTCTGATTCTTCAGGACCCGCTGCTGCCCTGCTGATTCTTCAGGATCCGCTGCTGCTCCTGCCTCCGATTCTTCAGGACCCGCTGCGGCCCCTGCCTCCGATTCTTAAGGACCCGCTGCTGCCCCTGCCTCCGATTCTTCAGAATCCCCTGCCTGCGGCCTGCCTCTGATTCTTCAGGATCCGCTGCTGCCCCTGCTGATTCTTCAGGATCCGCTGCTGCCCCTGCCGTAGATTCTTCAGGACCCGCTGCTGCCCCTGCTGATTCTTCAGGATCCGCTGCTGCCCCTGCCGTAGATTCTTCAGGATCCGCTGCCTGCGGCCTGCCTCCGATTCTTAGGGACCCGCTGCTGCCCCTGCCTCCGATTCTTCAGGATCCGCTGCTACCCCTGCCTCCGATTCTTCAGGACCCGCTGCTGCCCCTGCCTCTGATTCTTCAGGACCCGCTGCTGCCCTGCTGATTCTTCAGGATCCGCTGCTGCTCCTGCCTCCGATTCTTCAGGACCCGCTGCGGCCCCTGCCTCCGATTCTTAAGGACCCGCTGCTGCCCCTGCCTCCGATTCTTCAGGACCCGCTGCTGCCCCTGCTAATTCTTCAGGATCCGCTGCTATCCCTGCTGATTCTTCAGGATCCGCTGCTATCCCTGCTGATTCTTCAGGACCTGCTGCTACCCCTGCCTCCGATTCTTCAGGATCCGCTGCTGCCCCTGCCTCCGATTCTTCAGGATCCGCTGCTGCCCCTCGCCTAACAACTGAGAATTTTGGTCAGTGGCGCATATACTGGTTCAGTTCAATACCGTATAAGTGCGTTCACACCTAAGAGTAAAAAGCTGCAGTTATAAATTCTTTAGCTGCGCAATTGATTGCTAACCAGTATAAATAAAAATATGCCTGTTTTCTACATTTTATGGGTGATTACTTGAAGTAACTACACCCACTCAAGGTTGCCGCGCGCCAGAGCGCCAGACTCAGTCTAGGATGAAAATAGCAATTTCGAAACAACCGTCTACGACCTTGCATTCTTGGTCTTGAACTTTAGCATTCCAATTTTCGTTACTACTCGCACTTTCACAGCAAGTATCAGTGCAAATCCGTATTGCACTACTTACGAAAAAGCCTACCATAGTATTGTTTTGCTGTTGTGCCGCTGTACAGTATTGGCGCTCTTGTATGAGTCAGCGAAATGGGCAGAGATGCCCGCAGCCCACTTGCAAATTTGGATACTTTTCTAATATATAGTATTATAAAAGCAACTCACTTAGGCGTGAAGAACACTTTAATGAGCATTTTATTCCTGGACAGGTAGGTAATGCTGCCATCAAGGTAGCCGCTGCTCGGCGAGAAAGTGAAGGTGCTGCTCGGTTCGCAGGTATCGGATTCGCGAACTGTTGTTTGTTTCGGTTGGGAGAGATGATTTTAGTGACTTTTAACATAAAAGGGGAGGGAGAAAGGGGTGAAAGGAGGAAGGAAGGGAGGAAGGGAGGAAGGAAGGGAGGAAAGAAAGAAGGGATAAAGTGATGAAGGGAGGAAGGGAAGAAGGAAGGAACGAATGAATTAAGGGATGAATTGAGGAGGAAGGAACGAAGGGATGAAGGGAGGAAGGGAGGAAGGAATAAAAGGATGAAGGGATGAAGGGAGGAAGGAACAAAGGGATGAAGGAAGGAAGGGAGAAAGGAATGAAGGGATGAAGGGAGGAAGGGAGGAAGGAATGAAGGGATGAAGGGAGGAAGGGAGGAAGGAATGAAGGGATGAAGGGAGGAAGGGAGGAAGGAATGAAGGGATGAAGGGAGGAAGGGAGGAAGGAATGAAGGGATGAAGAAAGGAAGGAAGGGAGATAGGGATGAAGGAAGTCAGGGAAGGAAACCACCGACCAGCCCACGCGAGTAGATAAGTGTCGCATAATCTAAACCGAAGTCCTGTCATCTCGAGAGTCCCTCACCAAGCTTAGCTCTCCACTTCGATCCCGAAGACGTGGAGTTGGCTACGGTGAAGTTCAACTCGCGCCTCTGCCCAACCATGCAGATGCCAAAGTCCAGCTCGGTCTGACTCAACGACAAGCTCGGCAGTCGAAGACAGGCCGACAGCGGCAGCGACTGACTCGACCCGTTGGCGAACTGCATCTTCAGTTGGCCCTGAAACTTCAGGCATCGCTCTCCCGTGGCCTCGTTAACCGTCAGTTGGACGCCTTTGCTGGCCAGGCGGGCTTCGGACTCCCGGACGAGTTGCAGCATGGTCCAGTCGAAAGCGAAGCCCAGCTCGAGCAGGCAAGTTTGTCGCGGAGTCAGGCTCACCGGGCCGCAGGCGGACGACCAGCCAACGCTGTTCAGGGCCTCCTCCTGATGCTCCTCTTTGTCAGCATCCGGCGGAGGTCGCTGAGACATTGTGGCCGCCGATTTCGGCTGCACAATTCCGAACGGCGAGTACAGAGACAGTCGGAATGACAGCGGAGTGTCGCGGAGGTTGCGCAAAGTGGCGAAGGCGGTCTTGGCGGGACCGACAGCTTCGGGGGAGGCGGAAGCCGGCACCGGCATCAGCAGGAGGTCGCTGGCGGCCGAGTTGAAAGCGAATTTGTCGTCGTTGTTGTAATCGATGTCCAGTCTGGGGATTGGGGCGATGGTAAACAAAGTACTTTTAATCCGATTTTCACCCGCTGGTTGTCACTCTACTGCATCTTCTTGTCTCCCAGACACTTTCCTGGTCAATCCACAAGATTTTATCTTGGCACTCCAGTAGATTCTTCCTTATCACTCCAATAGATTTTCCATTGTCACTCCAGTAGATTCCCCCCTTGTCACTCCAGTAGATTCCTCCCTTGACACTCCAATAGATTCCCCCTTGTCACTCCAATAGATTCCCCCTTGTCACTCCAGTAGATTTCCCCCTTGTCACTCTGTAGATTCCCCCTTGTCACTCCAGTAGATTCCTCCTTGTCACTCCAATGGACCCCCCTTGTCACTCCAGTAGATTTCCCCCTTGTCACTCCAGTAGACTCCTCCCTTGTCACTCCAGTAGACTCCTCCCTTGTCACTCCAGTAGATTCCCCCTTGTCACTCCAGTAGATTCCCCCTTGTCACTCCAGTAGATTTTTCTTGTCACTCCAGTAGATTGCCCTGTTGTCACTCCAGTAGATTCCCTTTGTCACTCCACTATATTCTTCCTTGTCACTCGAGTAGATCCCCCTTGTCACTCCAGTATATTCTCTCTTGTCACTCCATTAGATTCCCCTTGTCACTCCAGTAGATTCCCCTTGTCACTCCAGTAGATTTTTCTTGTCACTCCAGTAGATTGCCCTGTTGTCACTCCAGTAGATTCCCTTTGTCACTCCACTATATTCTTCCTTGTCACTCGAGTAGATCCCCTTGTCACTCCAGTATATTCTCTCTTGTCACTCCATTAGATTCCCCCTTGTTACTCCATTAGATTCCCCCTTGTTACTCCAGTAGATTCCCCCCTTGTCACTCCAGTAGGGGGGGGGGGGCGTAGCCCAGCGGTCTAGCGCAGTCTCTGGTGTGCCAGCGACCCAGGCTCGATTCCAAGTGCAGTCACATTAATTTGGGGCTGAATTGGAATCTCGGCTTGGCTCTGCTCGTGCAATCAATGGCCTTGAGAGCCAACCCCCAAGGCGCAGTGAAGTGTACATGCCTAACGATAAAATGAAGTTAGGGCCGCTGTACACTCCTGTGTGAGTGTGTGCCTGCGTAACGTATCCGCGCGCTTGTATTCCTGCTCAGGGGAGTCAGCGGAATGGGCAGCAATGCCTCTCGCCGGTTGTGTGACAATGTCGCGTAAAGTGCGCCAGGGTGCACACAACCCCCCTGCCTCTAATAAAAATGTCACTCCAGTAGATTCCCTTTGTCACCCATTGGATATGCCCTAGTCACTCCTTTAAATTTCCCAAGTCACTCGCCCGCCGCCCGGACTCACTCTGGGCACACAATGGATCCCGTGACGTCAAGCCTGAGCTGGTCAGCCTCGTGTCCGACACCGCGGCGCACCTTGCCAGAAACTTGGGCCTAAAAATTTGTGTTAGAATTTGCCGGGTAGGTCTGAGTGAAGTGCAGTGCAGGTGTAGATGGGTTGTTAAAGTTTTTTATTGGTCTCGAGCAAAACTGAATGAATTACTCGCTCCTCGTCCAGACTCATAAACGCCAGCATGTAGGTGTTGAAGTCCATGGCTTCGGTGACAGATTCGATGCTGTTAGAATCGAAGGTCACGTGTACATAGTCGTAGCTCTCGGGGTGTAGCGTCTGCGCGATGGGGGTTGAGGTTGCATGTACTTTTGGGATCTGAGATCAAGGATGTACCATGTGGCATCTGGGATCAAGGATGTATCATGTGGCATCTGGGATCAAGGATGTATCATGTGGCATCTGGGATCAAGGATCTACCATGTGGCATCTGGGATCAAGGATCTACTATGTGGCATCTGAGATCAAGGATCTACTATGTGGCATCTGGGATCAAGGATCTACTATGTGGCATCTGGGATCAAGGATCTACTATGTGGCATCTGGGATCAAGGATGTACCATGTGGCATCTGGGATCAAGGATGTAATGTGTGGCATCTGGAATCAAGGATGTACCATGTGGCATCTGGGATCAAGGATGTACCATGTGGCATCTGGGATCAAGGACACCATGGGGCGCTAGTTTTGACTCACCAGCTGCTGTGGCCTGACGGTGAAGGGCGCCACCGCTGGGCGACCCTCATGCGGCCGGACATTGAGAACGACAGGTCGCAGTGGTGGCAGCTCAGCCTCGGCATCTCTAGCTGCCGCCGCAGCAGCAGCCTCAGCCGCCGAGTCGAGTCTGGACGGCGCGGCGCTGGTGTCCGGAGTGTCCGGTAGGACTCCCGTGCCCAGACGTCGAGTTGAACTGTCACCATCAGCTTCCCCATCGTCGCCGGGGATTGCCGGCAGAATCTCCTCGCCGTTGGCGTCGAGCGGTGGAAACGGCTTGCCGAAGTCGCACAGCAGGTCGAGCAGCTGGTCGTCGTCTGGCTGCACGTTGAAGACGCGCCAGTCGAGGCGAAGAGCGAACGGGCTCCGGTTGTTGAGCCGGACTGGCCTGGTAACCGATTTCGAGCCGTGCGTGTGCGAGCCGAAGCGAAGAATTGGCGACTGCATGCAGGGGTTTTTGGGGACAAAAACTAATTTGAATTTGACTGAGCAGAGGTTTGTTAAAATGAATTAATTATGAATCAATTTTTTTCTACTTAATTTATGCACGCGCGAAGTTCTGCTCGAATCTTTGAAGATTCTCTTTTGGAGATAGAAGAAGAATTCCGTTGCTTCCTCAGTGGAATAGAATGGGGAACTCCGTTGCTTCCTCAGTGGAATAGAATTGGGAATTCTGTTGCTTCCTCAGTGGAATAGAATGGGAAACTCTGTTGCTTCCTCAGGGAATAGAATGGGGAATTCCGTCGCTTCCTCAGGGGAATAGAATGGGGAACTCCGTTGCTTCCTCAGTGGAATAGAATTGGGAATTCTGTTGCTTCCTCAGTGGAATAGAATGGGGAACTCCGTTGCTTCCTCAGGGGAATAGAATTGGGAATTCTGTTGCTTCCTCAGTGGAATAGAATGGGAAACTCTGTTGCTTCCTCAGGGAATAGAATAGGGAACTCCGTTGCTTCCTCAGTGGAATAGAATGGGGAATTCCGTTGCTTCCTCAGGGGAATAGAATGGGGAATTCCGTCGCTTCCTCAGGGGAATAGAATGGGGAATTCCGTCGCTTCCTCAGGGGATATGGGGAATTCCATTGCTTCTCTCAGTGGAATAGAATGGGGAATCCCATTGCTTCCTCAGGGGAATAGAATGGGGAATTCCATTGCTTCCCTCAGTGGAATAGAATGGGGAATTCTGTTGCTTCCTCAGTGGAATAGAATGGGGAATTCCGTTGCTTCCTCAGGGGAATAGAATGGGGAATTCCGTCGCTTCCTCAGTGGAATAGAATGGGAAACTCTGTTGCTTCCTCAGGGGAATAGAATAGGGAACTCCGTTGCTTCCTCAGTGGAATAGAATGGGGAATTCCGTTGCTTCCTCAGGGGAATAGAATGGGGAATTCCGTTGCTTCCTCAGGGGAATAGAATGGGGAACTCCGTTGCTTCCTCAGTGGAATAGAATTGGGAATTCTGTTGCTTCCTCAGTGGAATAGAATGGGGAACTCCGTTGCTTCCTCAGGGGAATAGAATTGGGAATTCTGTTGCTTCCTCAGTGGAATAGAATGGGAAACTCTGTTGCTTCCTCAGGGGAATAGAATAGGGAACTCCGTTGCTTCCTCAGTGGAATAGAATGGGGACTTCCGTTGCTTCCTCAGGGGAATAGAATGGGGAATTCCGTCGCTTCCTCAGGGAATAGAATGGGGAATTCCGTCGCTTCCTCAGGGGATATGGGGAATTCCATTGCTTCTCTCAGTGGAATAGAATGGGGAATCCCATTGCTTCCTCAGGGGAATAGAATGGGGAATTCCATTGCTTCCCTCAGTGGAATAGAATGGGGAATTCTGTTGCTTCCTCAGTGGAATAGAATGGGGAATTCCGTTGCTTCCTCAGGGGAATAGAATGGGGAATTCCGTCGCTTCCTCAGGGGAATAGAATGGGGAACTCCGTTGCTTCCTCAGTGGAATAGAATTGGGAATTCTGTTGCTTCCTCAGTGGAATAGAATGGGGAACTCCGTTGCTTCCTCAGGGGAATAGAATGGGGAATTCCGTCGCTTCCTCAGGGGAATAGAATGGGGAACTCCGTTGCTTCCTCAGTGGAATAGAATTGGGAATTCTGTTGCTTCCTCAGTGGAATAGAATGGGGAACTCCGTTGCTTCCTCAGGGGAATAGAATTGGGAATTCTGTTGCTTCCTCAGTGGAATAGAATGGGGAATTCCGTTGCTTCCTCAGTGGAATAGAATGGGGAAGAGGTTTTCGTTGCTTTTATATTGGTCTGATAGTAGCAAATATCATTTATCGTTATTTGTTTGTTTTAATTTGCTGAAAAAACACATTTTAGCTCACCTGATCAGGCCTCCCGGCAGTCATTGTGAAGATCACTGGGCAGCCTTCAACCTTTAGAGCCATTGGCACCGACTGTATCGGCAGCGCCTCAACCGAAACCAGCAGATTGTCGGTGTAGCAGCCCCACATATCGTTGAAAGCTGTCAGTTCAATTGTGGTCACTGAGTAGGCTTCCAAAGTGCCCGAGTAGGGTGAGCAGTGCACAGCGGCACCTTTGTTCTGGCGAAGGTACAGCTTGCACATGTCTGCGATTGATTTAGAGAAAAAATGTACGTGTTACTTCTGCAAAATTATCTTTATATTGAGAGTTCGGAGCTTCTAGATATTGCATTAGTCAGCTTGGGCGATTCTGCAATCAAAGCAACTTGGGATTCCCCATCTTGGAAGATTTCGGGATTCCCTATTCTAGGATTCTCTAGAGATTCCCCATTCTTTGAGACTTTAGAGATTCTCCATTCTTGGAGGCTTTGGGGATTCCCCATTTTTGAAGGCTTTGGGGATTCCCCATTCTTGAAGGCTTTCGAGATTCCCCATTCTTGGATGCTCTGGAGATTCCCCAGTCT
The DNA here is from genome assembly GCA_002269645.1 of Macrostomum lignano. Taxonomy (NCBI): domain Eukaryota; kingdom Metazoa; phylum Platyhelminthes; family Macrostomidae; genus Macrostomum; species Macrostomum lignano. Next base: position 240,279 of record NIVC01000479.1, on the reverse strand, counting down.
TAAAAGCTTTGAAAGCATCGGGATTTCCCAATTTTGGACATTGTTTGGGATTCCCCTATCTTAAATCTAATGCTTCAAGGGTTTCCCAGTCTCGACGGTTTGTGATTCGCAATGTATTCAAGATCTCAAGATCTGCAAGTTCGAAGAAAATCGGTTGAGCCATCCAATATACTAAAATATTTGCTAAAATCGATCGCATACCTACCGATAGACCATTTTTAGTATATGGAAGTAGATCGCCGGGGTTTCCCCAGAGCTATTTATAGAACAATGTTCCAAATGCAATCCGACCAATTCTTACCATAGAAGGCGTGCTTATACGGCTTGCTCTTCGGGTCGGCCAAGTTCGGGGTTTTGCTCAACAGGGAATTCCTGTCCGATTTGGTCCGCTGTGCGGCCGCCTGGCTTCGCTCCACGGGCAGGATGACTTCCGTTTCCGGCGGTACGGCTTTGAAAAATTCGACATCCATTGAGAAGCCAGCCCGAATAGAGGTGTTGTTGCGGATGTGCAGGTAGCGCTTCGACACGGCGTGGATTGGCACGGTGCCGAAGTCAATACGTTTGATCGCGTCCGCCTCCTCGTGGGGGAATTTGTCTTGAGTTGGCAGAGGCTCCTCTGAGCAGTGATAGGTCACTGAGATGCCTTTCATGTTGCCGCTGAGTTCGATTACTACAGGACTGTCTTGGCCGTCAATTCGACAGAGGATTAGCAGCGACTCGAGGCGGGCCTGGTTTAGGAGTGGATTAGAGAGGATTAGCGTCGATCCAAGTGAAAAAAAATGGAATAGAGAGGCTTACAGAGGATTAGAGAGGATTAGAAAATATTAGAGAGGATTAGAGAGGATTAAAGAAAATTAAAAGGATAAGAGAGTATTAGATATGATTAGAGAGGATTAGAGAACATGAGAGAGGATTAGAGAGGATTAGAGAGGATTAGAGAGAAGTTGAGCGGACACATTTGAAGATAGAAGCGAAGACACAACATTGGGTTGATAGATGACACTTCTGAGATAAGATCGATCAGCTTAAAGGCACGCTTAAGCATATTTAAGATCCTTAAATTAATGAGTCAAACTCACGATAGCCCTTGGTGTGACGTAGACAGTGACTGGCAGGCACTGGCGGGGCTCCAGCCACCCAGACTTCGGCTCAACGCTTGTCTCGCACAATCGGCCAGCTTCATCTGATGGAGCAAGCGCAGCCTCCTGCCATTCGAATTGGCAGCGCAGCCTTGTCTGATTGTACAGCTGTACCGTGTAAGCAGATTTCACATCTAAATACAGATCGGCAATTTCCAGCAGCTTCTCGGCCTCCAGCACGCACACGGCTGGAGATTGAACTTCGGCGAATGCCGACACGAATGTCGACTCGCCGTTGGCAACGTCGATACGGAAAACTTCGTTCAGCGTCTGCGCCTGGCTGGGCCGGTAGCGGACCGTCACCTGCTGCTCTTCTAGCGGGCCCAGGCGGCTGGACGGGGGTTCGAATCGCAGCTCGCAGTCGGGCCCAGCGTGCACTGACCAGTGGCACTCCAGCTGACACGGGTTGAGAAGGCGAAGCTGCTGCTCGGCCAGCTTGCCGACCTCCAGCAGGCCGAAGTTCACGTCCGGCTGTTGCAGTTGAATCTGACGGGGTGCGGGGTGATGGGCTTTGGAACTGACTGACTAGCTAACTAACTAGCTAACTAACTAACTAACTAGCTAACTAACTAACTAACTAACTAACTAACTAACTAACTAACTAGCTAACTAACTAACTAACTAGCTAACTAACTAACTAACTAACTAGCTAACTAACTAACTAACTAACAAACTAACTAACTAACTAACTAACTAACTAACTAACTAACTAACAACTAACTAACTAACTAACTAACTAACTAACTAGCTAACTAACTAACTAACTAACTAACTAGCTAACTAACTAACTAACTAACTAACTAACTAACTAACTAACTAACTAACTAACTAACTAACTAACTAACTAACTAACTAACTAACTAACTAAATAACTAAATAACTAACTAACTAACTAAATAACTAACTAACTAACTAAATAATTAACTAACTAACTAACTAACCTGAACACCTCGCACGCTAGCCAGAACTCGCAGCACCAGCTGCTCATCCAGATGCTGCACCCGGCAACTGAGGCTGTAATCCAGCTGACCAGGCCGGGTGCCAGTCAGGCACAGGTCGATGCTGATGAAGCTGCCAGCCTCAATGGAGCCGGTGCGCGGCTCCAGCTCAACAATGCTGGCCAAGTCGGCCACGGAGTCCCAGGCGAAGCTGACCGGAGCCCGGCTGGAGTTGCACAGTCGAAGTCGCTGCCGAATAGTTGTGCCAACCAGGATGTCGCCGGGAATTTGCACCGCGGCGGGTTCCAGACGAACGCTGAACGGTTCGCAGGCGGCTTTGCACTCGAGCTCAAGTGCTTGGAGAGCGCCATTGGGAGACGCCTGGCGCTGCTGCTCCGCAGGTCCCAGCGGCACCTCCATCAGCAGGAGGTGCAGCGCCGAGTGGAAATCGCCAACAAAACTTGGCGCGAAGGTCAGCGAGAATTCCTGACTGGCTGAGGCGCCGAGGAGGCCAAACTCCGGCTCGATGGTGAACGGGCTGTCGGCGTCCAGGGTTCGGTGACCCGGCAGGTCCCGAGCGTCGGCGACTTCGTCCTCGTCGGGAACCGGTGGTCGGCAGAACGGCTTGACGATTTTCCATTCGAATGGCAGCTCGACATTGGCGAGGTTCTTCAGCGTGACGCTGCGCTGGCAGTAGGTGTACGGGTGCGCCGCTTCAAAGCGGAGCAGCGCCTCGGCGCCGGCGTCGGTTGACTCGCCCGGCTGCGGCTCGGCGACGCCCGGGGAATCCACGGCGACGATGGCGACAGCGGGTCGTTGACCTTCGCCGATGAGCATGAGCTCCTTGGCCTGGCAGTTGTCGCAGACTATGACGAATTCGGACTTGAATATCTTCACCTCGCGAGCGTTGAAGGTCACCTCCAGGGTGCTGGTGGCGCCGCGGGGCAGGTTGAAGCAGGACGGGCGGAGCTCGAAAATGCCGTCCGTGGCCGAGTCGCCTTGGACTGCGCGCTGCCGTTTTGAGGGCGAGAAAAGTTTTTGGCACTTAACTGGCGCAGGACTTAATAGTACATCTCGTGTTTTCTGTTCTATGTGTGTCTTCTTGTCACTTCGTTTCTCTATGTCCCCTGTGTGTCTCTATGTCACTCTGTGTGTCTCTATGTTTCTCTGTGTGTCTCTATGTCACCCTGTGTGTCTCTACTAACTAATGTTGTATCTCTGTGTATCTCCCTATCTCTTATCTCCCTCTCTCTTATCTCCCCTCTCTCTTATCTCCCTCTCTCTTATCTCCCCTCTCTCTTATCTCCCTCTCTCTATATCACTCTGTGTGTCTCTATGTCACCCTGTGTGTCTCTATGTCACTCTGTGTGTCTCTATGTTTCTCTGTGTGTCTCTATGTCACTCTGTGTGTCTCTATATCACTCTGTGTGTCTCTATGTCACCCTGTGTGTCTCTATGTTTCTCTGTGTGTCTCTATGTTTCTCTGTGTGTCTCTATGTTTCTCTGTGTGTCTTCGTGTCACTCTGTGTGTCTCTATATCACTCGGCATATCTCTATATCACTCTGTGTGTCTCTATGTCACTCTGTGTGTCTCTATATGCCTCTACGTGTCTCTAAGTCACTCTGTGTGTCTCCATGTCACTCTGTGTGTCTCTAAGTCACTCTGTGTGTCTCCATGTCACTCTGTGTGTCTCTATATCACTCTGTGTGTCTCTATGTCACCCTATGTGTCTCTATGTTTCTCTGTGTGTCTCTATGTTTCTCTGTGTGTCTTCGTGTCACTCTGTGTGTCTCTATATCACTCTGCGTATCTCTATATCACTCTGTGTGTCTCTATGTCACTCTGTGTGTCTCTATATGCCTCTACGTGTCTCTAAGTCACTCTGTGTGTCTCCATGTCACTTTGTGTGTCTCTAAGTCACTCTGTGTGTCTCCATGTCACTCTGTGTGTCTCTATATCACTCTGTGTGTCTCTATGTCACCCTATGTGTCTCTATGTTTCTCTGTGTGTCTCTATGTTTCTCTGTGTGTCTTCGTGTCACTCTGTGTGTCTCTATATCACTCTGCGTATCTCTATATCACTCTGTGTGTCTCTATATGCCTCTGCGTGTCTCTAAGTCACTCTGTGTGTCTCCATGTCACTCTGTGTGTCTCCATGTCGCTCTGTGTGTCTCTTTGTCAGTCTGTGTGTCTCCATGTCACTCTGTGTGTCTCTAAATCACCGTGAGTCACTTCATTTGTCACTCTGCATGTCACTCTTGTGTTTCACTCTTGTGTGCTAACTCTGTGTCTCTGCTACTTTATCTGTGTCCTTCTCTGTATCTAATATTATTCCTCTATACTACTCGCAATGATCTTCAGTAGTATATAATGCCTCTGAGTGTAAAAAATGGAATAAATAATGATGAGAATTCAAGCAAGGAAATCGAGCACAAATTCCAAGTAGAGATAAGGCCAACCTGTGCAGGCTCTTATTACCTTCAGGTTGGTTGCGGGCCATTGATCCGCCCGGACTATAGCGAAGCTGCCGTCTCCACCTTTGTTGCTCAGCCTCAGGTAGACGGTTTTGCTGCCGTACACCAGGCACTGGCCAACATCCAGCTCGCTGGGAACTGGGACAAGCGGAAAGAGAGGGAGAGTGAGAGAATTAAAATGAGCGTCAAATTACCCCGGCGCAAAATACTTATTACTAAGACCCAATCAGCGTTTTCAGGTCACACCCGGCTTGAATCTCAATAGCGAGTTGTGTGTGTGTTTTTCTGGTGCATAAATTATATTATCAGCTAAGGGATATGCAGTTTACAGCCTTTGATATTTGCCGGTAATTTCTCACGGGTTTAAGTTAAAATCGGAATTAATAATTAACATGTGTACTTTATATTTTTCGTGTTTCTACCTGACTATAATGGCACTTTAATGGCATAGTTATGATGCATATCGCTATTATCTCCCTCTCTCTTATCTCCCCCTCTTATCTCCCTCTCTCTTATCCCACCATCTTATCTCTCCTCTCTTATCTCCCTCTCTCTTATCTCCCCTCTCTCCTATCTCCCTCTCTCTTATCTCCCTCTCTCTTATCTCCCTCTCTCTTATCTCTCCCTTTCTTATCTCTCTCCCCTATCTACCGCTTTATCTCTGTTTCTAATCTATTTTGCAATAAATTTTCAATTTGGCACGCTCTGCAGAGTTGAGCACACAAGATAAACACTATTATTCACTTGACAACAGCCAACTCAGGTTGACACATTCCTGCCTCTTGCAGACCCTCCCATAGTCTTATTTATTTGTACTTTTTGATCCACATCGTCTCTGTTTTTCTGTTGTTTTCCTGTTGAGCATTAGCCAGGTCAAACATTAAGTCACCACCTGATATCTGCGAATTGGCCTCCAACGAAATCGTCTGCTTGTTTTTGTAGGGATGATTGATTAATTGGGGCAACACAGCTGCTCTGGAAATCTCTGGAAATTGTTTTTCTTTGTTGCAATTGGTAGCTGAATAGTAAACTTTATATTGCGCAGGCAAAAGTCACTGGAGGCGGCGGAAACACGAAGGGACAGGTTCCATATGGGAGCTAATCTGTGTGGCTCTTCTGGGACTCTCAATGTCACTCTGGTCACTCTCTGTGCCACTCTGGTTCCTCTCTATGCCACTCTGGTTCCTCTCTATGCCACTCTGGTTCCTCTCTATGCCACTCTGGTTCCTCTCTATGCCACTCTGGTTCCTCTCTATGCCACTCTGGTTCCTCTCTATGCCACTCTGGTTCCTCTCTATGCCACTCTGGTCACTTTGTCACTGTCTTTGTCCATCTGGTCACTTTGTCACTCTATGTCACTTTGGTCACTCTCTATGCCACTCTGGTTCCTCTCTATGCCACTCTGGTCACTTTGTCACTCTATGTCACTTTGTCACTCTGGTCACTTGTCACTCTATGTCACTCTGGTCACTCTCTGTCACTGGTCACTCTCTTTGTCACTCTGGTCACTTGTCACTCTATGTCACTCTGGTCACTCTCTGTCACTGGTCACTCTCTTTGTCACTCTGGTCAATTGTCACTCTATGTCACTTTGTCACTCTCTTTGTCACTCTGGTCACTTGTCACTCTATGTCACTCTGGTCACTCTCTGTCACTGGTCACTCTCTATGCCACTCTGGTCCCTCTCTATGTCACTCTGGTCACTTAATCACTCGATGTCACTCTGGTCACTTTATCACTCTATGTCACTCTGGTCACTTTATCACTCTATGTCCCTCTGGTCCCTCTCTATGTCACTCTGGTCACTTTATCACTCTATGTCACTCTGGTCACTTTATCACTCTATGTCACTCTGGTCGCTTTATCACTCTATGTCACTCTGGTCACTTTATCACTCTATGTCACTCTGGTCACTTTATCACTCTATGCCACTCTGGTCACTTTATCACTCTATGTCACTCTGGTCACTTTATCACTCTATGTCTCTCTGGTCACTTTATCACTCTATGTCACTCTGGTCACTTTATCACTCTATGTCACTCTGGTCACTTAATCACTCTATGCCACTCTGGTCACTTTATCACTCTATGTCACTCTGGTCACTTTATCACTCGATGTCACTCTGGTCACTTTATCACTCTATGTCACTCTGGTCACTTTATCACTCTATGCCACTCTGGTCACTTTATCACTCTATGTCACTCTGGTCACTTTATCACTCTATGTCTCTCTGGTCACTTTATCACTCTATGTCACTCTGGTCACTTTATCACTCTATGTCACTCTGGTCACTTTATCACTCTATGTCACTCTGGTCACTTTATCACTCTATGTCACTCTGGTCACTTAATCACTCTATGTCTCTCTGGTCACTTTATCACTCTATGTCACTCTGGTCACTTAATCACTCTATGTCTCTCTGGTCACTTTATCACTCTATGTCACTCTGGTCACTTTATCACTCTATGTCACTCTGGTCACTTTATCACTCTATGTCACTCTGGTCACTTTATCACTCTATGTCTCTCTGGTCACTTTATCACTCTATGTCACTCTGGTCACTTTATCACTCTATGTCACTCTGGTCACTTTATCACTCTATGTCACTCTGGTCACTTTATCACTCTATGTCACTCTGGTCACTTTATCACTCTATGTCTCTCTGGTCACTTTATCACTCTATGTCACTCTGGTCACTTTATCACTCTATGTCACTCTGGTCACTTTATCACTCTATGTCACTCTGGTCGCTTTGTCGCGCTATGTCATTCTGGTCACTTTATCACTCTATGTCACTCTGGTCACTTTATCACTCTATGTCACTCTGGTCACTTTATCACTCTATGTCACTCTGGTCGCTTTGTCGCGCTATGTCATTCTGGTCACTTTATCACTCTATGTCACTCTGGTCACTTTATCACTCTATGTCACTCTGGTCACTTTATCACTCTATGTCACTCTGGTCGCTTTGTCGCGCTATGTCATTCTGGTCACTTTATCACTCTATGTCACTCTGGTCACTTTATCACTCTATGTCACTCTGGTCACTTTATCACTCTATGTCACTCTGGTCGCTTTGTCGCGCTATGTCATTCTGGTCACTTTATCACTCTATGTCACTCTGGTCACTTTATCACTCTATGTCACTCTGGTCACTTTATCACTCTATGTCACTCTGGTCACTTTGTCGCGCTATGTCATTCTGTCTCTCTCTATGTCCCTATGGCA
>NIVC01000479.1:0-227500 GCA_002269645.1 Macrostomum lignano | reverse complement strand
TTTAAGCATAAAATTACATTTTAACACTATACTGGAAAAAACTTAGGCACGTATTTTGATATAACCAGAACAAAATAAAATTTTGAAATGATACAAAGCAACAATTCTTATTGGACAAGGCCCAAGAACGTTATCTAGACTTGTCTGATTGGTCTGTGTGAGTTGGTGTTTTCTTCTTCTCAATCTCAGTATATATTTCTCTCTGGTAAGTCAATCACCTTGCTTTGCTTTTCAAAATTTTATGCTGATTTTCTTATCTTGACTTGGACCATCTATTCTAACACGAAATTTCAGACTTCCCATATCATGTAAGTGTGATTGTGTATAGTATCTTCACAAACACGATATACCTCGTCTAGGCTATACTGTATGATATGCTATGTAATGTAACAGGATAGGGTACACGATTTATTGATTAATCATGCAGCTTTAACATAACACTTGAACTGTGGTAGGCGTAGTCCTATCTATATATAGGTATAGAAATAGAATACTTTACTATCTGTCTAGACTCTACACTACAGTGAAGTAAATATAAAGTTATCTAGGCCTATGCTATATTCAGAAGATTGATTTTAACCTATGGCTTTTATTATATATCTTGGATTCTTAGCACTTTTAAAATTAAGATTCAATAAAAAGTCAAATCAAAATCTTGAACATCAATTGTAAGATTGAGGTCTCATCTAATCTCTACCACACTCTGGAGTCTGGATCATGTAGTAGGCCTATACAATTTTACTGAAAAGCATTAAAATCAACCAACATCTGTTAAAAAGGGTAGGCCTAGGCTAAGCTTACATTGTGCAACTTGAAAAAAATATTTTATTGTTGCAATACCAGCATAGTAGGCACTTCCAGTGTTGGGCAAGTTACTCAAAAAAAGTAACTTGCGTTACTGTAACTTAAGTTACCACTTTTTAAAAAGTAACTTACGTTAGCCTAGTAACTTTGAACAAAAACCCGGTAACTTTTAAGTTACTTCCGTTACTTACTTCCGTTACCTATGTTATAAACAAAATTTTCTGCTTTTTTAACATTGCAAATGTGCTGGAACAGCACAAATGATCGCGAAAGCCAGAAGGAAAAATACAACAAAATTAATTTCAGTAACTGTATTAAATTTTAATCACTTTAGGCCCTTTCCGTAAAAAGAAGAGAAGCTGAAGGTCAGAAACGTTAAAGGCAAAACGCAATTTAATTTTTAATAACATTATAAGTTATAATACACAAGGACAACTTAACGTAACTTCAGTTGTCCTTGATAATACATCGCTCGTAATAAGTACCTGGCTTTACTCCACTCTACAGTCTGCTTTACTAGTCTTTTTATTTTCAATTATTTGAAATTTTTTTCAATTTTTTCAATTATTTTTCAATTCATTAATATTAAATTATTGTGCAGTGCAGTGCAGTGCCAGTGGACTTTAGTGGTGTAGCCAGGGAGGCCGCCTTAACAATCGTTGGGGCGGCAACTTCACCCCACCTGCAAGACACCCCACCAGGGGGGGGTGGGGTTGGGCGTGGCGGGTGCATGAGGCATGGCCAGCCAGGCCAACCCCCCCCCAATTAAAATTCCTGGCTACGTCGATCACTGAGTGGATTTGTGGAGACTACAGATGAATTTCTTTCTTTGGTTGTTTGTTTCTAAGAACTAAACAAAATATTTTTATTAACTTAAAATCGAAAAGCAAAAATATTTTACCGAAAATAACAAAGTAAAAACATGTTTCAAGTATTTCTTTATTAATTACAGCGTAATACTGTATGATATTATTCACTTAGTTTTGAATTTAAGAATGAAAAATGCTAAAAATGTGACAACTGGCGTAATAGCTAAGCATATCAGTTTTAAATTTAAATATTGCGATTGTTGCAAAGTAACTGTAACGGACTTCCGAAATTTGAGTAACTTACCGTTACTCCGTTACCAAAATAGGAAAGTAACTTGCGTAAGGAACGCTTTACGAAAAAGTAACTTGCGTTACCATTTACAAGTTACTCGGTAACGGAAGTGCCCAACACTGGGCACTTCAGTGAGAAAATTAAATTTCAGAAATTGTTATAGGCTGCTATTTCACTAGATAGATCTTACTTTCCCATTTCCAAAATGGCCAAACTTTAGTGATTTGGTTGAGTAATAAGGAAACTACAGCTATTTTAGTAACCCCGATTTGTGCCTTTAGCCAATGGAATTTTTACATTACGGTTTGTGATCATTTTTGGCCAAAAAGTTGGCTTTTTGTCTTTGAACACGTAATTAATTTTCTAGCCAACCAAAATGACTGTGCTTGGTGTCATTTTGTTCAGTTTTTTAGTGTTAATTGTATGAATTATATATTTTAATATTATTTTATATGCCCAAGTTGCTAAGCTAATTGAAACAGGATGGGTGTATGAAATTTTGACTATTTTAACCAGATACGCAATGATTGCAATTTTAAAAATACAATAGCATCTGTTCTGCTTGCTTAATTTATACAAGGCTAGTGTCATTTTGTTCAGGTTTTTACCTACTATAATACTATTCTACTTCTTGCCCTAAATTTTTAATGCATGACAGACACCCCAACTGCAATGTAATGTGCTGTACAGGCTTTGCGCATGGGTTTATTAAAAAACGGTTTTGTCTATCGTGTTCAGCATAGCAGAATTAGTTAAATGACACAGAGAACTAGTTTGCCGGAAGGCAGAGTCTCACAAAAAACACGAAATACACGTTTCAATGGGTATTTTACATGTAAACGTATCAAAAAAGAAACCTCCACAAAATTTTTGCGCCTATAGCTATTGGCAAGCGGTTTTTTTTACTGTGCTTGTATTGTCAATAGGTAATGAAAAATATAAAGAGAAACAATGCAGGAAAAGGATTTCATGGAAAATTTTGGATTTGAAATTTTGCATAGAGCCATATAGGCATTAAAAGAAAAAAAAATTTTTAACACCAGAAAAATGTTTCTAAATTATCCCTTTACACTATAAAACCTTTGTTTCCATTATAAGAAACACATTGCAGCTAAGAAAAAGCATTTTCTGAACCACTGTTTTTTTATTCATTTTGGCTTCAATTTTATATTCCTCCTAAAAAATGGTCAACTTTAAAAATAGACAGTGCAAAAAGTATAACAAAGCTAGACTTGCAGTTGGTGTCATTTGAAAGAGCTCCTTTTTACCTTTTAAATGCATATTTTACTTTTATCCTGGCTTCTATAGTTTCTTTAAAATCGCCCTTGAAAAATTGGACTTTTTTCTTACTTTTTTGCCATTGGCACGCACTTCTTATAACTCACTGAAGTCCCTAAGCATAGTTTTAAAAATGGGCATGCATCCAATTTTTTGGCATGCATTTGTAATTATTCATTTTTTGTTTGGGTATGCACATATTACATCTACTTTAGCATGATCTGGACTATAGAATTTCTATGAGTTAAGGTCTGACCAAGATAAAATTTTTGTTTTCAAGAAAGATTAATTAAGCTAGAATTTTATTAAAAAAGCAATAGGCCTATCAAGTATAAATCAATCAAAAATTGGGAAATAGGCTACAATTGTAAATTTGTATAAGAAGTAGTGTTTTAGCATATTATAATTATTAATTATAGCTAATTTGGAAAATTTGGAGTTGTACTATTTTAAAAACAAAATTTGGTTACAGATTGTGGCTATAGAGATCTTGCCAATTGGCAACTATGCCTATGGTTATAGATTATAAAGCACTATACATAATTTCTTATAACAATATAAATAAAAAAGTTTTTTCATAAAAAGTTTTCTTTAGTTATTTATATTTAAATTTTTATATTCTTTCCTAAATAAATATATACATTATTGGCTATCTCAGATAAAATGCTAAATGTATATATATTTATTGTACCAAACTAAACAAATCACTAAATTTGAAAGAGTTATTGTGTTTCACTTGATTTTATAAAGTTGCTTTGGCTTCATGTTTTTGCTTTTTTGCCTTTGGAAATCAAAGGTTTTTGTTTATTTATAATTTGGCTATGGGAAAATTTGGAATACAGAAAATTGACATCTAAAATATAAATTGTGGCTATGGAAATATCATAGTTAAATTCAATATGGCTTTGGCTACAGAGATACAAAGGTGCGGCAGTAGAATACTAATAGGAACAATGGTATTTATGATAAATTATATAAAACTTTACCTATCAAAATAAGCATGTTTTCTATCATCTTATATTATATTATACTCATTACTTAGCAGCCATAGTTTCTATTGAACTAGCAGCAACAGTCTCTAGTTTTTGGTGGCTTAGGATCCCACAAAAAGTGTTGGCCTAAAACTAGGAAGATATAAAGCACTGGTGGAATATTAATATTGGCAACTATATCAATAGCCACATTGTCAAAAAATGTTTCAAAGCTAGCCAAGAAAGTCACATAGTGCTGGCCATTGACTATCCAGCCAAGCTTAAGCTGCTATCTTAGTTTACCCTACTTTGGCTTTAATTGAACTACTGCAACCTAACTCTTAATGCTAGTGAAGTCTAGTTTCCCATATATAAAAATATGCTAATGGCTAGCAGCAACTATTTCAAGGCCATATTTAGTTTAGGCATGTGCAAAGGCAAAGCTGGAGCCACTTGCCTAGAGCTCAAAGGTGTCACTACCAAGGGCTTATAGACTATGTTGGAGTTTATGTACATTGGCTTGTTTTATTAGTTGATCAAGCTAAGGATATTCTCAATATAGCATCACATCTTTTTAATATTTTTTTACCTTCTGTTTTAAATTCAATCTTGCTAGACTATTTACAAATTCCAAGTCTATTCTTGAAATTTGGAGAATTTTTTGAAATGACATAAAAAGGCTATATCTCAAAATTTTGAGATTGAGATTGAGATCTCAGTTAGACTCTAATTTAGATATTATTAGTCATTTTTGCAAAAGGGGTAATGCATAGACAGAAGGACAATGCTTATTTCTATAGTCCTTTGCCAATTAAGACAAAATTATCCATATGGTGCCATGCCAATAATGCCTTATTTATTTGCATAGCAAAAAATATTCTTAGACATTTATAGTATATAAATATTCAATTTTTTTTCTCTGAGTACATCATTCCTTAGATTATCTTAGTATAGTACATCATACTAAGTTCAATACTGAGTATTATAATTTAGCTAAATTATACAAATAAGCAAACCATTATTAGCATAAGACTATGGGAATAAGCACTGCCAAGCCATTTTTGCTAATTTATAACATGTAAATTTTCCTATTTTGCAATATTTTTGTTTTATCTTATATATTGCACTGTCTATAACTCTGGACTATAATAGAAATATCATATCAATCATATGATAGTCTTTATTAGGCCTACTATTTCTAACCCAAATTTATACTAAAATTTTGGACATCCCATATAATTTTAAAACTAGTATGATAAGCCTAGCTTTATTTTTTTAATATTGGCATTATGACTTTTGCTTTATAATATAAAAGATAGGCAGTATCACAATTTTGTCTGCTGGTACCAAATTTTTATTTGAAACTTTAGTTAAAAATTTTTAGAATTACTTTTTGCAATTTTTTATATTTAGCATTAAGCTTGGCATTATTAAATATTGGCAATATCCTAGTTTTCTGCATTAAATTATTTGGCACTAAATTTTGATCAAATGAATTAGAATGAGTTTATAAAAATATAATTTATTTTATATATTTTTTTCTAGCATTTAAAAAAATATTTTTCATTGCATATTTGAATGTTTTTTAATACTAACAACACTATATTGTTTATTATAAAGGTTTATTATAAAGTTTATAATGATTATATATACTTATAGATTATCTTTAATAATAATCTAAAACATTTGCAATTCATAGGCAATCTTTTGTAGGTCTTTTAGAATAAAAAAAATGCCAATATATAAAGCCTAAGCCATATAAGTAACATTAGAAGATTTACATTTTGTTCTCTAAATTTTAGGTATCTAAGTCTAGTCTAAAGCTATAAATAAATCCTAAATAATATAGTTAATTTCCTATATAGTATGATGCCAAAATAACTCAATTATGCAAATAGGGAATAAAAAGGTTAAACTTTGTCAACTTATAACATTTTATAAAGCTTAAAAGTAGAACTAGCTCATAGATTAGCATCTTAATTATAAAAGTCCTAGATCCTAGCCAAAATTAGAATACCAATTGTAGCAGACACCTTCAATCAATGTTTTGGAATTTATTAATATTTTTTAAATGTTACAACTGTATTGTTTTTGTTTTTTAATTTAAACAAAATTCAATATATAATAACAATTAAAAAATAAATTTAAAACCAACTAAGGTCTTGGTAATAGAAGTCAAAACATAGAAATTATTTTTAATCATTAATGACTTAAGACTAGTATAAGATGTTCTAAATGGTTATACAATAATGCAATGGGAGAAATTTGTTTGCTTTCAGGAAGAGTTTGGATATATAGATAAACATATGTGAAGGTTATACCTGATTAATTTTTGGGATTAAATAAGACTTTAGAATCAGAATCAGGATTAAGGTCTTGTTCTACCTGTACTCCAAGTACCAGGCTACAATATTTAACTAATTGTGTACTTTCCCAACAAAATTTTAGGCTTTATTGGTATTATGCCAATTCGTGCTAATCCAGCCACTGCTGCACTGTTAGCTGGCGGTGTCTCCATATCTGCAATAATCCTATTGATCTACTTGAAACTGCGTGGCAATAATACTCAGAATAATAAGAAGTCCTGCTTGCCTAAGCCAGACGATTGTGACACCGAAACTACTAAACTGACTGAGAATTCAATTAGCACATTTCAAACTCTCTTGTCTGATTGTGTTGCCAAGGAGGCAGTTGTAGTAGAGAATACTTCTAAATCAGATCGCTTAGACTCCGAACCTGAGGCTGCGGAAGAGTCCCTCAGCGAGTGCGAGCATCATCTAGAAGAAGAAGAAGGCAACAACAGCGACGCAGTTGAAGAAATAGTCGAAGAAATTATCGAACCAGAAGAAATCTTGAAGCCCCTAGAAGCAGAGATTATCATGACTACATCAACCGAGGCTTTAGCCGATTGCGCCACTAAAAGCAGCAGCAGCAACAACAACAACAATGAAGAAGTTGCTGCTAATGCTGCCGCTATTTCTGAGATGGAGAGCAAAACTGAGAGCTTGACAGTTAACACAGGTAGCGCCAAAAATGACCCGGAAACTGTGGAACAGTCCGATATTGTTGAACAGCAGCAACCCGGACAGGACCGGGTCAGCAACTGGATAGCTAAAAACCAACGCTATTGTCGCCAGCAGCCTCATCATCATAATAGTCATTGCCAATCTTCCATTGCTCATCATCGCCTTGAGGACGCGTCAGACGATAGCGGCCGTCCGTCCAGCGTTGACACTGCTGCAGACGCGGCCAGTCCGCGCTCGTCCGCCACTGGCACTCGCCACTCCTCGTCTACCGCCGTAGCTGTTGCCATGTCTCTGTCGCCCCGTCAGCAGCAGCAGGAGAGTGAACAGCAGGCTCTGCTATCGACTGTAGACAATAACGCTGGTATTGTTGAACAATTTCCAGACCGATCCAAAGTTATCCGAGGCGTATCGCCGATTCCGGGCGATGATAACGATATTATTCATCAGTTCTTGATTCCTAATAAGCTGGGCGGCTCCATGGTTGGCACTCGCGGCCGAAATATTAATTATATTCGCGCCAAATCTGGCGCCTCCGTTTGGATTAGTAGGAATTTCTTTGACAAGAAAACTCAAGTGGTTAACGTTCGAGGTGAGCTATGTGCTATTTTCAATGTGTTGTTGAAAGTTTAAAGCTTTTCTTGATGTTTGTTATGGCAGCAACTCGCTAAAGGATCATAGAGGGTTGGAAGCATGCTTTGATGTTATTAAGAGGGTTGGAAGCACGCTGCAATGATCATAGAGGGTGGGACTCGGAAGCACGCTGCAGTCTTCGGAGAACTGAAGGATCATAAAGGGATAGAAGCTCACTGAAGGATCATAGAGGCCGAGGGGAAGAGGCCCTCTGAAGGATCATAAAGGGATAGAAGCTCACTGAAGAATCATAGAGGGGTAGAGGCCCTCTGAAGGATCATAAAGGGATAAAAGCTCACTGAAGGATCATAGAGGTGTAGAAGCTCACTGAAGGATTATAGAGGTGTAGAAGCTCACTGAAGGATTATAGAGGTGTAGAAGCTCACTGAAGGATCATAGAGGTGTAGAAGCTCACTGAAGGATCATAGAGGTGTAGAAGCTCACTGAAGGATCATAGAGGTGTAGAAGCTCACTGAAGGATCATAGAGGTGTAGAAGCTCACTGAAGGATCATAGAGGTGTAGAAGCTCACTGAAGGATCATAGGGGGTTACAAGCCTATTGAATAATTATGGAAGGGCTTTAAGGACTCAAAAGGTTAATGAAGGGACTTCAAGGGTTTTAGGGGGGGGGTGCATATTTCTCATTTTGCAGTCAGCCTTATTGACTGTCAAATAAAACGACGTGCTTGCTTTTGTTGAATGATTCACGCAATGAATTTTTTTTACGAGTAAGACTGAACTTCCTTCCTAATCCAGCTTGGGTCTGTATTGAATCTTATGGGGTTATGCTAATTAAGGGCAGGGTTTCATTGACATTTTAATCCTCACACTCGGGAAGAAGAGGAAACGTCTGATTTTTTGTTTTATTGTTATTGTCTTAGAAAACACAGACTACATGTATTAGCAGCCTGCAAAGTCCGGGTGCAGAACAGATGGTTTTTTTAAAGTGTAGCCTCGAAGTAGAGAAAAAAGCACAAATAAATTTGGTTAATTCGTTCACAACCCAGCTTAGGAAAAATCTTCTCTCTATATATTGCTTTTCACATGCATTTCCCTTGGGATTATTAGCAGGCCGGGAATTGGGATAATTACCTTGGAGAGGCCAAGAGAGGAAGCAATTTATTTGCGCAGCAGTGGAACACTTTCATACGGTATAATATATAGCGAGGGGAGAGCGTGTTGAAATTAGTGGATTCTCGGTACAAAAAACTGCTCAAAATTGTTCGAGTAATTTTAATTATCCCCCATTTTTCGTTTTTTGTTATTCAACTAATAATTTTCTGTCTGTTTTAATTTAAAGCGAAGAACTCGAGCTCAAAAACTTTTGCTCTACTCAAGCTTGTGATCTTTAAAACATTAGAGTGGGACTCGAGATCGGGACCTCTGTCACAATAAGATTAGACCCCAGGACTCGAGCTTAGGACCTCTTTCACAACAAGGTAGACTCCAGGACTCGAGCTCGGGACCTCTATTACAATAAGATTAGACTCCAGGACTCGAGCTCGGGACCTCTATCACAATTAGATAGACTCCAGGACTCGAGCCCAGGACCTCTATCACAATAATATTAGACTCCAGGACTCGAGCTCGGGACCTCTATCACAATAAGATTAGACTCCAGGAATCGAGCTCGGGACCTCTTCGACAACAAGATGCCAGCAGACTTAATGACCCGAGCTTGAGACGTGCAGGCATAGTAGCTGACTGAAAGCAGAAAAAAGTGAGCAAATTTATTAAGTCTCAAATCGGCTTCTTAACCCGCAGGCCCAGCTGAGTGCGTGAAAGCCGCTCTACAAGTCATCAAGAAGCGATTCCCCGAATTGGACGTAAAGCCGATTAATACCGCTGTGCCAATTCAGAGGAACCCGGCCCTACAGCCAACCATGTGTCAAGTGAGTGTCTTCTTGACTGTCTGTTTGTAAACCTGTTCACGCGACAGTTCAATCAATGTAGCTAGTTTAGCTGGAACAAGATCTAGTGCTAGTAGTTCGATTGTTTGGCCTAGTTCTCAGTCCTAACCACTTGCTGGATTAGTGTATGTCTATTTGTCTCATTACTGGGTTGCATTCGCCAACCCCCCCCCCCCCCCAGTGAGCTGATCTGATAAGACTTGATGATGAGAAACGTTGATGTTAAACACAAACTGTGAAAACACAGAAAAAAATGGAATATTGCGCAGTTTTTGCAATGTTTGTAGCGACTCTCCGTTCGCGAGCACATTTCATATTTCATTTGTTGGTTTGTCGTGCCGGGATGGGAACCAGCCATTGATTATTAGTTTTGATTTTTAATAATTTAATTCAATTAGAAACTGTCTAGACAGAAAAACAAGCCGTCAGTTTAGTCAGCTTACTGTATATCATCTGCAGTCTAAGTTGAGTACGTTTAGAGTTATAGTACTAAATAATTCATTAGACTTCTTTTTCAACAAGTCAAGGCTTTGTTTGATGCGAGCTAGCAGGCTTTCACAGTAAATTAGGGACAGTGGCTGCTTTCTTGCTTGCTTTTGCTTTTGTCTTCTTTGTGTCATTGTCTTCTTTCAGAAGCAGTGTTTTCTCCTTTTAATCGAAAATTTCTTTCAACTGCACCGGCCTACGGTATTGTAGCATTTTTTTTCAGAATTCTAACTCTACATTTTTGACCAAATTTCTAGATCCCTTCTATGTGGTTTTTCCCTAACGTTTAAAACTGTAAGCTTCAAGTGAAGTATCAAAGTAGATTCAAATTCTATATAGACTTTCTTCAATTCTTGTTCATTTTTCTTACAGAGGATTTTATAGATATAAAAATATGACTAATGCCAGCAAGGACGAGTGTTGCAAGAGAAGTTACTCAATCCCATATTTTCTCCCAACATATTTGAGTCGTAAAATTTTCAGCTGCTCTCACAACACCGAAATGAGTTGGGGGTCACGGAGTGGGCCAAGGACTGTTAAAGCTATCCAATAGGTCTGTCAACTCTCAACTCGTCCCACACTGTAGCATTTTATTAATATTCCTCTCAACTCTCCGGCTTACTGGATTTTAAACAAGCAACAAGTAATATTTGCTTTGCCCGTAGCCCACGAGGCCCCTATAGTTATTTTTTATTATGCTTATTTACTAAGCCTTATACGCGGTGTGGACACCAGTCCCTTGTCCAGGTGCAAAATAAAATTTGATCAAATAGGCAGACAGTCCCTCCCACATCCAATGCGTTTGTGAGTCATTCATCATTCTGAATTGAAACAGTGAAACCTTCCGGGATGTAGAATTTCTCTTTTATTTGTGAGGCCAATCATTTCAACTAGGGCCTAGAAGGTTGCCTAGGTGAGGAGGTGTATAACTACCGAACAGCACCACCTGTCTGCCAGACGTAGGGGGGTCGGCAAACTCTAGCTTGTGTCTCTTCTCAGCTCTCTCTCTTCTTTTTCTTAAGAGAGTGGAAGAGAGAGGAGAGGATAGGAAGGGGAGGTTAGAAGGCTTTGCTTATTTAGCTTCTTAGTTTTGCCTCCTTAGCTTCTTAGCTTGGCCTCCTTAGCTTCTTAGCTCTGCCTCCTTAGCTTCTTGGCTTTGCCTCCTTAGCTTCTTGGCTTTGCCTCCTTAGCTTCTTAGCTCTGCCTCCTTAGCTTCTTAGCTTTGTCTCTTTAGCTTCTTAGCTTTGTCTCCTTAGCTTCTTAGCTTGGCCTCCTTAGCTTCTTAGCTTGGCCTCCTTAGCTTCTTAGCTTTGTCTCCTTAGCTTCTTAGCTCTGCCTCCTTAGCTTCTTAGCTCTGCCTCCTTAGCTTCTTAGCTTGGCCTCCTTAGCTTCTTAGCTTGGCCTCCTTAGCTTCTTAGCTTTGCTCCTCTTCTTCCCTCCCTTTCCTACCCTCTCCTCTCTCTTCTCTTTTAATGTAGAAGAAAGAGAAAACACGAAGACAACATTAAAAGAGAAGTAAACATATCATGAAAATATGACCTGTCTGTCGGCGGAAACATTAAGTTCTATTATCATCATTTTAGCATAGCACATTAATGAGATATACATGCTGTAAATGTCCCAGTATCTAGATTTCATAGCACACCGCACTCTCAAAAGCCCAAGTATTAATCCTGCGCTTCAAGAATAGAACTTCTACTGCTGTTCAAGAAGTTATTGACCCGCGCTTTGTTCCATTGTGAGGGGGTTGTGTCCTCTATCCTTTCTCCTATGGGTTAACATTGTCCATGTCAGCTGACTGTATAAGTTAAGGCTCCTCTGTTTGATTTCTGTAGACTAGCGTGTGTGTGCGCGCGCCATTGCCCCTTGGCCACGTGGGCTCTGACTGGGTGTGTCTGCTGTTTCATATTTGAACAACTGTTGCCGTTCTCTCACGTTCCCCCCCCCCCTTTGTGCCTCATGGCAACGGAACAAAGAATTCTAGGAATTGTAAGCTAATTCGATAAGGAAAAAGAGATATCGTAGGTCTTATTAATCATTTCAGCTTGCTGCAACATCTTGAACCACTTCGCTAGATATAATATTTCACTCAAGATACTCAGTTTTCCTCTGCTATCTGCGGCAAAGCTGACTGACTTAAAGAATGCGATAGAACAGCTGCTATTGCTCTTATCCTTTATCGTAACTAATTCTAACCCTTAATATTGTAGCGTAGGAGAGTTGTCTGACCTCTATTTGTTCAGAGCTCCCCGTTGCCTCTCGGGAGCTCGCAGCTGCTCAAAGCTGCTCAACGTGTTTCAGAATCGAATTGAAGTCCCTTCAAGGCATTGATAAGAGCTTGAAGGAAAGCTTCTATTTTATTAGCTGAGACTTCCTGTATGACATAAATCTAGAGAACGATTGGAGCGCATATCTGCCTGTCTGTCTACTCTGGAGTCCTCTTATCTCTGCGTGATTCTTGGCCTAGGCTAGGGGGTTGCAGGGTCTGTTTTGGCATGCATTTAGCTGCTTAGCAAATATTTAAGCCCGAATCTTCATTACCTTGTAGAAGCATATTAGTTGAAGAAAAGGTGAATTCTGTGATATGTTTTCCCCCACCCTGATGCATACATTTATATACAGTTTTGTAAAGCGTCAATAAATCATTTTCGGCCAAATTCGAACTTGCAGCAATATCCAGTAGGCTATAGTTTACAGCCTATCAGCTTGGAAGATGATGAATCACCCAGAAGCAGCATAAAGCGCATATGCATGTAATATATGCGTATATACGTATATGCCTACAGTAGTCTTCTAGTCTTCTACTGTCTCCAGTGCTCTACGCTGATGCACAGTTAAGATTCTGTGTTCCTTAGTTACGGACTTATAGGTTTGTCCTATATAATACTGTAGCTTAGGATTAGTTAGATAGCCCCTTTGTGCGGTATGAACAAAGACTCTATAAAGACTAGTTAGAGTATTGACATCTTTTTGCGCATTCTGTCTGGGGGGGGGTCTGCAGGCCTGTCTGTGTCTGGCTAGAGGGTCTGAATTTAGTTCAAGATTTTTGCACCTAAAATGCCCCTCCCTTTCTTTAGTATCAAATTTCTTTCAAGCATTGCAATGCAGCGCCCGCAAACCTTCTACCTTAAGGGCCAAATAAATAAGAGATTTGAAAAATATTTAATTAGCTTTATATATTATTATTCATATTATTTTGGTTGTTATTTCACTTTAGTATTGACTCATAGCTTTTTTAATCATCTTATTTCAAAAAGTAGTAAATCTACGGAAAGGTCTAGGGGGTCAATTGAGAGTCTACTGGGGGTCTACGGAGAGGTCAAAGAGGGTCAACAGACTCAACACCCGAGAGTCTACAGAGAGGTCAAATGGGGTCAAAACCTGAGAGTCTACTGAGGGTCTACAAAGAGGTCAAAGGGGGTCAAATGACCCCCACAGAAAAATCTAGAATTTACCCTGGTAATATAATATATCGATTTATGGGTAGTGTAAATTAACAAAAAAGTAATTTTTACATTCAAACGAGTCACAAGGTCACAACTCTAGGGGTGGGAGGTCAATGGAGGTCAGCTGACCACCATTTAAAATACGTTTCTCTAGAAACTATCCACACGATTTTGATTGCTCCAGCTAAGCCTGCCAGTCGGAGCTCTGGTCGATGTAAACGTTTGCGCAATGTGCCGGGGCACCACCGTGTTTATGCAGCAGCCGACTCATCCCAGTTTCCATCATCTGGAAAAGATGGATTATACTATTATGAAGCACTATGCCGATCAGTCTAGCGTGCCGGCCCTGCCCAGGCCAGTTAATCCTGGCGCCGTCTGTGTGGCCCCATTTGGCAACGCCTGGCATCGGGCCATTATTGCCGACGTCTTCCCCGAGGAGGACCTGGTGCTGATGAAGTATCTGGACTGGGGCGGCTACGAGAGAATGCCCGTTGGCTGTCTGAAACAGATTCGGTGAGTTTTTTACTGTTTGAGTACTGGTGTAAAATGTGGTTGCTAGGGAAGCTAGTGGGGACAGTTGCTAGGGAAGCTAGTGGGGGACAGTTGCTAGGGAAGCTAGTGGGGGCGGTTGCTAGGGAAGCTAGTGGGGGCGGTTGCTAGGGAAGCTAGTGGGATACAGTTGCTAGGAAAGCTAGTGGGGGACAGTTGCTAGGGAAGCTAGTCGGGGCGGTTGCTAGGGAAGCTATTTGGAAGGCATGGTTGCTAGTGAAGCTAGTTGGAAGGCATGGTTGCTAGTGAAGCTAGTTGGAAGGCTGGTTGCTAGGGAAGCTAAGTTGGAAGGCATGGTTGCTAGTGAAGCTAGTTGGAAGGCTGGTTGCTAGGGAAGCTAAGTTGGAAGGCATGGTTGCTAGGGAAGATAAGTTGGAAAGCATGGTTGCAAGGGAAGCTTGAAGTATACATGGTTTCTAGGGAAGCTTGCGGTATACATGGTTGCTAGGGCAACTTAGAGTCCATAGCAAGCTTCAGTGGAGAACTTGTATCCCTGTTATGACGCATTTAAAATTTATAAAAAAGTATTACATCCCCGGGTCTCTAGTATTTTGCGTTTCTTATTATAAATAAAGCTAGTTTAGTTTAGCGCCTTGGTATAAGTCAGTCAGTGGGTTTTCAGTATAAGAATCTGTAATTCTATATTTATGAAGCTATAAAATTTCAATGGCGGTAAAGGCCCGTATTGCGCAGTGCATGTTTCTGTGTATTTGGGTATATTTTTATTTATATCTTCTGTGCAAATCCAGCTCTACAAATTCAATGGGCCGCGGCTGCAAGCAAGGCTTAAAAGAGAATATTTTATTTGATCAAAGTGAAAAACCTGCGCATTTAAAGCCATCGGGTGGCTGTCGTGTTGTTTGTGTCTTAACCTTCCATCCAATCCTTTTATCACCAATTGAATTCTTTTTCTGCTTCTATTGCGTCTTTTTTCTGCTGCCCTCTCGTCTGCGTTCTCTATAAATTATAAAAATAACATTTCCGTTCAGCACTCGCATTGAACCTGAGGCTTTTTTGGCGGCAGCGGGCTTAATTGCTGTTCTCCTAAACCTGCTTTGTAGGTTTTTTGCAAATTGGAATGCCTTGGTTTAGTCGGGAAGAACTGGCCAGATTTTACAGCCAAGATTTTTAGCTCCTTCTCTAGGTTGTCAACTAGTTATACAGTTAATGAGCTAGTTAGTTGTTTGGTTCGTTAGATAGCTATTTAGTTAGTTAGTCAGTTAGTTAGTTAGTTGTTAGTTAGTTAGTTAGTTAGTTAGTTGTTAGTTAGTTAGTTAGTTAGTTGTTAGTTAGTTAGTTAGTTAGTTAGTTAGTTAGTTGTTAGTTAGTTAGTTAGTTAGTTAGTTAGTTAGTTAGTTAGTCAGTTAGTTAGTCAGTTAGTTGTTAGTTAGTTGTTAGTTAGTTAGTTAGTCAGTTAGTTAGTTAGTTAGTTAGTTAGTTAGTTAGTTAGTTGTTAGTTAGTTAGTTAGTTAGTTAGTTGTTAGTTAGTTAGTTAGTTAGTTGTTAGTTAGTTAGTTAGTTAGTTAGTTAGTTAGTTAGTTAGTTAGTTAGTTAGTTAGTTGGTTAGTTAGTTAGTTAGTTAGTCAGTTAGTTAGTTAGTTAGTTAGCTAGTTAGTTAGTTAGTCAGTTAGTTAGTTAGCTAGTTAGTTAGTTAGTTAGTTAGTTAGTTAGTTAGTTAGTTAGTTAGTTAGTTAGTTAGCTAGTTAGTTAGTTAGTTAGTTAGTTAGTTAGTTAGTTAGTTAGTTAGTTAGTTAGCTAGTTAGTTAGTCAGTTAGTTAGTTAGTTAGTTAGTTAGTTAGTTAGTTAGCTAGTTAGTTAGTCAGTTAGTTAGTTAGCTAGTTAGTTAGTTAGTTAGTTAGTTAGTTAGTTAGCTAGTTAGTTAGTTAGTTAGTTAGTTATTCGAATAGTTAGTCATTCAGTCAGTTAGTCAGACAGTCAGCTAGTTAGTAAGTTAGTTACTAATCTGGTTAGTCAAAGTTAGTCAAGACCTTGATAAGCACAGGTTGTTCTTATTAATATGAAATGGTTGCTGAATATCATTATTCTGTGCATACAAAATTATCTTAATGCTCCAGAAAGTATCCACAAGGGCATTTCATTCTCGTTAGTCACGTGTTCTTGCAAAAAAACGCTATAGAATCCCAGGCTTGGGAAATGCTGAAGGCTGGAATGCAAAATGCGATATATGCGTTGTACTTTTGTGCGCAGAAGAAAGAAAGCGTAGTGTAATTTGCTTTTGTCTAGGAAAGAAAAAACAATTAAATCTTTCTTTGATTATCTGGAAACTGCTAGGGAAGCTAGTGGAGGACAGTTGCTAGGGAAGCTAGTGGGTGGACAGTTGCTAGGGAAGCTAGTGGGTGGACAGTTGCTAGGGAAGCTAGTGGGTGGACAGTTGCTAGGGAAGCTAGTGGGTGGACTGTTGCTAGGGAAGCTAGTGGGTGGACAGTTGCTAGGGAAGCTAGTGGGTGGACAGTCGCTAGGGAAGCTAGTGGGTGGACTGTTGCTAGGGAAGCTAGTGGGTTGACTGTTGCTAGGGAAGCCCACTGTGGTCAGAAAAGGTGTTGCGCCAGTCACCAGGGTGCCCACAACCATCCTGCGATTATTATTATTACCCCCGCAGCACGGAGATGATGCACCTGCCTTTCCAAGCAGTCGAAGGCCATCTGGCTTACGTGTCGCCCATCTTGACCGATGACGAGGACCCAGACTCTCAGCTGGAGCAGCTGAGCCGCATTCTGCACGAGCGCTACCTGACAGGCAAGCGTATCAAGGCGCAGGTGGTGTACTTTAATGACGTCAGCCAGCCTTGTGTCTACCTGTACACTAAGGATGTCCAGTCTGACAGCTGGCACTTCCTGCAGGAGGACCTGGTTCGGGACGGCCTGGCCCAGTGGTTCCAGATGCCTCATCCGCAGCCGCAGATGCCGCAATAAAAAAACTTGTTTGAGTTTTTTGATAATAAAAAGTGTCTATCAATATCGTTGGACGTTGTGGGTGTTTTGCGTTTCCTAATTTATGAAAGCTGAATGATAAAATTTGTTTTTTTTTTAAATATTGTTGTCATTTATACTACTGTTATTAGTATCCCGTTGTGTTTGCGCATTTTTTGTACTACTGTTGATGTCTTCTATTGTCATTGTCATTATAGTCCTGTTGTGTGCAAAGCAAAATCCGAGGTCCCGGGAACTCAATATTATCAATTTAAAATTCAACCGCAAAAACATTGATTACCTGTCTAATCCTCGGGTTTTGGTTCAGTTATTGAGAATTTATTCAATATAATATTGCAGTTTATACTAATAAATCATGTTTATTTATTGCTAACAATTATGTAATACGCATTTTGTGTTTTTTTTGCTTTTTACTGGTTTTTTCGTTTGTTTCTGGTCTCGGTTTTTTCTTTGTTGCGTTTCTGTTTACGGGTATTCCCAGTTCGCATTGCTATTGGCGAAAGTTCTGGTTTGTTGGTTTTACCTGCGTATCGCTCAATTTATTAATCACTTATGCATATTTATATATTGCTTTGCCTTGTGCGCCATGGCTACACGCTTTATTAACCTGTAGCCAATTATATTAAAGTAAGACTCACTCATGCATAAAATATAAATCGGATAACTTGGATATTTTGGCTAAAATGTGTACTTTTTGTCATTTTTTAACCTTCTTTCGATCTGGACTCGTTACTCTTTGTTGCCTGAAAAAGGTTTATTTATTTCTTTAATTTCAGCGTAATTCACAACGTCTTTTGAATCTACTAATATCTGTAAACTGCACAATATCTATATATTTATATTTCTGAAGTTTTCCTAACCGGTTCAAAGTCTATCGTGCAAAACATTTTTTGTGTTATTTATTGCCAGTTAAAATTTGCATCTTTATTTATATTTTTTTGCAATTGCGATTGAATTAATTTTTTGCTTATTGAATCTTAATATAATTGTCTATTTTTAATAGTTTCCATTGTTCTCGATTTATATGGTTTTAGGTTTATTACTGACTTGTCTTACGAGTACTTATTACTGGTTATAAAAATCTGGGTATTTAAATTTAATAATCTAAATCAAACAAAGATCAGTTTTGTTATAAAACGAACGACCACTCGCTTCATCAATTTAGAAAAGTTAATGTAATAAAATTTGTTATTTTGTTAGTTTAAAGTGTTTTGTTATCTGCAAACTAGCAATTTATATTAGCTTTACCGTGGCGTGAAGTTCTATCAATCATTGTTGGTTTTTTTTATTACAATAAACTTCAAATTATAAACTGTTTTTGTCAGCGCATTTTTACCGTTTGATTTTTTTACAGTCAGGTAAATTTATTTAGACATTATTGTGCTCTTGTCTACTAGCCTACATTCATTCTTTAAATTGTTTTTGTTTGTTTTGCAATACGAGCGTGCATGGGTCAAGTTTTTAGGTTCTGAATTAAAATATATATTTATAAAATGCTACTTTTGGCTCATTTAAATTAAAAAAAGCTTTGGGTTTTGTGGCCTTTTTAAAGCAGTTTGAATATTTTTTAATACTAACCGTCTCTGTCCATTTTTGTTATTGTTAATTTGGTTTTCCCAGCAGTCTTAGTGTTTTCCCTAACGCATATTATTCAGTTGTGCATTCAAGTTCAGCAGTTTGCGTTTAACTATTGTTTTTCCTTGTTTATAAATATAATATTTTCTGTTCTTAAGTAACAATATTTTTGTTTCCAACAACAAGTTTTTTAATCATACCGCATATTATAATGTATTGTCATTTTCGGTGCATTGTTGTCCATATTTTATTTAATGTAACTTTCGCACAGCTTATTTTTATAGTTGGTCAATTTATAAAATATTTTTATTTATTACCACTGAATACTATATTGTTGCAGCTTGAGCTCGTATAGCTTCGAATTATTGTAATTTGTCATTGTTACGTCTGAAAAACGCCCCCGTATATTTTGAATTAGCGTCAGAAAAAAAGTACGATGTCTCGTCTTTTTCTGAAAAAAATACAGCAGATTTTGAAGCTAATAGCTGTAATGCTATAATAAATAAGCACTTTTTCAATATTCTTAATATATATCCATTTCTTCTGCGCACCATTTTTTGAAAGTGTTTGTTCAAGTGTTCAATATTAATAGCTGTTACACTCAAATATATAATCATTTTCTGGAATTTCCCCATTTGTTATTTACTTATAAGTACGTGTCATGTACTTACAAAAATGACGGAGTCTTATCAATAATTAATGTATCAATAATGTATAATTTATCAATAATAAACTTTTCAATAGATGTATAAATGAAATGCTGTTCATTTATGATAAAATTAATTTCTGGGCATAAATAACACAATAGCTATACAAAAAGATTGAAGAAACTGAAATACACGCAAGGGAAAGTGGCGCGGTGGCTGACAAGTAGCGTAGCAGAATAATCAAATCCTATCTCGATGAACATGTAGGTCTTCCCAGCCCTTTTGTGGGATTTTAGGAAAATGGGGATCTTATCTCAACTGGAGCCTCTAGAATGAAATTTAATTATGGAAGAATGGACGACCAAAATTATTTAACCATAAAGTCATTAGGAGTAGGACTAACACTACGTCGAATTGTATATACATCATGGCGTATTCGTCAAGTCACAGGAATACTCTGATAGGACTTTAAATTTAAAATAAAAAATATAATCCATTTTAACAGAATAAATGTTTTATGCCAGGACAGTATTGTTAACAAATTATATTCGAAAAGGAAAAAACTATTTTGTTATTGCGGCTTATTGTTTATTTTCGATGATAGTGCACGTTTTTAACATGATTTCACTATAATTTTTTGTTATCGCGACCTGGGCGACTTGTCCTAGAAAAGTATGTCACGTTATTGGCGTAGCGGCCAGCTATGCGGTGACCCTTAAAAGGGCCGTTTTAGTCCCAAAATAAGTTGAAGTCAATTCTTGTAAAGCGGATTTTGTAGCGGAGCACTTGGCGATAAAGGCAGGAACTGCCGTAGTTGTCTTTATTGTTAATATCAGTATTAAGTTTGGTTGTTACTGGCAATAAACAGACTATAGCTTTCTGGGCACTGGCGGCTGCAGCAATGGGTTGAATATAATTTGGATATGAAGTCAAGTGGCAGGCGAATGACACAATGGCGACGTGACGTGAGCAGTGGCTATGAGCACAGTGAAGGCAGGGAAAGTTGGCGTCGGTCGTGGCGTGAAACAGTCAAGTAAGTGTGTGAGCAGGCTGGCCCAGACAGAAGGGCCGTGGTGAGAAATAAGGAGGCTCGAGGCAGCCAGACAAACAGATAAGACAGCTAAGAGGCCGCAGGGAAGGAAACAAGGAGCAAGCGGAGAGAGAGGAGCGAGAGAGAGCGAGGGGAGCGTGGAGTGCCCGCCGCCAGGCGGGGGGGGTTTAATAAAAGAGCGCAGAGGGGGGTAGCGCGAACACGAGTGATTTCATTGGCTGGCGAGAGAACTTAAAATTATCGATCGTGCCAATTTTATACGGTGGCGAGAGAGGATAGCAAAATATACAATGAATTATAAATTGCCACAAAATCGTTGGGCACTACTACAAGTAAACGTCGCAATAAACGAATGGAAAAGTTTAGTTGAAGCGGTGAAACTGAAGGGTTGAATGACTATGGAAAACCAGCAGTCCAACGGCCCTTTTCGGGACCACCTTAAACTGACAACGTCACAAGTAGTAGAGTTGTAACGAAAGTTAATGTAATCAAGGACTCTAATGTTTAGCGCAATCTCATTATTACTTATTTAAGTGTTGTTTAATAATAATACTTTTTCGTCACTGTGTGTTTTGCTGCTTTATTATTTTGACTTGGATTACATTTAGATTTAGATTTAGACTTGGGTCTCCCTAAAACACGCACCGCCCCGCCCCGAACCGCTACACATTATAACATTTTTTGTCAACGCAGTATTTGATTGCAAAGAAAACTATTTGTTGTACAAGTAATGGAATAAATATCTTTAATTAATATTATAAATATTGTTATTATTTTTTATATTCCTGTTTTCATTATTAAATTATATTATTATTTTTCATTAATATTATTAATAATATCACTTATTATTCACCGAATTTTATATTTCATAGTAAAAAACTTAATTTAATAAAAACTTTGAAGCTTAACAGAAAACGCATTTTGAAGTGTCTTCAGTTATAGTCCTATTTGTTTTAATGTGTAGCGCTGCAGGGCGGTGCGGGGCGTGTTTTAGGGAGACCCTTTAGACTTAAAGGTTTTTTAACCTGGACCAGCTTCTTAATATTTAACTAAAAGTTTTTTTTAGATAAACATGAAGGACTCCTATCACACAAAGATTATCGCTACTATTTTGGAACCCCTATCACAACAGGTATGATTTTTTTATCTTTGAAATATAAAACAAATATAAAACATATTAATTTTTTAATTTGTTGCATAAACCTACCCTAACAAAACTAAAATTAACTTAAAACTTAACAATTAACTCACTCTTGCATACTCAATCGTCTATGGTGGCTTATAGGGTTATATTTTCCATTGTAATTTATTCTAAAATTAATTAGTATTGTAGGACCTTTGCTTTTAGTATCATGGTTCAATAAGTAATATTTGATATTATCTGTTTCTAACTGCATCAGGATTCAAATGTTTTAATGCAGTTCTTAAAAAAACAGGCTATTAATTAAATTTATATTAGGACTATATTTTTAACATGCTTGGGTACAACCTAGGGATTTACCTGGCTGTTTCTATTGGCAATACACATGTAAGTTGCTATTGGAGGGAATAGTAGTCACTTGACTGCTCTCAGCCAATAGAAACTTACATGTGTGTGTTGCCAATAGAAACAGCTGGGTGAATCCCAAGGTTGCGCATGTATGATTTTTAATATCTAGATTCTAGTAATATATTTGTAATCTATGAAAATTATAATTTATAGTTTATAAACCTATCACTTTAAAATTTATCAATAGTAAAATGTTATTACTTATTATTAGAATAATTCTAAGTATATTTATTATAATTTAAAACTTTGTGTTTATATTATTAGCTTTTCTATTCTTTTTAATAAGATATATTTTATTATATAAAGAATTTAAAATTACGAGTAGAAATATGTAGTGGTAAATAGATTATCAATTAATCATTTTAACTATTGATCTCTTATGCATAATAAGAGGATAAAATATTACTATCAAATTAGTTCAATATTTTCAATTCTAATATTCTCAACCATAAATTGATCTACAATTTATTATAGCTAACAAATTTGTTTTCTTCTAGTTGACACAGTTTCAGTTAGAATTGTTGTTGCTAAGGCCTAATATTAGTTTTAAAAAGCTTACTAATAAATTGCATCTATATAGGTATTGTAGATGTCTATTTTATGCATTGATCCTATATCATTCTGTCTATATGCATATTTCTTTCTGCCAGTCAGTCAATCAATCATTCTGTCTGTCTGTCTGTCTCAGTGTCCAAGCCCCGCCCCACTCTGCTCAGATCTCCAACCTGATAGTCCTATATGAGTCCAGCTCAGACGGTCGCTGCCTGCCGGACCTTCGCGGTCCCGTTGCCGCCGTAGACGAAGCCGTCCAGCGGTTGATCCAAGTCGGCCAGGACACTGCAGCCAATTCCAACGATCAGCGGCTAAACAGGCAGCTGACTGCCAGCCTTCAGCGGGTGCCGCAGTCCAGTCGACTGCTTAAAGAGGCGGCTGAAATGTTCGTGCGCGACCCCAGCTCAGCCGAGGCAAAGCTGAAATTGGTGGAAGGTTCGCGAGGAATTCTGCAGGTAATTTTCTACTCTTTACCTGTGTCTATGCTGCTGTTCTGTGGGTAGATCTAGTCTAGTGTAGCTAAAACCTGTAGATAGATCTAGTCTAGTGTAGCTATAACCTGTAGATAAATCTAATCTAGTGTAGCTATAACCTGTAGATAGATCTAGTCTAGTGTAGCTATAATCTGTAGATAGATCTAGTCTAGTGTAGCTATAACCTGTAGATAGATCTAATCTAGTGTAGCTATAACCTGTAGATAGATCTAATCTAGTGTAGCTATAACCTGTAGATAGATCTAATCTAGTGTAGCTATAACCTGTAGATAGAACTAGTCTATAACGTGTAGATAGATCTAGTCTAGTGTAGCTATAATCTGTAGATAGATCTAGTCTAGTGTAGCTATAACCTGTAGATAGATCTAGTCTAGTGTAGCTATAATCTGTAGATAGAACTAGTCTATAACGTGTAGATAGATCTAGTCTAGTGTAGCTATAACCTGTAGATAGATCTAATCTAGTGTAGCTATAACCTGTAGATAGATCTAATCTAGTGTAGCTATAACCTGTAGATAGATCTAATCTAGTGTAGCTATAACCTGTAGATAGAACTAGTCTATAACGTGTAGATAGATCTAGTCTAGTGTAGCTATAATCTGTAGATAGATCTAGTCTAGTGTAGCTATAACCTGTAGATAGATCTAGTCTAGTGTAGCTATAATCTGTAGATAGATCTAGTCTAGTGTAGCTATAACCTGTAGACAGATCTAGTCTAGTGTAGCTATAACCTGTAGATAGATCTAATCCAGTGTAGCTATAACCTGTAGATAGATCTAATCTAGTGTAGCTGTAACCTGTAGATAGAACTAGTCTATAACGTGTAGATAGATCTAATCTAGTGTAGCTATAACCTGTAGATAGAACTAGTCTATAACGTGTAGATAGATCTAGTCTAGTGTAGCTATAACCTGTGGTTGGATCTAGTCTCGCTATATAGACTCTAAAGCTCATAAATAATTTCGCTTGACAAACCTCTTATCTTCCTACCGCAGGGCACTCACGAAATTTTGCTAGCCTGGGACGAATCTGAGGTGCGAAAAATTGTTGTCAATTGTCGCCTGCTAATTGACAGGCTGCAGCCAGTGTGCGGCATGGAGACTGAGGAACATCTGGTGCACTTTATACAGGTCAGTCAGGTTTGGTGAAGAGCGATAGTTTTCTGCTAAATTGACTGCGTCTCCCTCTCAGCCCCTGTGTCTCCCTCTCAGCCCCTGTGTCTCCCTCTCAGCCCCTGTGTCTCCCTCTCAGCCCCTGTGTCTCCCTCTCAGCCCCTGTGTCTCCCTCTCAGCCCCTGTGTCTCCCTCTCAGCCCCTGTGTCTCCCTCTCAGCCCCTGTGTCTCCCTCTCAGCCCCTGTGTCTCCCTCTCAGCCCCTGTGTCTCCCTCTCAGCCCCTGTGTCTCCCTCTCAGCCCCTGTGTCTCCCTCTCAGCCCCTGTGTCTCCCTCTCAGCCCCTGTGTCTCCCTCTCAGCCCCTGTGTCTCCCTCTCAGCCCCTGCGTCTCCCTCTCAGCCCCTGTGTCTCCCTCTCAGCCCCTGTGTCTCCCTCTCAGCCCATGTGTCTCCCTCTCAGCCCCTGTGTCTCCCTCTCAGCCCCTGTGTCTCCCTCTCAGCCCCTGTGTCTCCCTCTCAGCCCCTGTGTCTCCCTCTCAGCCCCTGTGTCTCCCTCTCAGCCCCTGTGTCTCCCTCTCAGCCCCTGCGTCTCCCTCTCAGCCCCTGTGTCTCCCTCTCAGCCTCTGTGTCTCCCTCTCAGCCCCTGTGTCTCCCTCTCAGCCCCTGTGTCTCCCTCTCAGCCCCTGTGTCTCCCTCTCAGCCCCTGTGTCTCCCTCTCAGCTTCTGTGTCTCCCTCTCAGCCCCTGTGTCTCCCTCTCAGCCCCTGTGTCTCCCTCTCAGCCCCTGTGTCTCACTCAACCCCTGTGTCTCACTCAGCCCCTGTGTCTCCCTCTCAGCCCCTGTGTCCCTCTCAGCCCCTGTGTCTCACTCAACCCCTGTGTCTCACTCAGCCCCTGTGTCTCCCTATCAGCCCCTGTGTCTCCCTCTCAGCCCCTGTGTCTCCCTCTCAGCCCCTGTGTCTCCCTCTCAGCCCCAGTCTCCCCCTCTCAGTCTCCCCTCTCAGTCTCCCCTCTCTGTCTCTCTTCTCAGTCTCTCCTCTAATTCTCTCCTCTCAGTCACCCTCTCAGTCTCCCAATTTCAATTTCCCAATAGTGTCTTCATCTCAGCCATTCGAGAAAGCTTTGGGTGTACTATATATCGATGGATTGATTTATTCCCACATTGCTGCTTTGCAGCCAAATTTCTTATATTAAAGATTAAATATAAGCCTGCTTACTTTAAAGTTAATCTTATAAAATTCAATTAAGTAAGGCATTTTCTAAGAAGAGAAAGTGTCGAGAAAAAGCTTAGATACTACAGATTAGACTCTAGCATTGCTCTAATAGTATAGATAATACAATAAATTCAAATTAAGCGAGCCTCCTTATCTGTGTGGGAACTGCAATCTAATATAATATAGTAAGAACGCGGGCCTGGATATCGCATTTCTTCTTTAACGGTTTTTTCTTCAGTTTATCTCTGTGTACAGAGCAAAACTGTGCGACAGACACTGAAAAATTTAGTCGCAGTCAGGGAGGAAGGAGTGCCTGCTTGCCTGGCAAATGATGACTGTTGTCGTTTTTCCGCTTTCTAAATACTGCCCCGCCTCCTCTCTGTGTGCCAGTCTCTTTCGCTCTGTACATTTGTCCCCGAACTGTGCTGTACTGTAAACGCTATTTCAGTTCGGGCGGGATAGCAGGCTTGAATTCTGCATTTCAACTTTTATTTTTAAGGCACCGACATAAACTGGACAAGTCGTGAATCTATAAATGTTTTAACTGTTTCAAAATTACTCATTAAAACTATTTTATGAATAATTAACCAGTTTTAGACAAAGACCAACTGGTAGACCGAATTTGATTAAAACTGACTGAGAGAGTGAGAGAGGGAGAGATTGGGAGGGAGGAGATTGAGGAGATTGAGAGTGAGGAGATTGAGAGGGAGGAGATTGAGAGGGAGGAGATTGAGGAGATTGAGAGTGAGGAGATTGAGAGTGAGGAGATTGAGAGGGAGGAGATTGAGAGTGAGGAGATTGAGAGTGAGGAGATTGAGAGTGAGATTGAGAGTGAGGAGATTGAGGAGATTGAGAGGGAGGAGATTGTGAGTGAGGAGATTGAGAGTGAGGAGATTGAGAGTGAGGAGATTGAGAGTGAGGAGATTGAGAGTGAGGAGATTGAGAGGGAGGAGATTGAGAGTGAGGAGATTGAGAGTGAGGAGATTGAGAGTGAGGAGATTGAGAGTGAGGAGATTGAGAGGGAGGAGATTGAGAGTGAGGAGATTGAGAGTGAGGAGATTGAGAGGGAGGAGATTGAGAGTGAGGAGATTGAGAGTGAGGAGATTGAGAGTGAGGAGATTGAGAGTGAGGAGATTGAGAGTGAGGAGATTGAGAGTGAGGAGATTGAGAGTGAGGAGATTGAGAGTGAGGAGATTGAGAGTGAGGAGATTGAGAGTAAGGAGATTGAGAGTGAGGAGATTGAGAGTGAGGAGATTGAGAGTGAGGAGATTGAGAGGGAGGAGATTGAGAGTGAGGAGATTGAGAGTGAGGAGATTGAGAGTAAGGAGATTGAGAGTGAGGAGATTGAGAGTGAGGAGATTGAGAGTGAGGAGATTGAGAGGGAGGAGATTGAGAGTGAGGAGATTGAGAGGGAGGAGATTGAGAGTGAGGAGATTGAGAGGGAGGAGATTGAGAGGGAGGAGATTGAGAGTGAGGAGATTGAGAGGGAGGAGATTGAGAGGGAGGAGATTGAGAGTGAGTAGATTGAGAGTAAGGAGATTGAGAGTGAGGAGATTGAGAGTGAGGAGATTGAGAGTGAGGAGATTGAGAGTGAGGAGATTGAGAGTGAGGAGATTGAGAGGGAGGAGATTGAGAGGGAGGAGATTGAGAGTGAGGAGATTGAGAGTGAGGAGATTGAGAGTGAGGAGATTGAGAGTAAGGAGATTGAGAGTGAGGAGATTGAGAGTGAGGAGATTGAGAGTGAGGAGATTGAGAGTGAGGAGATTGAGGGAGGAGATTGAGAGGGAGGAGATTGAGGGAGGAGATTGAGGGAGGAGATTGAGAGGGAGGAGATTGAGAGGGAGGAGATTGAGGGAGAGGAGATTGAGAGGGAGGAGATTGAGAGGGAGGAGATTGAGAGGGAGGAGATTGAGAGGGAGGAGATTGAGGGAGGAGATTGAGAGGGAGGAGATTGAGAGGGAGGGGATTGAGAGGGAGGAGATTGAGGGAGGAGATTGAGAGTGAGTAGATTGAGAGTAAGGAGATTGAGAGTGAGGAGATTGAGAGTGAGGAGATTGAGAGTGAGGAGATTGAGAGTGAGGAGATTGAGGGAGGAGATTGAGAGTGAGGAGATTGAGAGGGAGGAGATTGAGAGGGAGGAGATTGAGGGAGGAGATTGAGGGAGGAGATTGAGAGGGAGGAGATTGAGAGGGAGGAGATTGAGGGAGAGGAGATTGAGAGGGAGGAGATTGAGAGTGAGGAGATTGAGAGGGAGGAGATTGAGAGGGAGGAGATTGAGGGAGGAGATTGAGAGTGAGGAGATTGAGAGGGAGGAGATTGAGAGGGAGGAGATTGAGGGAGGAGATTGAGAGGGAGGAGATTGAGAGGGAGGGGATTGAGAGGGAGGAGATTGAGGGAGGAGATTGAGAGGGAGGGGATTGAGAGGGAGGGGATTGAGAGGGAGGATTGAGAGGGAGGAGATTGAGAGGGAGGGGATTGAGAGGGAGGGGATTGAGAGGGAGAGACTGAGAGGGAGAGATTGAGAGGGAGGAGATTGAGGGAGAAGATTGAGGGAGAGGAGATTGAGAGGGAGGAGATTGAGAGGGAGAGATTGAGAGGGAGAGGCTGAGAGGAGACTGAGAGGGAGACACCGGGAGGAGGAGACTAAGAGAAAGATTCAACTGCGCCCCATCGCATCACAGGAGGACCTGAACGTGCTGCTGCCCCGAGTGAACCAGGCAGTCCTGGGCCGGGCCAACGAGCTGCTAGACGAAGAGGAGAGAGACTTTCTAGTTGGCGAGATTGACCGCCTGCCAGCGCTGATTGAAGAGCTGCTGTCTGAATTGAAACTGCGCCTAATTCTACTGCTAACCAGTGAGTAGTATGGCAGGAATATATTGGAATCTCTCTGATGTTAGAAGGCTGGAAATTCCTGAATTTTCGAGGGGGGTTTGAAGGCTGAAAACTCCCCATAACTTTAAGAGGTTTGAATTTTGGGAATTCCCCATAACTTAAAGGGTTTAAATTTTGGGAATTCCCTATAACTTTAAGAGGTTTGACTTTTGGGAATTCCCCATAACTTTAGGAGTTTTTAATTTTGGAAATCCCCATAACTTTAAAAAATGTTTGAATTTTAGAAATTACCCATAACTATAAGGGGTTTGAATTTTGGGAATTCCCCATTGTGTTAAGAGATTTGCATTTTGGGAATTCCCCATAACTTTAAAGAGTTTGAATTTTGGGAATTCCCCATAACTTTAAAGGGTTTGAATTTTGGGAATTCCCCATAACTTTAAAAGATTTGAATTTTGGGAATTCCCCATAACTTTAAGAGGTTTCAATTTTGAGAATTCCCCATTCTGATAGATTCGAATTCCCTGACAATTGCATGGGTTAAAAACTGGCAATTCAGTAACTTCCATGCTCAAAATATCTCAAGGAATTGTCCCATGAAATTTCCAACAAATTTCAAGAGATTTAGCTATCCTTAATTAATTCCCTCCGCAGAATCCAACGGAATAAAAGAGGTCACGGACAACATCGCGCTGACGGTGGACAAGATCACAGCCCTGCTTTTAGACGTCATTGACATGCTGCTGTACCACGCCATCGCCTCTGACCGGCAGCGACTATTGCGTCTGCTGAAGCAGGGTCTCCAACAGGTTCGCGCCGTTGCCAATGGTGACGACCCGTCTGGTACCGATTCGGCAGACCTGAGCGACTTCGGTGCTCAACTGCGCGATTGCCTGATCGAGTGCGGCTGGCTGGACAGACCGGGCATCGACCAGCTGCACCAGGAGCTGGTGTCCACTATGGACAGTCTGTGCCACAGCGTGAGGGACCGCCTGCCGGATCAAACTGAGTCTTTACTGGCTCAGGTTGAGAGACAGGTAAATAATTTTTTAATTTTCGATACATATCGGTAGATTTGTTAGCTTACCATTGATTACCATAGAATATAATTTTTATAGCACCGATTTTCGCCACTAAACTACCCCTAGAATAGACCGTAAACTACCCTAGAATCAATCCTAAACTACCCCTAGAATCTACCCTAAACTACCCTCTAGAATCAACCCTAAACTATTTTTTAAATCGACTCTAAACTACTCCTAGAATCGACTCTAAACTACCCCTAGAATCGACTCTAAACTACCCCTAGAATCAACTCTAAACTACTCCTAGAATCAACTCTAAACTACTCCTAGAATCAACTCTAAACTACTCCTAGAATTGATTCTAAACTACTCCTAGAATCGACTCTAAACTACTCCTAGAATTGATTCTAAACTACTCCTAGAATCGACTCTAAACTACCCCTAGAATCAACTCTAAACTACTCCTAGAATCGACTCTAAACTACCCCTAGAATCAACTCTAAACTACCCCTAGAATCAACTCTAAACTACTCCTAGAATCGACTCTAAACTACCCCTAGAATCGACTCTAAACTACTCCTAGAATCGACTCTAAACTACCCCTAGAATCGACCCTAAACTACTCCTAGAATCGACCCTAAACTACTCCTAGAATCGACCCTAAACTACTCCTAGAATCGACTCTAAACTACTCCTAGAAACGAACCTAAAGTACCCCTAAAAGCGACTCTAAACCCCCTTTAGAATCGCCCCTAAACCACCTGCAGAATCGCCCCTAAACCACCTGCAGAATCGCCCCTAAATCACCTGCAGAATCGCCCCTAAACCACCTGCAGAATCGCCCCTAAATCACCTGCAGAATCGCCCCTAAACCACCTGCAGAATCGCCCCTAAACCACCTGCAGAATCGCCCTAAACCACCTGCAGAATCGCCCCTAAATCACCTGCAGAATCGCCCCTAAACCACCTGCAGAATCGCCCCTAAACCACCTGCAGAATCGCCCTAAACCACCTGCAGAATCGCCCCTAAACCACCTGCAGAATCGCCCCTAAATCACCTGCAGAATCGCCCCTAAACCACCTGCAGAATCGCCCTTAAACCACCTGCAGAATCGCCCCTAAATCACCTGCAGATTGCATAATCGCCCCTCTATCACACTTAATCACCTACGATCCTTGCAACTCTGAAAAATCAAACCCAATACCTCTCTGATTACTATTAATCATAACCATAACTATTGAACTAATCCCCAGGTGCTAGCTTTAGCAGTGGAATGTGGCGACAAGAGTCGTCTAATTGGTCACGGAGCGCCGGACCTGCAGCATCCCGGATCCAGCTTCCGGCCGCCTCATCAACAGCAGCAAGATCAGCAGCAGCAGCAGCACTATCGCAATCACAGACGCGCCACAATAGAGGAGGCCATCGCTGCTCTGCAACGCCAGCCATTCAATCTGGAAGCCGCCGCCACAGCGTGCCTCGAAGCGGCGCAGCCGGCCACTCAGGCCAACCATCCTCATGCTCAAGAGCTGGCCGCCAGCTCAGCTGCTCTTGCCAGGCGTTTGCTAGCCATGAGCAATGCTCCGGCTGGCGAGCTGGAGTCAGCCAGAGCCCGACTGTTGGACCAGATGACTGAACTGTCCAGCCTGCTGGGTCCGGACGGTGTCCGGGCAGCCTGCGACGCTTTTTTAGACCCGATGGGACCGATTAAACGGCTGGTTGACTGCGCAGAGCGGGGAGAAACTGACGCCTTCTACTCTGCGGCTGATTCTGTTAGGAAACAGGTGAGCGAAAAGGGTTGTGGTGTAGATATTGTTAGTAGGGAATTGCTAGTAGGGAATTGCTAGTAGGGAATTGCTAGTGGGGAATTGCTGGTAGGGAATTGCTAGTGGGGAATTGCTGGTAGGGAATTGCTAGTGGGGAATTGCTGGTAGGGAAATGCTAGTGGGGAATTGCTAGTAGGGAATTGCTAATAGGGAATTGCTAGTGGGGAATTGCTGGTAGGGAATTGCTAGTGGGGAATTGCTAGTAGGGAATTGCTAGTAGGGAATTGCTAGTAGGGAATTGCTAGTAGGGAATTGCTAGTGGGGAATTGCTGGTAGGGAATTGCTAGTGGGGAATTTCTAGTAGGGAATTGCTAGTGGGGAATTGCTAGTAGGGAATTGCTAGTAGGGAATTGCTAGTGGGGAATTGCTAGTATAGAATTGCTAGTGGGGAATTGCTAGTATGGAATTGCTAGTACAGAATTGCTAGTAAGGTAATTGCTGGTAGAGAATTGCTAGTAGGGAATTGCCAGTATAGAATTTCTAGTGGGGAATTGCTAGTATAGAATTGCTAGTAGGGAATTGCTAGTATAGAATTGCTAGTAGGGAATCAACCCTAAGGAATCGCCACTTGGGAATCGCCCTAAAGTGGTCTTAGTAAACGCCTTCAATACTTTTCGCAGAAATCGACTTCAAAAATCGCACCAAAAATCGTTTCTAAGAATCTCTCTCAAGAATCGCCCCAAGAATCGCCCTCAAGAATCGCCCCAAGAATCGCCCTCAAGAATCTCCCTCAAGAATCGCCCCAAAAATCGCCCTCAAGAATCGCCCCAAGAATCGCCCTCAAGAATCGCCCCAAGAATCGCCCTCAAGAATTGCCCCGAGAATCGCCCCAAGAATCGCCCCGAGAATCGCCCCGAGAATCACCCCGAGAATCGCCCCGAGAATCACCCCGAGAATCGCCCCGAGAATCACCCCGAGAATCGCCCCGAGAATCACCCCGAGAATCGCCCCGAGAATCGCCCTCAAGAATTTCCCCAAGAATTGCCCCAATAATCACCCTCAAGAATCGCTCGCCTCGAGAATCGCCCCGAGAATCACCCCAAGAATCGCCCCGAGAATCACCACGAGAATCGCCCCAAGAATCGCCCCGAGAATCGCCCCAAGAATCGCCCCAAGAATCGCCCCGAGAATCGCCCCAAGAATCACCCCGAGAATCGCCCCAAGAATCGCCCCGGGAATCGCCCCAAGAATCGCCCCGAGAATCGCCCCAAGAATCGCCCCGAGAATCGCCCCAAGAATCGCCCCGAGAATCGCCCCAAGAATCGCCCCGAGAATCGCCCCAAGAATCGCCCCGAGAATCGCCCCGAGAATCGCCCCAAGAATCGCCCCGAGAATCGCCCCAAGAATCGCCCCGAGAATCACCCTAACAAGCAGCAGCAGCAGCCCTATATATAAAAATCGCCCCCGCCGCCAATTCCAGGCCGGCCAACTGTCCGAAGCCGCCGAGCTGGTCGCTCTCAAGCCGCCCGGCCACCTGTCCGCGGCCGACAGCGCCCGCGAGCGCGGCACCCGCCAATCGGCCGTCCGCTCCGTCACCGACCAGCTGAACCGTCTGGCGCCGCAGCTCGCCAACGCTGGCCGCGCCCGCCTGCTGGTGCACTCGGGCGGCTCCCCCGGCCCGGCCGCTAGCGGCGTGGCTGACCATCTGCGCCAACTGCAGGACGCCTGGCGGGAGGCTGTCGATCGGTTGCGCAATCGGTTGGATCGCCTGGCCGACCTGCCGGCCTGTCTGCGCCAACTGCTGGCCGACGTGACCGCCGACTCTGAAGCGGCCGCGGCCGCGCTGCAAGCGTCGAAGTCAGGTTAGTGAGCTCGGGAGAATCATAATTCTGCTTTTCTGGTTTTGGTTCTGGGTATGCTTTTATTCTTAATGGTCATATTTTTTGGTCATAGAAAAATTGTTTTTTGGCTGTACTGTGTTCATATTTATTTTCATAGCATGGTCATATGTCTGGTCATACCGGTATGTCTGGTCATAGGATGGTCATATGTCTGGTCATACCGGTATGTCTGGTCATAGGATGGTCATATGTCTGGTCATACCGGTATGTCTGGTCATAGGATGGTCATATGTCTGGTCATACCGGTATGTCTGGTCATAGGATGGTCATATGTCTGGTCATACCGGTATGTCTGGTCATAGGATGGTCATATGTCTGGTCATACCGGTATGTCTGGTCATAGGATGGTCATATGTCTGGTCATACCGGTTTGTCTGGTCATAGGATGGTCATATGTCTGGTCATACCGGTATGTCTGGTCATAGGATGGTCATATGTCTGGTCATAGGATGTCTGGTTATAGGATGGCCATATGTCTGGTCATATGTCTGGTCATAGGATGGTCATATGTCTGGTCATAGGATGGTCATATGTCTGGTCATAGGATGGTTATATGTCTGGTTATAGGATGGCCATATGTCTGGTCATATGTCTGGTCATAGGATGGTCATATGTCTGGTCACAGGATGGTCATATGTCTGGTCATAGGATGGTCATATGTCTGGTCATAGTATGGTCATATGTCTGTCCACAGAATGATCGGATGAAGCTAGAAGGTTCATAAAAGGTCATAAAAGGACCATCCAACT
Source organism: Macrostomum lignano (assembly GCA_002269645.1). Classification (NCBI taxonomy): domain Eukaryota; kingdom Metazoa; phylum Platyhelminthes; family Macrostomidae; genus Macrostomum; species Macrostomum lignano. Next base: position 193,885 of record NIVC01000479.1, on the reverse strand, counting down.
CGCAGCTGTTGATTTCTTCTCCTCAGCTGCCGGCGCCCGCAGCCCCAGCCAGCAGCAGTTTGTCGCCGCCACCTCCGCGGCCGCCCGACGCGCCAACCGGGCCGTCCAGCTGCTGCAGGCCGACGCCGAGAACTGCTTGGACTCGGCGGCCAAGGCCGACCTGGTCAGGCAAGCCGCACAGCTGAGGGACGCCATCGGCGCCATGGTGACCGCGGCTAAAGCGGCCGCCTCCGACCCTGCGGCTCGGGGCCCGGCTTGGCGCGATGCCAACCAGCAGATCCTTGACCTGCTGGGTGACCTGCTGCTCACCAGATACAGTGAGTGTCTGTCTGTCTGTCTGTCTGTCTGTCTGTCTGTCTGTCTGTCTGTCTGTCTGTCTGTCTGTCTGTCTGTCTGTCTGTCTGTCTGTCTGTCTGTCTGTCTGTCTGTCTGTCTGTCTGTCTGTCTGTCTGTCTGTCTGTCTGTCTGTCTGTCTGTCTGTCTGTCTGTCTGTCTGTCTGTCTGTCTGTCTGTCTGTCTGTCTGTCTGTCTGTCTGTCTGTCTGTCTGTGTGTCTGTCTGTCCATCATCGCAGTCCCCGCCCTCTCCGCAGAGCCCAGCGAGCGCAGGTTCAGCTCGAGTTCCAGCGAGGCGCCAAGCAGCGCGATGTCGCCGCAGCTCCGCCAGCCGCAGCCGCAGTGGAGCAGCTCAGGCGGCAGCAAGAGTCCTTCACGGTCTCTCGGCTTCGATCCGCCACAGCAGCAACCGCAGCCGCAGCCGCCGCCGCCGCCACCGAAGCCGCAGCCGCAGCAGAAGTCGCCGACAAGACGCGTGTCGAACCCGACCGGCGAGACCGACGACTTGGACGCCGATGACTATGCTCAGATCGATCGGGTTGAGCACCGGCTGCCGCCGCCCTCGTCGACTCCGGCGACCCTCACCGCCCCCGCTCAGCAGCAGCAACAGAGGCCGCCAGCCGCTGCTCAGAAGCCGCAGCAGTCCGTGTCTTTCGGCCTGGTTCCAACTGAGCAGCTGAATGAGCGACTGTTCGATCAGATTGAGCAGTCCCAGGCGTCTCAGCCGATTCTGGTGAGCGGATTAACCACACCACTAACAGCCGATGTTTGAATCAAAATTCTGAATCCCAGAATTCTGATCCAAATCCCAGAATCCTGATCCTAAATCCCAGAATTCTGATCCAAATCCCAGAATCCTGATCCTAAATCCCAGAATCCTGATCCTAAATCCCAGAATCCTGATCCCAAATCCCAGAAGCCTGATCCCAAATCCCAGAATACTAATCCCAAATCCCAAAATCCTGATCCCAAATCCCAGATTCCTGATCCCAAATCCTAGAATCCCTATCCCAGAATCCTAATCCTAAATCCCAGAATCCTAATCCTAAATCCCAGAATCCTGATCCTAAATCCCAGATTCCTGATCCCAAATCCCAGAATCCTGATTCTAAATCCCAGAATCCTGATCCCTAATCCCAAAATCCTGATCCCAAATCCCAGATTCCTGATCCCAAATCCTAGAATCCCTATCCCAGAATTCTAATCCTAAATCCCAGAATCCTAATCCTAAATCCCAGAATCCTGATCCTAAATCCCAGATTCCTGATCCCAAATCCTAGAATCCCTATCCCAGAACCCCAGAATCCTGATCCCAAATCTCAGAATCCCTGTCCCAAATCCCAGAATCTCGATCCCAAATCCTAAATCCCAGAATCCTGATCCTAAATCCCAGAATCCTGATCCCAAATCCAAGATTCCTGATTCCCAATCCCAGATTCCTGATCCCAACTCCTAGAATCCCTATCCCAGAACCCCAGAATCCTGATCCCAAATCTCAGAATCCCTGTCCCAAATCCCAGAATCTCGATCCCAAATCCTAAATCCCAGAATCCTGATCCCAAATCCTAGAATCCCTCTCTCAGAATCCCTATCCCAAATCCCAAATCCCGAAATATCCCGAATATTCCCCAATATCCCAAAATACTATGAATTATTAGTTAATACATTAATAAATTTTCATTTTGCATACAGAACAATCTTAACAAAAACTAATTGTTTTCCAGGAAGCAGCCCGCTCCCTCCACCAGCAAGTCACCCAGTACTCGTCCGAGGACAATGAAATTATTGCGGCTGCCGAGAAAATCTCTCTATTGTTTGCCAGGCTCAACCAGATTATGAAGTGAGAGTTGCCTCAACTGCTGGTTATTTTGTTATTTGATTTTTTATCCAAGAAAAGTTAATAGGGTTGAGAGAGAGAGTAGGGTACAGGGGATTAGAGAGGGTAAAGAGGGATGCAGAAAGGGTCAATTAGACGGTAGAGAGGGAGAAGAGGGTAAGAGGACAGGGTAGAGAGTGTGTATGAGAGTGTAGAGAGATAGGAGAGGGTAGAGAGATAGGAGAGGGTAGAGAGATAGGAGAGGGTAGAGATAGGAGAGGGTAGAGATAGGAGAGGGTAGAGAGATAGGAGAGGGTAGAGAGATAGGAGAGGGTAGAGAGATAGGAGAGGGTAGAGAGATAGGAGAGGGTAGAGAGATAGGAGAGGGTAGAGATAGGAGAGGGTAGAGATAGGAGAGGGTAGAGAGATAGGAGAGGGTAGAGAGATAGGAGAGGGTAGAGATAGGAGAGGGTAGAGAGATAGGAGAGGGTAGAGAGATAGGAGAGGGTAGAGAGATAGGAGAGGGTAGAGAGATAGGAGAGAGTAGAGATAGGAGAGGGTAGAGATAGGAGAGGGTAGAGAGATAGGAGAGGGTAGAGAGATAGGAGAGGGTAGAGAGATAGGAGAGGGTAGAGAGATAGGAGAGAGTAGAGATAGGAGAGGGTAGAGATAGGAGAGGGTAGAGAGATAGGAGAGGGTAGAGAGATAGGAGAGGGTAGAGATAGGAGAGGGTAGAGAGATAGGAGAGGGTAGAGAGATAGGAGAGGGTAGAGAGATAGGAGAGGGTAGAGAGATAGGAGAGGGTAGAGATAGGAGAGGGTAGAGAGATAGGAGAGGGTAGAGAGATAGGAGAGGGTAGAGAGATAGGAGAGGGTAGAGAGATAGGAGAGGGTAGAGAGATAGGAGAGAGTAGAGATAGGAGAGGGTAGAGAGATAGGAGAGGGTAGAGAGATAGGAGAGGGTAGAGAGATAGGAGAGAGTAGAGATAGGAGAGGGTAGAGATAGGAGAGGGTAGAGAGATAGGAGAGGGTAGAGATAGGAGAGGGTAGAGATAGGAGAGGGTAGAGATAGGAGAGGGTAGAGAGATAGGAGAGGGTAGAGATAGGAGAGGGTAGAGAGATAGGAGAGGGTAGAGATAGGAGAGGGTAGAGATAGGAGAGAGTAGAGAGATAGGAGAGGGTAGAGAGATAGGAGAGGGTAGAGATAGGAGAGGGTAGAGAGATAGGAGAGGGTAAAGAGTATAGATCAGAGGGTAGAGAATAGGGTAGAGTAGGGTACACAGAGAGTTTAGCGGACAGAGCCAAGAGTCATTACTATCATTCACATTATTTAAACAAAAATGTAATTCCAATTTATCTTAAGCGAAAAAGACAGCTCAAAGAAGGACCTGTTGGACACGGCCAAAGCCATTGTTGAGGCCTCGCAAAATGTTACTCGAATTGGCAACAGCCTTGCATCGCGGTGCACTGATCTGTCAATTCAAGGCGTGAGTAGTTTTAGACTCTATTTATTATAAAAAATCTAAGTTCAATAAAGGTTGAGCGCAATATTCTTCTTTTATTCAGTCTCTACTTCGATCTTGTCAGAAGATACCCACCATTGGCACACAGTTGAAGATATTGACTGCTGTTAAAGCTACCACCATGCTGGGAGGTGAGCTCACAAATTGCTTTCTATTATCTATTTTGCCTTTGCGTTTTTTTTACTTTTAACTCATTAGATTTTCCTAGAATTTTAATCCCATGCTTAAATCAATTTTAGGGCAATTGAAATTTTATATTTATAATTTCCAACATGTAACCTCTGAATTCACCAAATTTCTAACTCACCTTCAGCTTTGAATTTCCCGCACCTGCGAATTCCCCTCTGAATTGGCCACAGAATTCCCATAGCTCCGAATTCCCCGCTGAATTCCCCACTAAATTCCCCACTGAATTCCCCACCGAATTCCCCACAGCTCCGAATTCCCCACAGCTCAGAATTACCCTCAGCTCCAAATTCCCCACAGCTCAGAATTACCCTCAGCTCCAAATTCCCCACAGCTCCGAATTCCCCACAGCTCCGAATTCCCCTCAGCTCCGAATTCCCCACAGCTCTAAATTCCCCACAGCTCCGAATTCCCCACAGCTCCGAATTCCCCACAGCTCCGAATTCCCCTCAGCTCCGAATTCCCCACAGCTCCGAATTCCCCACAGCTCCGAATTCCCCACAGCTCCGAATTTCCCACAGCTCAGAATTCCCCCAGCTCCGAATTCCCCACAGCTCAGAATTCCCCTCAGCTCCGAATTCCCCACAGCTCCGAATTCCCCACAGCTCCGAATTCCCCTCAGCTCCAAATTCCCCACAGCTCCGAATTCCCCACAGCTCCGAATTCCCCACAGCTCCGAATTCCCCTCAGCTCCGAATTCCCCACAGCTCCGAATTCCCCACAGCTCCGAATTCCCCACAGCTCCGAATTTCCCACAGCTCAGAATTCCCCCAGCTCCGAATTCCCCACAGCTCAGAATTCCCCTCAGCTCCGAATTCCCCACAGCTCCGAATTCCCCACAGCTCCGAATTCCCCTCAGCTCCAAATTCCCCACAGCTCCGAATTCCCCACAGCTCCGAATTCCCCACAGCTCCGAATTTCCCACAGCTCAGAATTCCCCAGCTCCGAATTCCCCACAGCTCAGAATTCCCCTCAGCTCCGAATTCCCCACAGCTCCGAATTCCCCACAGCTCCGAATTCCCCACAGCTCCGAATTCCCCTCAGCTCCGTATTCCCCACAGCTCAGAATTCCCCCAGCTCAGAATTCCCCACAGCTCCGAATTCCCCACAGCTCCGAATTCCCCACAGCTCCGAATTCCCCACAGCTCCGAATTCCCCACAGCTCCGAATTCCCCACAGCTCCGAATTCCCCACAGCTCAGAATTCCCCTAGCTCCGAATTTCCCACAGCTCAGAATTCCCCCAGCTCCGAATTCCCCACAGCTCAGAATTCCCCTCAGCTCCGAATTCCCCACAGCTCCGAATTCCCCACAGCTCCGAATTCCCCACAGCTCAGAATTCCCCTCAGCTCCGTATTCCCCACAGTTCCGAATTCCCCACAGCTCTAAATTCCCCACAGCTCCGAATTCCCCACAGCTCAGAATTCCCCTAGCTCCGAATTTCCCACAGCTCAGAATTCCCCCAGCTCCGAATTCCCCACAGCTCAGAATTCCCCTCAGCTCCGAATTCCCCACAGCTCCGAATTCCCCACAGCTCCGAATTCCCCACAGCTCAGAATTCCCCTCAGCTCCGTATTCCCCACAGTTCCGAATTCCCCACAGCTCTAAATTCCCCACAGCTCAGAATTCCCCACAGCTCAGAATTCCCCTCAGCTCCGAATTCTATCCCAATCCCCACAAATCAGTTACTATATAGCGGTCTGAATCTGCAATTAGTTTTAAATTTCAACTCATAAAACGACAACTCATTCGATAAAGAGGCTGAACGGCAGCAGTTGATGAAGAATCAGCTGCTCAAATCAGAGAAGGACTCTGAAGGTAATTTTCACCTAATTGAGCAATTATTTAATTATTAATAACTGCATCGCATGTTGACCTTGAGATGATTGGCATGGTTTGAAAAAATGTAACACAAATTGCTTCTGTTTACTTGCTAGCATTTCTACTTGCAGTAGGCTTGACAGGTTTCTGAACAATAAAATTCAGAAAAAAACGCAAATCTGTCTGATCGGGTTTCCGCTTTTTTGTCTTGTTGAGGACTTTTTTATCATTGTTATTTTAAATTAAATTTGACAGGCCAACATGTTGCAATAAAAAACTCAGAATGATTTTGTATTACTAATGCTAAAATGCATGCGACAATTTTTAATAAACAATATTGCACCATTTTAACAAAATTGAATTTCACTGTTCAAGTGCACTTTTTCTAGGGGTTTTTTCAATACCTTGTTGCTTGCCCGCTGGTGGCAAATAAATCTGATTGATTTTAGTTGCGTGCCATTTTGAAATGAAAATTTTTATCACTTTTTAATAGCATGAAAAAGTGCATTCGGTATTGTTTATAGTGGGTTTTTACACCTTTGGAATTAAAGTATTTTATGATCTTATTTAAAGCCGGTTCAATATTGTAACCGTTCCAAACCTTTATCTAAAAAATTATACTGACCTAAGCTGACCTAAGAATCGTCCCTTAACTGACCTAAGAATCGTCCCTTAACTGACCTAAGAATCGTACTTAAGTTGACCTAAGAATCGTCCCTAAGTTGACCTAAGAATCGTCCCTAAGCTGACCTAAGAATCGTCCCTTAACTGACCTAAGAATCGTACTTAAGTTGACCTAAGAATCGTCCCTAAGTTGACCTAAGAATCGTCCCTAAGCTGACCTAAGAATCGTCCCTTAACTGACCTAAGAATCGTACTTAAGTTGACCTAAGAATCGTACTTAAGTTGACCTAAGAATCGTCCCTAAGCTGACCTAAGAATCGTCCCTTAACTGACCTAAGAATCGTACTTAAGTTGACCTAAGAATCGTCCCTAAGTTGACCTAAGAATCGTCCCTAAGCTGACCTAAGAATCGTACTTAAGTTGACCTAAGAATCGTCCCTAAGCTGACCTAAGAATCGTACTTAAGTTGACCTAAGAATCGTCCCTAAGCTGACCTAAGAATCGTACTTAAGCTGACCTAAGAATCGTCCCTAAACTGACCTAAGAATCGTCCCTTAACTGACCTAAGAATCGTACTTAAGTTGACCTAAGAATCGTCCCTAAGCTGACCTAAGAATCGTCCCTTAACTGACCTAAGAATCGTACTTAAGCTGACCTAAGAATCGTCCCTAAACTGACCTAAGAATCGTACTTAAGCTGACCTAAGAATCGTCCCTAAGCTGACCTAAGAATCGTCCCTAAGCTGACCTAAGAATCGTCCCTAAACTGACCTAAGAATCGTCCCTAAGCTGACCCAAGAATCGTCCCTTAACTGACCTAAGAATCGTCCCTTAACTGACCTAAGAATAGTACATAAGTTTACCTAAGAATCGTCTCTAAGTTGACCTAAGAATCGTACCTAAACTGACCTAAGAATCGTACTTAACTGACCTAAGAATCGTACTTAAGCTGACCTAAGAATCGTCCCTAAGCTGACTTAAGAATCGTCCCTTAACTGACCTAAGAATCGTCCCTTAACTGACCTAAGAATCGTACATAAGTTGACCTAAGAATCGTCCCTAAGCTGACCTAAGAATCGTACCTAAACTGACCTAAGAATCGTCCCTTAACTGACCTAAGAATCGTCCCTTAACTGACCTAAGAATCGTCCCTAAGTTGACCTAAGAATCGTCCCTTAACTGACCTAAGAATCGTACCTAAGATGACCTAAAATCGTTTCCTAAACGGACCTTCAAATTGTCCCTAAGCATATCTAAATTTTTCTTAAAACGACCTTAAATCGTCCCTAAACAGACCCAAGAGTCTTCCCTAAAATTATCCTCAATAACTTCTCTATAAACTGACCTGTGAGTCTCAAACCGATATCTTCGAAAATTGCAGCCGTAAGCCTACTTATCTGGTTTTTCTTTGTTGATTATTTTATTAACCATGCGATAGGCATCCAGTTTTGTATCCCGTGAGCTGATACTTGTGTATAAAATTTTCCCTCTATCTACCTGTCGACTGCACAACGGCGCAGCCAAGCCAAAAAGCTGCGGTGTTGCGTCCTGCATTCCGCTGAGAATTGGCAAAGAATACAGTGAGACTCTCGCATTTGCCTAGATTGGCCCCATTATCACCACCCCCATGCCTTGCCTAATTTAGGTCTTAGTTCTTTGCGTTTTCTTTCTTATTATTTTACAATCCCTTAGGCGCTTGTCAAACATCACCGTTTAATTTGTTTAGGAATATATCGATGTTTGTAGCGACTTTTATTGTTGTGCCACTTCATCTTTTTCTCGTTTTATACGTGCATATTTTAGGTTAATTTTTTTACTCATTGAACCTGCGCAGTGGCTATAATATATGTGGTGAAAGCTTCTATCTTAATTGTACTCGTAGGCCGTAACACAGAGCACCTACCACTCCACCGGCATTCCTGTACATGTAGAGACGCCGGCACCCGCCACCCCAGAATCATGTACACACTGGCATAGATAGACCGGCAACTGCCACCCCAAAATGTACACACTGGCATAGATAGACCGGCACCCGCCACCCCAGAATCATGTACACACTGGCATAGATAGACCGGCACCCGCCACCCCAAAATGTACACACTGGCATAGATAGACCGGCAAACCGCCACCTCAAAATGTACACACTGGCATAGATAGACCGGCACCCGCCACCCCAAAATGTACACACTGGCATAGATAGACCGGCACCCGCCACCCCAAAATGTACACACTGGCATAGATAGGCCGGCACCCGCCACCTCAAAATGTACACACTGGCATAGATAGACCGGCACCCGCCACCCCAAAATGTACACACTGGCATAGATAGACCGGCACCCGCCACCCCAAAATGTACACACTGGCATAGATAGGCCGGCCCTCTCCACCCCAAATTTTACACACTGGCATAGATAGGCCGGCCCTCTCCACCCCAAATTTTACACACTGGCATAGATAGGCCGGCCCTCTCCATCCCAAATTTTACACACTGGCATAGATAGGCCGGCACCCGCCACCCCAAAATGTACACACTGGCATAGATAGGCCGGCCCTCTCCACCCCAAATTTTACACACTGGCATAGATAGGCCGGCCCTCTCCACCCCAGATTTTACACTCTGGCATAGATAGGCCGGCCCTCGCCACCCCAGATTTTACACACTGGCATAGATAAGCCGGCCCTCGCCACCCCAAAATGTACACACTGTCATAGATAGAGCGGCACCCGCCACCCCAAAATGTATAAACTGGCATAGATAGACCGGCACCCGCCACCCCAAATTGTACAAACTGGCATAGATAGACCGGCACCCGCCAGAAAAAAAATGGATAGCTGTTATCACTTACGGGGTATCTTATCTCTTACACTTTAATTTTTATCAAACCTCTCCCATTGTGGCACATACCCCTATTTTTAATGCAAATAAAAACTTTGGTAACTGGCCTTACAAAAGTCTAAAGAGCAAAGAATTCTTGTTAAAAATTGTTTTCTTTTACCAGCAAATGATCCGCCAGCTTCATATAGTGAGTCTCCTATTCGGATAAAAGATTATTTATTAATAGACGCATCATCTAATTCGCTCAACTTTGCTTTCAATTGTGTATTATTTCAGTCAGTATTCACAGCATAATCAGACAGCACACTATTTATGTGCACTCAAGGATGAAAATATTTTTGTTTATAAATGTGTCAATATGTTAGACATTTTTATTTTGAACCGTCATGCACAAGTGAGCCATTGCACAGTTAACAATCTGATCATAATAATTAAAAGCTAATATTGAGACTGCTTTTGCAGCATTGCTTCTTGTTTGTAGGAAATTCAGAACTTTACCAAATATTTGCTATGGCCCAAACTAGTTTCAGAAAGTGTATTTTAGTGCCTAAATTAGTGTCAGAATTGTATTTTAGTTAGCTAAATTAGTGTCAGAAGTGTATTTAAAAGGCTAAATAAGTGTCAGAAGTGTATTTTAGGTAGCTAAATTAGTGTCAGAAGTGTATTTGAGAGGCTAAATTAGTGTCAGAAGTGTATTTGAGAGGCTAAATTAGTGTCAGAAGTGTATTTGAGAGGCTAAATTAGTGTCAGAAGTGTATTTAGGAGGCTAAATTAGTGTCAGAAGTGTATTTGAGAGGCTAAATTAGTTTCAGAAGTGTATTTGTGAGGCTAAATTAGTGTCAGAAGTGTATTTGTGAGGCTAAATTAGTGTCAGAAGTGTAATTAGGAGGCTAAGTTAGTGTCAGAAGTGTATTTAGGAGGCTAAATTAGTGTCAGAAGTGTATTTAGGAGGCTAAATTAGTGTCAGAAGTGTATTTGAGAGGCTAAATTAGTGTCAGAAGTGTGTTTAGGAGGCTAAATAAGTGTCAGAAGTGTATTTTAGGTAGCTAAATTAGTGTCAGAAGTGTATTTGAGAGGCTAAATTAGTGTCAGAAGTGTATTTGAGAGGCTAAATTAGTGTCAGAAGTGTATTTGAGAGGCTAAATTAGTGTCAGAAGTGTATTTGAGAGGCTAAATTAGTGTCAGAAGTGTATTTAGGAGGCTAAATTAGTGTCAGAAGTGTATTTGAGAGGCTAAATTAGTTTCAGAAGTGTATTTGTGAGGCTAAATTAGTGTCAGAAGTGTATTTGTGAGGCTAAATTAGTGTCAGAAGTGTAATTAGGAGGCTAAGTTAGTGTCAGAAGTGTATTTAGGAGGCTAAATTAGTGTCAGAAGTGTATTTAGGAGGCTAAATTAGTGTCAGAAGTGTATTTGAGAGGCTAAATTAGTGTCAGAAGTGTATTTAGGAGGCTAAATTAGTGTCAGAAGTGTATTTTAGGTAGCTAAATTAGTGTCAGAAGTGTATTTAGGAGGCTAAATTAGTGTCAGAAGTGTATTTGAAAGGCTAGATTAGTGTCAGAAGTGTATTTGTGAGGCTAAATTAGTGTCAGAAGTGTAATTAGGAGGCTAAATTAGTGTCAGAAGTGTATTTAGGAGGCTAAATTAGTGTCAGAAGTGTATTTTAGGTAGCTAAATTAGTGTCAGAAGTGTATTTAGATGGCTAAATTAGTGTCAGAAGTGTATTTAGGAGGCTAAATTAGTGTCAGAAGTGTATTTGAGAGGCTAAATTAGTGTCAGAAGTGTATTTGAGAGGCTAAATTAGTGTCAGAAGTGTATTTGAGAGGCTAAATTAGTGTCAGAAGTGTATTTAGGAGGCTAAATTAGTGTCAGAAGTGTATTTGAGAGGCTAAATTAGTTTCAGAAGTGTATTTGTGAGGCTAAATTAGTGTCAGAAGTGTATTTGTGAGGCTAAATTAGTGTCAGAAGTGTAATTAGGAGGCTAAGTTAGTGTCAGAAGTGTATTTAGGAGGCTAAATTAGTGTCAGAAGTGTATTTAGGAGGCTAAATTAGTGTCAGAAGTGTATTTGAGAGGCTAAATTAGTGTCAGAAGTGTATTTAGGAAGCTAAATTAGTGTCAGAAGTGTATTTTAGGTAGCTAAATTAGTGTCAGAAGTGTATTTAGGAGGCTAAATTAGTGTCAGAAGTGTATTTGAAAGGCTAGATTAGTGTCAGAAGTGTATTTGTGAGGCTAAATTAGTGTCAGAAGTGTAATTAGGAGGCTAAATTAGTGTCAGAAGTGTATTTAGGAGGCTAAATTAGTGTCAGAAGTGTATTTTAGGTAGCTAAATTAGTGTCAGAAGTGTATTTAGATGGCTAAATTAGTGTCAGAAGTGTATTTAGGAGGCTAAATTAGTGTCAGAAGTGTATTTGAGAGGCTAAATTAGTTTCAGAAGTGTATTTGAGAGGCTAAATTAGTGTCAGAAGTGTATTTGTGAGGCTAAATTAGTGTCAGAAGTGTATTTAGGAGGCTAAATTAGTGTCAGAAGTGTATTTGAGAGGCTAAATTAGTGTCAGAAGTGTATTTGAGAGGCTAAATTAGTGTCAGAAGTGTATTTGTGAGGCTAAATTAGTGTCAGAAGTGTAATTAGGAGGCTAAGTTAGTGTCAGAAGTGTATTTAGGAGGCTAAATTAGTGTCAGAAGTGTATTTAGATGGCTAAATTAGTGTCAGAAGTGTATTTGAGAGGCTAAATTAGTGTCAGAAGTGTATTTAGGAGGCTAAATTAGTGTCAGAAGTGTATTTAGGAGGCTAGATTAGTGTCAGAAGTGTATTTGTGAGGCTAAATTAGTGTCAGAAGTGTATTTAGGAGGCTAAATTAGTGTATTTTAGGTAGCTAAATTAGTGTCAGAATTGTATTTTAGTTAGCTAAATTAGTGTCAGAAGTGTATTTCAGTCCCTAACTTGGTGTCCCTTATTGACGAAATGAGTGTCAGGTGTCGCTAGTTGCACAGTCAGTCAGAAAGGTGCCGCTAGACAATGTCCCTAAAGTCGCTGATCCCTCGTCAACCGCCAGACCCCGAGGAGGACATGGAAGCCACCGAGATGTTGGTCGGCAACGCCAGGGCACTGATGGACGCAGTCTCCCAGACTGTGCAAGTTGCTGAGGGCGCCAGCATCAAAATTCGAGTAGACGCTGGCGCGGTGATGAAATGGCGAAAACGGACGAAATGAATGATTTTATAATGCTTTGGTTGGTAATTCCGTGATTAGTGAACTTTAGAATTTACGCTAGAGTTGCTTCATTGTCAAACTCGATCTTTTTTATTGTTATTGTCTTGAAGACAATAAGTAAATTTATTGATTTATTGTCTTGTTTAATAAAGAGTTACGTGACACCGCTTTGTTTGGATTCAAATAGTCACGTGACGCCAATTTAGGCTTGTTGAGTCACGTGACGCCAATTTAGGCTTGTTGAATCACGTGACACCTCTCTGATTAGATTCAAACAGTCACGTGACGCCAATTTGCGCTTTCTGAGTCACGTTACGCCAATTTAGGCTTGCTAAATCACGTGACGCCAATTTAGGCTTGCTGATTCACGTGACGCCAATTTAGGCTTGCTAAATCACGTGACGCCAATTTAGACTTGTTGAATCACGTGAAACCTCTCTGATTAGATTCAAACAGTCACGTGACCCTTATTTAGGCTTGCTTAGTCACGTGACACCTCTTGCATTGTTAGAAAGCAGTGTATTATATATATAACATGCACATTTTATTTGCAGGCAAAAGCACACTAATTTCAAAGTAGGTTTATCTGCACTAACCCCAGCTGCAAAATTCCTAACAATTTATATTAATGCTTCTAGTCTAACGATTGTCATTGTATTCCAAATTGTAGGTATTATACATTAATATTATATTATATTTCCAATCAATGCTATATATCGCTTCCTGACTATTTGCTGTTAACTCTGTTTTCCAATCGCATACCCTTATTTAATTAGGCCTCACCTTTTTAAAATAAAGCTTAGTCAAACAGTATGTTACCGCTGTGTAATAGAAATTATACTTAATATTAATTTTCAAGTATTTTCTGACTAAATCGCCTATTTCAATTTCAGTAGCTCCGCTAAACAAGAATTCAAAACCATTAAATTTAAATTGGTGCTTTTCTTAACCTGTTCTCATTATAACGCATAAATCATGTATTGTTATATTAGCTAAATATCAATTAATTTGAATTGCTGATTTTTCATCTCCATTGCGTGTACACATTAAGAAATATTAATTATGGATGATTTTTTTTTAAAAATGAATATGATTCTGGAGTAATATATTTACATTTAAGTGCCCCAAACCCATGAAGCTTATAAATTTTAACAAATATATTTTAATATGAGGCTGGACTTTTGTTCAAGTAGCATGTCATGCCATGCTTTCGCTGACCTTCGCATGCATATTCATGTCATTTCAATGTTTTGTTTGTTTGATTTCCTTTGTTGTCCAGTGGATTGCTAATCTATAGCCTATAGATTGAGGAATAAAATGGATTGCTAATCTATAGCCTATGGATTAAGGAATAAAATGGATTGCTAATCTATAGTGTATGGATTAAGGTATAAAATGGATAATTGCCTATCTATTGTATGGATTAAGGGATAGAATGGATTGCTAATCTATAGCGTATGGATTAAGGAATAGAGTGGATAATTGCTAATCTATAGCGTATGGATTAAGGAATAGAATGGATTGCTAATCTATAGTGTAAGGATTAAGGAATAGAATGGATTGCTAATTTATTGTCTATGGATTAAGGAATAGAATGGATTGCTAATCTATAGTGTAAGGATTAAGGAATAGAATGGATTGCTAATTTATTGTCTATGGATTAAGGAATAGAATGGATTGCTAATCTATGGTGTAAGGATTAAGGAATAGAATGGATTGCTAATCTATGGTGTAAGGATTAAGGAATAGAATGGATTGCTAATTTATTGTCTATGGATTAAGGAATAGAATGGATTGCTAATCTATAGCGTATGGATTAAGGAATAGAATGGATTGCTAATCTATAGCGTATGGCTTAAGGAATAGAATGGATTGCTAATCTATTGCCTATGGATTAAGGAATAGAATGGATTGCTAATCTATAGTGTATGGATTAGGAAATAGAATGGATTGCTAATCTATAGTGTATGGATTAAGAAATAGAATGGATTGCTAATCTATAGTCTATGGATTAAGGAATAGAATGGATTGCTAATCTATAGTGTATGGATTAAGGGATAGAATGGATTGCTAATCTATAGTGTATGGATTAAGGGATAGAATGAATTGCTAATATATAGCGTATGGATTAAGGAATAGAATGGATTGCTAATCTATAGTGTATGTATTAAGGAATAGAATGGATTGCTAATCTATAGTGTATGGATTAAGGGATAGAATGGATTGCTAGTCTATAGTGTATAGATTAAGGAATAGAATGGATTGCTAATATATAGCGTATGGATTAAGGAATAGAATGGATTGCTAATCTATAGTGTATGGATTAAGGAATAGAATGGATAATTGCTAATCTATAGCCTATAGATTAAGGAATAGAATAGATTGCTAATCTGTGCCTCCATATCAAGGCAAAGAATAGGAATAACAATCTGTCTTGCGGATCAGGTGAATTTCATAACTGGAGTGCGATTGTCCTACAATGCTTGCTGTTTCGCCTTGGAGAATACAGAAACTGGTTTAGTCTAGCGGCTCTGCATGCAATTGACAATAGCAGTTAGTAAACCAGGCGGCCTATTGTTGCTTTTAGCGTTTCGGATGTTAGCTAGGTCTGCCCAGATGCCCGAGTGCAGTGGCCCCGGTAAGGAAGTGAGGGGGTGTTAAACCTGTGCCGCTTATAAATTTGGAAATAGCTTGCCGCTCGAGAGGTGAGGCGAATTCAATAAAGGATAGGGGCTGGGGATGAAGAGGGAATAAGCTCCGCTTGCAGTTCCCTCCCCAGAGCTTAGAGCTGCCCGCCCACCTCTCGTCTCCATATGCAAGAGTCAATGGAAGAGAGCCAATCACTGCCGATCTCAAGAACGGGAACGAGGGTATATTACTCTGCGCACCTTAAACTGCGCTTCTCTCTTTGTGTCTCGCAGCAAGATCCGTTGTTTTTATTTATTTACCATGCTTTGTAGTAAAATTCCATCTGTCTATGTAGGGTATTGAAGAGGAAAAATATATAATAGTTTGGTTCATTTTATAATAACTTTTATCCTTGGCCCGTTACCGATGAGCACGAGGTGAGTTTTTTAATCTGTGCATCTGAAGTCGTGTATTTCTGGCTATTTGGAGTCAAGGAGATAATTAAGGCACTAAGTGGATTGCTAATCTATAGCCTATGGATTAAGGATAGAATGGGTTGCTAATCCACAGCCTATAGATAAGGAATAGAATGGATTGCTAATCTATAGTCTATGCATTAAGGAATAGAATGGATAATTGCTAATCCACAGCCTATAGATAAGGAATAGAATGGATTGCTAATCTATAGTCTATGCATTAAGGAATAGAATGGATTGCTAATCTACAGCCTATAGATAAGGAATATAATGGATTGCTAATCTACAGCCTATAGATAAGGAATAGAATGGATTGCTAATCCACAGCCTATAGATAAGGAATAGAATGGATTGCTAATCTACAGCCTATAGATAAGGAATAGAATGGATTGCTAATCTACAGCCTATAGATAAGGAATAGAATGGATTGCTAATCTACAGCCTATAGATAAGGAATAGAATGGATTGCTAATCTACAGCCTATAGATAAGGAATAGAATGGATTGCTAATCTACAGCCTATAGATAAGGAATAGAATGGATTGCTAATCCACAGCCTATAGATAAGGAATAGAATGGATTGCTAATCTACAGCCTATAGATAAGGAATAGAATGGATTGCTAATCTACAGCCTATAGATAAGGAATAGAATGGATTGCTAATCTACAGCCTATAGATAAGGAATAGAATGGATTGCTAATCTACAGCCTATAGATAAGGAATAGAATGGATTGCTAATCCACAGCCTATAGATAAGGAATAGAATGGATTGCT
The DNA here is from genome assembly GCA_002269645.1 of Macrostomum lignano. Taxonomy (NCBI): domain Eukaryota; kingdom Metazoa; phylum Platyhelminthes; family Macrostomidae; genus Macrostomum; species Macrostomum lignano. The sequence goes on along the minus strand of NIVC01000479.1, from coordinate 177,662 downwards.
AATCTACAGCCTTGGATTAAACACAGAATAGCATCGTGGATTTGTTTTTGGGATTAAAACATCGCAGGAAAAGTACTCTGAAGTCTGCAATCCTGCACTGAATCTCTAGTATGCACTGGCGTCATTCGTAGGCAGAAATCAAAACAGGATGTGAAACAATGCTTCAGTGCCTTTAATTGGTCAACGAAATTTCGAGCAGACATCTGATACCTATTTTTTTATCTTATTTCTATCTTAAATTTGTTATAATGACGTACTGTTAACATCATCAAGCAATTTTTTTGTGTTGTCGCATACGTTTTGTTTTAATCCGCGAAGTCTTCATTTCCTTTGAAAATATGTTTTAAGCTTTTTTAATTATTCTAGCTGAAATTCATTTTTTTCTATCTGGGCGTGGTTCGCAGCCGCTTGTCTGTTTGACTATACTGGGCAATTCTCAGGTCTTCAACTCTCTGCCTACCTGACATTCGGCTTCAATCATTAGTGTCAAGCGAGTTAGGGCAGCTATAGCTATTCTCGTGCGTGTTTCACTCGACTCAGGAGACAGGCACGGGGCATTTCCGCTCTGACTGTATGATTTCCCCAGATTGAATAGCTGCACATGCACAGCTGGAGAAAATTGTCGAAAAGATTGCAGAAAAAGTGGAGATATTTTTGAGGAAATAATCAAGCAAACGGGGTTGTCCGAACACCTGCTGCCTTTCTGCAGGCAAATGATTTTTCCTACCTCCGATCTGCTTTTTTATGACCTGTCTGCATCTATCAGTTCAGCGAGATGATTAGATGCAGATGATAGATTCCAGAAGCACGGAATTTCATTGATTCTGTATCATAAAATTGCCAAAGCATTTTCTGTCTTTAATCTTTCTACTTTTGAAGAGCGCACGAATTAATTCCCCTAACCCTAGTAATCACAGGTTTGAGTACTAGAGCTAGATATATCTCTTGCAACAAATTTTCTACTCTTCTTTCAGTAGCTTGCCTGCGCAGTGTCTCTTAAATTTAATGTGGCAGCTAAAATTTTCATTTTTTCCTCAGTGTTTGCGGCCTCCGGAGCACATTGGGTTAGGAATAAACAGCAAACATTCAACTTCGATGTACACAAGTGAATGCAAGACGGACGAAAATCAGCCTAGGGGGGGGCAGACCCAATCTAACTCAGCCAATGAGAGAACAGTAAGGAGAGAAGGTCAAAGTCAGACGGACAAAACTCAGCTTAGGTGGGGGGGTGCAGGCCCAATCTAGCTCAGCCAATGAGAGAGCAGTAAGGAGAGAGGTCTAAAGGGGGAGGCTTCACAAGCGCTAATTTTCATAAGCGCTAACTCACCTACTTTCACAAGCGCTAAATTTCACAAACGCTAAACTTCATAACCGATAACTCACTTACTTGTTTCACAAGCGCTAAACTTCACAAGCGCTAAACTTCAGAATAGCGAAACCACCTACTTTCACAAGCGCTAAACTTCACATTAGCTACGAATTTGTCACCTACTTTCACAAGCGCTAAACTTCACAACCGCTAAAACACAAATATCGCCTACTTTCACAAGCGCTAAACTTCACAAACGCTAACCTTTACAATCCCCAAAACACGAATGTCGGTTTCTTTTACAAGCGCTAAAATGTTAATTTACTATATATACTAATATACTAATACTAATATACTATACTAATATACTAATAAACTATTTTAGCGGTTGTGAAGTTTAGCGCTTGTGAAAGTAGGCGACATTTGTGTTTTAGCGGTTGTGAAGTTTAGCGTTTGTGAAGTTTAGCGCTTGTGAAGTTTAGCGCTTGTGAAGTTTAGCGCTTGTGAAAGTCCATGTCGTTAGCGGTTGTGAAATTTAGCGCTTGTGAAAGCGACCCGGTCAAAGTCAGACAGACGGACGAAACTCAGCCTAGGGGACAGACCCAATCTGGTTCAGCCAATAAGAGAATAGTCATGAGGTCAATGTTGGGTCAATACGAGCGTAAAAAAATATGTATACAAATGTATACAAAAAAGTTAAAAATTTATACTTAGAAAATACAAGTAGGCTCAGCATAAAGAAAGATAGCTTGTTAGCTGGCGAGCATATCGTTGCATAGTTTACACCTTCGTAGCCGTTTACCTAGGCGATGATATTAGGGGGCCAATTCAATTCATTTTTGTTGTTGTATTTCAGCTGCACTTTTCATCAGCTCAACCTGACATTTAGTAGATTGCCACGATGAGGCGGGGAGCCTGCAGGGCTTTGCAATCGGTTTCTAATTAAACCAGCAATCGGAAAGTCACGAAAAGGATCTCTGACTTGCTGTGTTTCTACAGGGGAGTGGAGATGAAAGAGATTTGAGCTGCCTTGCCTGAGCGAACCAACCAGGTGCACAGCGTGAGCTTGAAGATTGGGAATAAGGGCCCGCCAGTATCATGCATGGCGCGGTTTTCTAGGAGCGCAAAAAATAGAAAATATTAATAAACATTGTTTTAAGACAGGAGTACATCGCATTCTCGATTGCTAATATGTCAATAACTCGACTCCTATCTGAGTTCTATTTTCATAACTGGCATATTCTCTGCTACTAGGCTAATTTAGTAATTTTTGACGCCAATAATGTTGATTTCCCGTGTCTGTGCGCCACAATCAGAGTCTAGGCGCCACAATGAGAGTTTAGGCGCCACAATGAGAGTTTAGGCGCCACACTGAGAGTCTAGGCGCCACAATGAGAGTCTAGGCGCCACAATCAGAGTCTAGGCGCCACAATGAGAGTTTAGGCGCCACACTGAGAGTCTAGGCGCCACAATGAGAGTCTAGGCGCCACAATCAGAGTCTAGGCGCCACAATGAGAGTTAAGGCGCCACAATCAGAGTTTAGGCGCCACAATCAGAGTCTAGGCGCCACAATGAGAGTTTAGGCGCCACAATGAGAGTTTAGGCGCCACACTGAGAGTCTAGGCGCCACAATCAGAGTCTAGGCGCCACAATTAGTGTCTATGCGCCACAATGAGTCTAGGCGCCACAATGAGAGTCTAGGCGCCCCAATCAGAGTCTAGGCGCCACAATGAGAGTTTAGGCGCCACAATCAGAGTCTAGGCGCCACAATGAGAGTCTAGGCGCCACAATGAGTGTCTTTGCGCCACAATGAGTGCCTGTGCGCCACAATGAGTGTCTTTGCGCCACAATGAGTGCCTGTGCGCCACAATGAGTGTCTGTGCGCCACAATGAGTGTCTGTGCGCCACAATGAGTGTCTGTGCGCCACAATGAGATTCTAGGCGCCAGAAAGTGTTTGCAAAGCCGCTAAAATCAATCTGAAGAAGTACATCCTGCACTTTGATCCCTAAGCCAGCAGCAGTGGCGAAAATCGCACATTCTGTAGCCAACACAGCTTTGTGGATTTGAGTCAGCAAACGAAATGCCTCTTAGGGATAAATGGGGGATGTTTTAAATTCCTGACCCGTATCTCAGCTCCGCTCCCCGAAATCCCAAATCTTTCTAAAGCTTGGCTTAAAGCTCCGAGAGTCGTCAGGGCTCCCGTGCATCTCCCCATGCCTCTCCTTTTTCGCTACAAAAATGATTTCTGCTGGCTATACTCAAAGGATAAAAGCTAAGCTAAAATGCGCGGCGTGAGTTCCCAGCAATGCCATGCCGTCAATGCGTTAGATGGATTAAAAACGACTGAACTTGTTTCCAGACGATGTAGGGATTCTAATCCCTCACCTTCCTCAGTGCAGTCCAGTCTGACTGTGTAGATACTGCGGGTGCAAGAAGCGCTGTTGTTACAATTTTTCAGTTATCCTCGCGAAAAATTGATGTCGATCCGCACCACAAATAGAATAGCTGGATGGGCCACTCAGCACATTTGCGTGTAAGCTACTTTCAGTTCAGTAGTAGGTTAAACTGAAGCATTTTAGTGTATTTTAAAGTTAAGGTTCATTTATTGGCTCTTACCCCCTTGCAGCTTAAACCCCCAAACCGCGCCTGTCCCACACTACCCCTCCTGCCCCAATTTTTATTGCCCTTCTCGGAATTCCAGCCTAAAGATGCCATGTACATTTCAGTGGACTGGCTAATGTAGATTGTTGCTGAACCAATTAGAAAGTTGTTTACGCCTGCAAGCTTGGCCTTCTAAACTTATCAAAGTCATCTCAGCTGCCTTCTTAGTATTCTTTGCTACTGAACTGAAAGTAGAAGGCTGCTTTACAAAGTATATATATATATCCAGAGTGGCCCATTTATTTTAGTATCTGTGATCCGCTCTAGCCTATAAATTCCTTTTAAGATTTTGTCATCATTATCGGTGCCTTATCATACTACTGTCCATATGAGCCTACAAGTAGCATTGAAAAGATTTTTAATAAATAATTTTTAGCAAAATTAAATAAACAATTTTAAGCAAAATTATTTAAATTCAGACACCGAAACTCGTCGCGCCGTCGTCATAGCAACAGCGCGATGACTCAACAGAACGATTCGAACTCTTCCACCGCGGCGCAGCACAGGATGAGTTTTCACCGGCTATCGCTGCCGTCTTTTCAGCCGGCAATTGAGGGACAGATTGGGTCCACGCTGCAGCTGGTGAAGATTGGTAAGCACCTCCTACCTGTCCACACACAGCAGTCTGTCACTCTGTTTCTCTGTTCACACAGTAGTCTGTCACTCTGTTTCTCTGTTCACACAGCAGTCTGTCACTCTGTTTCTCCGCTCACACGGTAGTCTGTCACTCTGTTTCTTTGTTCACACAGCAGTCTGTCACTCTGTTTCTTTGTTCACACAGCAGTCTGTCACTCTGTTTCTCTGCTCACACGGTAGTCTGTCACTCTGTTTCTCTGCTCACAAAGTAGTCTGTCACTCTGTTTCTCTGTTCACACGGTAGTCTGTCACTCTGTTTCTTTGTTCACACAGTAGTCTGTCACTCTGTTTCTTTGTTCACACAGCACTCTGTCACTCTGTTTCTCTGTTTACACAGCAGTCTGTCACTCTGTTTATCTGTTCACACAGAAGTCTGTCACTCTGTTCCTATGTTCACACTGTAGTCTGTCACTATTCACACAGTAGTCTCTCTCTATTCACACAGTAGTCTCTCCCTATTCACACAGTAGTTTCTCTCTATTCACACAGTAGTCTCTCCCTATTCACACAGTAGTTTCTCTCTATTCACACAGTAGTCTCTTCCTATTCACACAGTAGTCTCTCCCTATTCACACAGTAGTCTCTCTCTATTCACACAGTAGTCTCTCCCTATTCACACAGTAGTTTCTCTCTATTCACACAGTAGTTTCTCTCTATTCACACAGTAGTCTCTCCCTATTCACACAGTAGTCTCTCCCTATTCACACAGTAGTCTCTCTCTATTCACACAGTAGTCTCTCCCTATTCACACAGTAGTTTCTCTCTATTCACACAGTAGTCTCTCCCTATTCACACAGTAGTCTCTTCCTATTCACACAGTAGTCTCTTCCTATTTACATGGTAGTCTCTTCCTATTCACACAGTAGTCTCTTCCTATTCACATGGTAGTCTCTCCCTATTCACACTGTAGTCTGTCACTATTCACACAGTAGTCTCTCCCTATTCACACAGTAGTCTCTCCCTATTCACACAGTAGTCTCTCCCTATTCACACAGTAGTCTCTCCCTATTCACACAGTAGTCACACCCCATTCACCGCAACTACAGTGGCCGAGTTCACCGAGCAGGCGGCTCATATGTACTCCAGCATAGGTTTGCAATTCGAGGAACTTTTGGACGAATATCAGAGAAAATCCGAGCTGCTAGCTTCGCCAGAAAAGTGCGCGACTTTTTATCAAATACGTCTACTAAGAGTAGTGCATATCGACTGAGTCACGATTATTTCGTTTTTTGCTTTTTTCAGCGGTTTTCAGTCCTGTTCTGCATCGGTTCTGGACGCTTGGTTTGCGCTGCTCAAACAGATGCACGAGGAGGCCAGGGTTGGTGCATGACTCTTTAGTGATCAGAATGACTCTTTAATGAGCAGAATGACTCTTCAATGATCAGAATGACTCCTTAATGAGCAGAATGACTCTTCAATGATCAGAATGACTCTTTAATGATCAGAATGACTCTTTAATGATGGCATTAATGGATGACATGTAAATTACCAGAACCTATCTGCTCACAAAATCGAACCAACCGACTCAGGCCTACTCCCGCCTATCCGCCGAGCTCACCAACGGAGTCCAGGCACCCCTGAGCGACCTCTCGTCGCACAAGGCGGACCAGTCGTCGAAAATATTCAGCCTGCGCGCCAAGATGGAGGCTCTGGAGGCTGGCAGCGCGGCCGAGTGCCAACGACGCCTGACGGAGTTCAATCAGCGTTGCGCCAGTTACGCTAGCGAGAGCCGCAACACAGCGGAGATGGTGTCCGGGCTGCTGAACTCCCACAATCAGTATGTGCTCAGCCTGCACGCTTTGAACCGGATTCGGCAGGAAGTGCATCTGGGCAACTTTCCCGGCATGCTGCAGGCAAGTAGAGAGGCTGGGCACCGCGTTTGTCTGTTGGGATTCGCTGGGATTCTTTTGGGATTCACGGGGATTCTTTTGGGATTCACGGGGATTCTTTTGGGATTCACCTTTGATTCTTTTGAGATTCACTGGGATTCTTTTGGGATTCACGGGGATTCTTTTGGGATTCACTTGGATTCTTTTGGGATTCACTTGGATTCTTTTGGGATTCACGGGGATTCTTTTGGGATTCACTGGGATTCTTTTGGGATTCACCTTTGATTCTTTTGGGATTCACGGGGATTCTTTTGGGATTCACTGGGATTCTTTTGGGATTCACCTTTGATTCTTTTGGATTCACTGGGATTCTTTTGGGATTCACGGGGATTCTTTTGGGATTCACGGGGATTCTTTTGGGATTCACGGGGATTCTTTTGGGATTCACTGGGATTCTTTTCGGATTCACTGGGATTCTTTTGGGATTCACTGCGATTCTTTTGGGATTCACTGCGATTCTTTTGGGATTCACAGGGATTTTTTTGGGATTCACTGGGATTCTTTTGTGGGATTTCACTGGGATTCTTTTGGGATTCCTGGGATCTTTTGGGATTCACAGGGATTGTTTTGGGATTCACTGCGATTCTACTGTTGGATTTCACTGGGATTCTTTTGGGATTCACCTCTGATTCTTTTGGGATTCACTGCGATTCTATTGTTGGATTTCACTGGGATTCTTTTGGGATTCACTGGGATTTGGGATCTTGCTAATAGTTCGGAATTTACGTGAATTTTTCGATATTTATGTAAGTTTGGTATTCACGTGAATGATTGGGTACTCATGTGAATGTTTTGGGATTCACGTGAATGGTTTGGGATATGATTGGGATGGTCTTACATTTCAGGGTTTTAATTTCCAAATTCAGATTTTTGGATTTTGAGGACCTTTTTTAAAAACTGCAAATGTAAATTTTATTGCAAATTTTTTCGTCTCTTTTTAACGCCAGGAGTTAGAGGAAATCGAGATAGATGCCGTGAACATGCTCAACAGCGCTCTGGTCTCCCACTGCTACCTGCGGATGTCAACGGTGAGAAGCGACTTTAATTGCACTGAACCTGGGTTGCTATGGGCAGCCCCTGGGCATGGATCTCTGAAGGGAGCGGGAATCTGCACTTTTAATAGTCGGCCATTTTTTCTTAGAATCATTGAGGACGCCGAAAAAAATATATTCACAAGTGAGGTGCCATGGCATTCACAGGTGAGGGGCCATAGCATTCACAGGTGAGGGGCCATGGCATTCACAGGCGAGGGGCCATGGCATTCACAGGTTATGCGCCATGGCATTCACAGGTCATGCGCCATGGCATTCACAGGTGAGGCGCCATGGCATTCACAGGTCATGCGCCATGGCATTCACAGGTCATGCGCCATGGCATTCACAGGTGAGGCGCCATGGCATTCACAGGTGAGGCGCCATGGCATTCACAGGTGAGGCGCCATGGCATTCACAGGTGAGGCGCCATGGCATTCACAGGTCATGCGCCATGGATTCACAGGTCATGCGCCATGGCATTCACGGGTCATGCACCATGGCATTCACAGGTCATGCTGGAAAGTTTGGTCACAGGTCACAGGTCATGCTGGAATCTTCCTGGAAAGTTGAATGCACGATTTCTCGATTACCTTTTGCTACTTTTGCATTTAATTTGCACTTTAATCAAGAAACTGCGTCATCACTGAAAAGAGGAGCAGGTGATTTAGAGGCGTGGAGAGCTTATAAAAGTTTTGCATTTCCAAATTCAAAGGCGACAGGTTTTGTGCAATTTTTGAACCCCCGAACCGCAGATGGACTCCATCAAGAGCCGGTTCGAGTCAGTGCTGCCGCAGTGCAAGCTGGTGGCGCCTCAGAGAGATGCTGAACAGTTTGTTCGATTCTGCATGACAACCGGCGCTGGCGACGACCAGTCCAAGGAGTTCAAACTCGAGACCTACCAGCCCGATTGTTTGGGGGAGAGTGATGTGAGTAACTGTATTGAATTTGCAAGAGATATAGATTAGCAATCCATTTTAATGTCTCAGGATGTCCATAGACTATAGACTAGCAATCCATTGTAATGTCTCAGGATGTCCATAGACTATAGATTAGCAATCCATAGTAATGTCTCAGGATGTCCATATACTATAGATTAGCAATCCATTGTAATGTCTCAGGATGTCCATAGACTATAGATTAGCAATCCATTGTAATGTCTCAGGATGTCCATAGACTATAGATTAGCAATCCATTGTAATGTCTCAGGATGTCCATAGACTATAGATTAGCAATCCATTGTAATGTCTCAGGATGTCCATAGACTATAGATTAGCAATCCATTGTAATGTCTCAGGATGTCCATAGACTATAGATTAGCAATCCATTGTAATGTCTCAGGATGTCCATAGACTATAGATTAGCAATCCATTGTAATGTCTCAGGATGTCCATAGACTATAGATTAGCAATCCATTGTAATGTCTCAGGATGTCCATAGACTATAGATTAGCAATCCATTGTAATGTCTCAGGATGTCCATAGACTATAGATTAGCAATCCATTGTAATGTCTCAGGATGTCCATAGACTATAGATTAGCAATCCATTGTAATGTCTCAGGATGTCCATAGACTATAGATTAGCAATCCACTCTAATTACTCAAAACGTACACTAGTAGACATATATCCACGTATGTTATAATCTAAAGTTCATAATTTCTTGCAAACCAGAATTAACATTGATGCTCTAATTAATATACTGTCTCATCAAATTTTCCTTGACAGTTTGTTCTGAAAAATGAGTTGGTGTTCGATCGATTGACAGCCACAGAGCTGCGGCAGCATCAGCTGCGACTGCTCAAGGAGATCCAAGGGCTTCGGTCCTTCATCAAGCAGAACGAGCAGGTCACAGAATCATTGAAATCCTTCTGTCAAAGGTTTGTTGTAGAAGACTTATTGCAATAACTAATTTGAAGGTGAATGCGTTGCTAATCTATCTTGATTGGGAAATTGGTCAATTAGAAATGGATTGCTAATCTATCTTGATTGGGAAATTGGTCAATTAGAAATGGATTGCTAATCTATCTTGATTGGGAAATTGGTCAATTAGAAATGGATTGCTAATCTATCTTTATTGGGAAATTGGTCAATTAGAAATGGATTGCTGATCTATCTTGGTTGGGAAATTGGTCAATTAGAAATGGATTGCTAATCTATATTTATTGGGAAATTAGTCAATTAGAAATGGATTGCTAATCTATCTTGGTTGGGAAATTGGTCAATTAGAAATGGATTGCTAATTTATCTTGATTGGGAAATTGGTCAATTAGAAATGGATTGCTAATTTATCTTGATTGGGACATTAGTCAATTAGAAATGGATTGCTAATCTATCTTGATTGGGAAATTGGTCAATTAGAAATGGATTGCTAATCTATCTTGATTGGGAAATTGGTCAATTAGAAATGGATTGCTAATCTATCTTGATTGGGAAATTGGTCAATTAGAAATGGATTGCTAATCTATCTTGATTGGGAAATTGGTCAATTAGAAATGGATTGCTAATTTATCTTGATTGGGAAATTGGTCAATTAGAAATGGATTGCTAATCTATCTTGATTGGGAAATTGGTCAATTAGAAATGGATTGCTAATCTATCTTGATTGGGAAATTGGTCAATTAGAAATGGATTGCTAATCTATCTTGATTGGGAAATTGGTCAATTAGAAATGGATTGCTAATCTATCTTGATTGGGAAATTGGTCAATTAGAAATGGGTTGCTAGTTCAAACGTCGTAATTGGTTGCTAATATGGAATTATTTATACTGAAAATCTTAGTTCATTGACGGGAAAATTAGGAGTAGTAAAGGGATTCCCTACCGTATCTAAATGAAAGTACAATGTGGATCAGCACAGGCTAAAGCTAGGCAGGTCATTTCAGGAAGAGAGTGGAAGCCGTTTTCAAGTTAGCTACCGTTCTCATTCTGCCTGCTCAGTGCGTTGTAACCCCCCCCCCCCCCTGTTTACTGCCTGGTCACCCCACTTGGGATCAGGGAAGCGGTGCCAGTTATTAAATCAATTCCCAAAAAGTATGCAGGGTTCTGCAGCTCTACAGCTACGGAATCTAAGGAATTACGTACGGCCCTTGGGGGGGGGGGTGGTTGGGGCTTCGCGCAGCCAAGGAGATCCTAAAACAGGATCTGGTGTAGCCAATACCCCCTGGTCCCCTGGCGCACCTGGATGTGCTCACGAGTCAGTGGAATGAGCAGAATTGCTCAAAAAAAATCGTCGAAGAAAAAAAAAGCAGGAACCACTGGTACATCCCTGGACTCTGGGAGTCTATCTAGGGACCTGGCATTGACATATAGACTTACATGTTACGGCCTCTCCCCCTCGCGACCCCGTATGCTCAACTCCTCAAACTTGTCACCGAGAGCCCCTATGGCTGGCTGGAGCAAAGCAAATTCAACTCCCCATAGGATTGGGAAGAATATCTAAAGCAGGGAAGTCAGTTGCGTCTGCGATCAGCCTAAAAAATTCCCAAGGCAGCGTGTTTTAGAAGCCCATATCGATTCTGGGATCAATTTTCTGTTGAAGGAATTCTCACTTTTATCCTCTGTTCTTATCTGTCTGGTTCTACAGTGTGCTAGACAAGAGAATTATAAATATATATAAGCACGGCAAACTGCTCTGTCAGATAGCCAACTGCTGGAGGAGTTCGTCAGTGGGCCTAATCTGTTCAGTGCTGCAAGTGTGAGTTCACTAGTCTGATATGTTAGACGTTTACGCGGTTATCTAACAGGTTAGGCACCGATCTAACAGGTTAGGCGCTGATCTAACAGTTTAGGCACTGATCCAACAGGTTAGGCACTGATCTAACAGGTTAGGCAATGATCTAATAGGTTAGGCACCGATCTAACAGGTTAGGCACTGATCCAACAGGTTAGGCACTGATCTAACAGGTTAGGCACTGATCTAATAGGTTAGACACTGATCCAACAGGTTAGGCACTGATCTAACAGGTTAGGCAATGATCTAACAGGTTAGGCACCGATCTAACAGGTTAGGCACTGATCTAACAGGTTAGGCACTGATCTAACAGGTTAGGCAATGATCTAACAGGTTAGACACTGATCTAACAGGTTAGGCACTCGATCTAACAGGTTAGGCACTAATCTAATAGGTTAGACACTGATCCAACAGGTTAGACAATGATCTAACAGGTTAGGCACTAATCTAATAGGTTAGACACTGATCCAACAGGTTAGACAATGATCTAACAGGTTAGGCACTAATCTAATAGGTTAGACACTGATCCAACAGGGTAGACAATGATCTAACAGGTTAGGCACTGATCTAACAGGTTAGGCACTGATCTAACAGGTTAGGCACTCGATCTAACAGGTTAGGCACTAATCTAATAGGTTAGACACTGATCCAACAGGTTAGACAATGATCTAACAGGTTAGGCACTAATCTAATAGGTTAGACACTGATCCAACAGGGTAGACAATGATCTAACAGGTTAGGCACTGATCTAACAGGTTAGGCACTGATCTAACAGGTTAGGCACTGATCTAACAGGTTAGGCAATGATCTAACAGGTTAGGCACTGATCTAACAGGTTAGGCACTTAAAAAATGTCTAACACTGTTCCAGAAACCTCGGCAGTCACCTGTACAGCAAGGTGTACGAGACGCAGGAAGACTTATCCAGGAAGCGGAACGAGATCCGCATGGCCAATGTGCAGCTGGCGGGATTACAGGCTCAGGTGAGTCGCTGGGAATGTTCGTTCTTAAATGTCGAATGTCGAATCCTAAATGTCGAATCCTAAATGTCGAATGTCGAATCCTGAATTTCGAGTCCTGAATGTCGAATGTCGAATCCTAAATGTCGAATGTCCGAATATTGAATTTTCAAATCGTGCGCCCAACTTTTAGGAAATAAAAAAAATTCGGATAGAAAGCAGAGTCAAATTTCATATTTGAATTTGAATACAATAAATATTTCTGCACCAAATATGTCTATTCTTACACATACTTTCGCTGCACAGATGGGTGCCAACGAAAATTTGAAAAAATCAGAAAGGACTTTCTCTCTTCTAAAAGACGCTTCTGTCACCATTAATTTCTTCCGCGCACTGGCAGAGTGAGGCTGAATATCTCTCACTGACCCCTGTGTGTCGGATTAAATGGAGCTGAGAAAATACAAGGAATTCTGCGTTAGAAAACAGAAGGACGGCATGCTGTTCAGGTGGACAGAATTTCTGCTGCTGCAACAGGCGTCTGTGATTTGTGGCAGGGGAAGTGCAGAAGTTCGACTGGGTGAACTGGTCCGTCTGTCTGGGTTATCTATCTCTCTATCTATCTATCTCTCTATCTATCTATTTATCTATCTATCTATCTATCTATCTATCTATCTACCCTGGTATCTATCTATCTATCTATCTATCTATCTACCCTGGTATCTATCTATCTATCTATCTATCTATCTATCTATCTATCTATCTATCTATCTATCTATCTATCTATCTATCTATCTATCTATCTATCTATCTATCTATCTATCTATCTATCTATCTATCTATCTATCTATCTATCTATCTATCTATCTATCTATCTATCTATCTATCTATCTATCTATCTATCTATCTATCTATCTATCTATCTATCTATCTATCTATCTATCTATCTATCTATCTATCTATCTATCTATCTATCTATCTATCTATCTATCTATCTATCTATCTATCTATCTATCTATCTATCTATCTATCTATCTATCTATCTATCTATCTATCTATCTATCTATCTATCTATCTATCTATCTATCTATCTATCTATCTATCTATCTATCTATCTATCTATCTATCTATCTATCTATCTATCTATCTATCTATCTATCTATCTATCTATCTATCTATAGCTTCCTTTATCCTTTCTTACCCTTAGCAAAGTCACTCCCTCGCGCCATCTGCAGCCCATCAAAAGTACCAAAAGCGGCAGGGTGTAGCGTGGCGTCCTAAACCCCCCCCCCCTCGCTGTCGTCACGGCCCAGAACCCAGTCCCTGCACCAGTGGCCTCCCGCCAGCACTGGCTTGAGATAAAGAGAGAGAGAATTCTGGTGTCAAAGCATTTTCAAAAGCTCCCCATTCGAAGCCCCCTTTATCTTCCTCTTCCCGTGGTGTTTCGGTTGTCGAGCTTTCGAATCCCCCTGGGCAGCAGCACGGATGCTGCAGCAGCATCATCAGCCCCAGCAGCTCGCACCACTTGACTCGATCCTCTCTTCCCTGCCGCTCCATCCCCCTCTCCCTCCCCCGTGACGGAACGACCCCCCCCCACAGTTTCAAACCAAAATCCCCAAGTGCGGCAATGCCACTCCCTCCCTCAACTTTCTGGCCAGTTTCTTTCTCCTCTAAAAGAACAAAAAAGAAGCAGAGGAAATCGGCCAGTGGGAGGAGAGGCCTGTCCTTTAAAAAAACTAAAAACTTTTTTCCTGTTAGAATTGGCGCTTCTAAAAGAACAAAATCGGTAGTAAAAGGATTCTGGACTGAGAGGGACGAAGTGACGGAGAGCCACACATGCAGCGGCAGCAGCAGGAAAGGTCCAAGGAGCTTCCGGAAGCTCGAGTGGCCCGTAGCCGAGCTCGTCACGGCAGCCTCCGCCAGCTTCATCAGGCGGCTGCAGACGCTCTGTCCAGACGGTTGAACTCCGCCAGACTCTCCCTCACCCGTCAGCGCTCGGTGACGTCAGCTGACGATGAGGCGTCGACCTCCACGATGACATCAGCCGCGGCTGGAGCTGACGCTGCTGCAGTTTTTTATGATCCAACGTCGCCCACCTCGCCGAGGCCTGCAGCTGCTGCGACTTTCTCGCTCAGCGGAAGTCGTCGGCGACTCTCCCGCTCGCCGCAGCAGCTCAGCGGCCCGGCGGCGACCTCGGCAGCGTTGTCGAACAGCAAGTTCCAGTTGCTGTCGCCCATGTCACAGACTGACCGATTGAACAGTCTGGTGCATCAGCGCAGCAACGAGAGTCACGATTCAACAACAAGCGGAGTGTCCATGATGTCCGTTCGCAGCTCCTTGCACAGCGATCGAGAATTTAAAGTACATATGCGATCAAGTGCAGACTGTACTTTAATAGCTAACTATCAGACTAGTGATAATCGTCATGACAATCTGCAGATGCCTGTTGTGTTATGTGACGATTCTGAATTCTATCAAAATTACGAATAATTTGATTAAAGTTCACTGTTAGACACAGGTGCCTGTTAGACACAGGGGCCTGTTAGACACAATTAGCTACCTGTTAGATACAATTAGCTACCTGTTAGACACAATTAGCTACCTGTTAGACACAAAATCAGCTACCTGTTAGACACAATCAGCTACCTGTTAGACACAATCAGCTACCTGTTGGGCACAATCAGCACCCAGTCCTAACAACCCCAACACTACAGATGGATCTCATGAACTTCAAGAAGCAGGACAGTCTGGGCTGTGACGAGGCAGGTGCGCCAGAATATTCTTATGCTGCTTTTTCGTCGGGTGCCGCCGCAGGCGCTGGACCGGGAGGCGTCGGCGCCAGTGGCAGCGGCGCTAGCGGCGGCGCTGGCGCTTTTATTAGCTCGACCGGAGTTGGAGGAGCCGCGAAACAAGACGAACCAAGTGTGAAAGGCCTGTGGCGAAGGGCTTTCAATAAACTGAAGACTAAGGATAAAGATAAGGTGAGCTGTTGTTGTGAATTGGTTATGGTAGTCAGTCAGGTAAGATTAATTTGTGGATAGGTGGGGGAGATAGGTAGAGAGGTGAGTGGGTACAGATAGTATGCTAGCTATTAATGGCTTGGTAGGTTGAATAAATAGATAGACAGGTAGGCTGGTAGATAAGGTAGATAGGTAGGGTGTGGTAGATAAGGTAGATAGGTAGACATGTAGTTAGTGATATAGATAAGAAAGATAAATAGGGTTTGGTGGATAGTAGTATATTGGCTGACAAGTCAGGTGTGGTAGATAAGGTAGATATATGTAGGTAGACAGGTGTGGTGATAGTTAGGGTAGTTAGGTAGTAAGTTAGAGTGTGCTTGGTATGGTAGATAGGTATGAACATGTAGGGTGGTAGATTGGGTAGATAGGTAGGGTATGGTAGATAAGGTAGATAGGTTGACAGATTGGGTGTGATAGATAGGATAGATGTCTAAGTAGGTGGGTAGTGGTAGATAGGGTAGATAGGTAGACAAATAGAGTTTGGGTGATATGGTAGATAAGGTAGACAGGTAGGATGTGGTAGATGAGATAGATAGAGTAGACAGGTAGGATGACAGATAGGGCAGATAGGTAATCAAATAGGGTGTGGTTGATATGGTAGATAAGGTAGACAGGTAGGATGTGGTAGATGAGATAGATAGAGTAGACAGGTAGGATGACAGATAGGGCAGATAGGTAATCAAATAGGGTGTGGTTGATATGGTAGATAAGGTAGACAGGTAGGATGTGGTAGATGAGATAGATAGAGTAGACAGGTAGGATGACAGATAGGGCAGATAGGTAATCAAATAGGGTGTGGTTGATATGGTAGATAAGGTAGACAGGTAGGATGTGGTAGATGAGATAGATAGAGTAGACAGGTAGGATGACAGATAGGGCAGATAGGTAATCAAATAGGGTGTGGTTGATATGGTAGATAAGGTAGACAGGTAGGATGTGGTAGATGAGATAGATAGAGTAGACAGGTAGGATGACAGATAGGGCAGATAGGTAATCAAATAGGGTGTGGTTGATATGGTAGATCGGTGTGAACATGTAGGGTGGTAGACCAGGTAAATAAGGTAGACAGGTAGGTAAACAGAAATATTCAAAGGTGACATCCTCAGTCCGAGAGCAGGAGGTTGCAGCTCCAACTCTCTGTACATGTACTGGTGCGCTCGAAACCTATTACAGAAGTACAACAGAAGTTTTGAAATTTGATTATTCAACCTGATTTGATTATTCAACCTGTCATAAGTAAAGTTGCTATTTCGCTATTTCAATTTCGTTCTATAAGCGTATTAGTTATCAACAGAATTTGATTTCGCTTGAATGCATTTTGTCCTTAATATTTCCTGCAATTTTGGCCAAAGCCCCGCCCAAGCGCTCATGCAGCTACCCATATAAGACTACCTACTTATTCCTCTCTTGCCAAGGTTGCCTACCAATTTGTTTAATCCTAATCCTAAAACTCAAACCAAGCGATCTTTTGTTGAGGGGGGGGGGGTTGCTGACTCTCCTGCTCCCCGCTCCCTGCTGTGCCGCTAAAACACCCGGCATGCACAAACCTTCACTCTGAAATAGTGCGCATAAGAAAATAAAGCTGTCACAACCCTGTCAGTGCATCGTTCTCGGTTAAGGATTAAGTATGCCTAACGGGTATGGACAGTGCAGCATATACAGTCCACTTTTGATTCAGCCTGTTTCCAGGTCGCTTGAGTGCTAAATATTTCTGTAAAAAGGCAATTTGTTAGTAGTTAGTTAGTTAGTTAGTTAGTTAGTTAGTTAGTTAGTTAGTTAGTTAGTTAGTTAGTTAGTTAGTTAGTTAGTTAGTTAGTTAGTTAGTTAGTTAGTTAGTTAGTTAGTTAGTTAGTTAGTTAGTTAGTTAGCTAGTTAGTTAGTTAGTTAGTTAGTTAGTTAGTTAGTTAGTTAGTTAGTTAGTTAGTTAGTTAGTTAGTTAGTTAGTTAGTTAGTTAGTTAGTCAGTTAGTTAGTTAGTTAGTTAGTTAGTTAGTTAGTTAGTTAGTTAGTTAGTTAGTTAGTTAGTTAGTTAGTTAGTTAGTTAGTTAGTTAGTTAGTTAGTTAGTTAGTTAGTTAGTTAGTTAGTTAGTTAGTTAGTTAGTTAGTTAGTTAGTTAGTTAGTTAGTTAGTTAGTTAGTTAGTTAGTTAGTTAGTTAGTTAGTTAGTTAGTTAGTTAGTTAGTTAGTTAGTTAGTTAGTTAGTTAGTTAGTTAGTTAGTTAGTTAGTTAGTTAGTTAGTTAGTTAGTTAGTTAGTTAGTTAGTTAGTTAGTTAGTTAGTTAGATTAGATTCAACTAGATTAGTTAGTTTCTCTATTCTTGACAATATGAACTGCTTTAAATATTTCACAGGGAAAAAAGAAGCGAAGCTGCAAAGATGACGAAGACATTGCAGGTAAAGATTTATTAATTCCTCTACACACAGGAAGTGACTACCTGTTAATTTGTATTTTGACTCTTGTTTCGCTACTTCCAATCCAAATCCTAGACGTCGATCCAGTGTACAGTTTGTTGAAACGAGCTGCCGATAAAGGCGTTCAAAAGTGCAGCGGCTGCTCCGGCCCGACATCCGGGACATCGCCAAGAGCTTCGGACGCGTCTCTGTTCAGCACCAGTCCTGGTGAGTTTGATATCGATTTTTTTAAATTCACTGGCAAAGCGAATTTAAATTAACAAAATTATAAATTAGTTTGAAGGCTACAACAGAAGAAAAATCTGCCAAATGGATTCAAACAATTAGTAACACAGAAAGCGCTTTCAATTTTGTTTGTTTAAAACAAATTTTGTTCTGATGGTAAAATATATTAAAAAAACAGTGAAATAAACATTGCATGAATCAACTACTAATTTCTATAGTTTTATTCCTATCAAAATTGTTTAACAAACTTTATTAAAAATGGTCAGCTATCCTAAAAAGCCGCGAACCATTTTTGTTAGAAGCGAATCTTTTCATTTAAAAAGTCTAATAAAACTTGAAACCTGAATATAATATTAATTTAAACAAAACACCAGAGTTTATGACAAAAAGTACATAAAATCAAAATTTTTTTTAACTCAAGTAACCTAATAAACCGACTCGACTAAAGCTAGCCAACTTATTTTTTTAAATTACTTTCATACATAAAATAAGAGTACTTTAATTATTTGTTAATCTTATATTAGAAATAATTATATATAGACTACCAAATTAAACAGCACTTTTGGGTAATTAGTACGGAATGCAAAAAGTATATACGGTCAGCTGCAGCTTTTCTTAGAGGTCAATTAAGGTAAATTTTGGACTATGGAATTTAAAAACGTGGCTAATAGTGCAACTGGAGTCAGACAGAAGGTTTCTGCTGCTACTTCTTACCTGTTCAATATTCAATCCACGAAGCCTTGAATGCACTAATCATTGTAATCAACCGCGTGTAGCATGGGTTTACTTTTACACCGGAAATTTTTTCTACACCGGAGTTTTTTGCCGTCCGTTTTTATCTCTCCCTGCACTTTTCAGTCTGCTTTTTGACTTTATTAATTATTTTCCGGATGCATTTTTACTGCTCATGCAACTAACCCTACGCTTGTTGGCACCTTGCATTGATTGATTATTTTTTTATTTGCTTGAAAATTTTCCGGGCTGCTAAAGGAACATTTTTGCGAAGCTTTTGGAAGCTAATTATTTTTGTTGATTTGCTTGTTCCGATGTGGTAATTTGTTTGTTTTGACTAACGAATAAATAAAAATAGAGAATTTCTAGAGAACTACAGCTACTAAACAACTGCCATTGTGCTTATAATGTTTGCACATATTTGTAGTGTTTGGCGCATAGACACATAAACAGACGCATGGAGAGACACAAAAAAACACAACATAAACAGACACATAGAGAAACATACTGTAAACAGACACATGGAGAGACACAAAAAAAACCCAACATAAACAGACACATAGAGAAACATACTGTAAACAGACACATGGAGAGACACATAGACAGACACATGGAGAGACACATATACAGACACATGGAGAGACACATATACAGACACATGGAGAGACACATAGACAGACTCATGGAGAGACACATATACAGACACATGGAGAGACACATATACAGACACATGGAGAGACACATATACAGACACATGGAGAGACACATATACAGACACATGGAGAGACACATATACAGACACATGGAGAGACACATATACAGACACATGGAGAGACACATATACAGACACATGGAGAGACACATATACAGACACATGGAGAGACACATATACAGACACATGGAGAGACACATATACAGACACATGGAGAGACACAAACAGACACAACGTAAACAGACACATAGAGAAACATACTGTAAACAGACACATGGAGAGACACATAGACAGACACATGGAGAGACACATAGACAGACACATGGAGAGACACATAGACAGACACATGGAGAGACAGACAGACACATGGAGAGACACATGGACAGACAAATGGAGACACATAAACAGTCACATGGAGAGACACATAGACAGTCACATGGAGAGACACATAGGCAGACACATGGAAAGACACACGGAGAGACACATAGGCAGACACATGGAGATGGAGAGAAACATAAACAGACACTCAGAGAGACACATGGAGAGACACATAGACATTAACACGGAGAGACACATAGACAGACACATGGAGAGGCCATAGCGGCAGACACAAACATACACACAGACAGTGGGCAGACATGCACATAGAGAGACACATAGGCAGACACATGGAGAGGCCATAGAGGCAGACACAAACATACACACAGACAGTGGGCAGACACATAGAGAGACACATAGGCAGACACATGGAGAGGCCATAGAGGCAGACACAAACACACACACAGACAGTGGGCAGACACATAGAGAGACACATAGGCAGACACATGGAGAGGCCATAGAGGCAGACACAAACACACACAGACAGTGGGCAGACACATAGAGAGACACATAGGCAGACACATGGAGAGGCCATAGAGGCAGACACAAACACACACACAGACAATGGGCAGACACATAGAGAGACACATAGAGAGACACATGGAGAGGCCATAGAGGCAGGCACAAACACACACACAGACAGTGGGCAGACACATAGAGAGACACATAGGCAGACACATGGAGAGGCCATAGAGGCAGACACAAACACACACACAGACAATGGGCAGACACATAGAGAGACACATAGAGAGACACATGGAGAGGCCATAGAGGCAGGCACAAACACACACAGACAGTGGGCAGACGCACCAGCATGGCAACTCCAGCTGAATGCGCAGACGCGGGACTGCGCTCCCAAAACGCAAAAAACCTCATCTGCAGTGTCTCTGAGCTCCACGTGGCTGCCGCCGCCGTCGCCGCAGCTGCCGCCGTGCGATCCGGTGACGTGCGAGTGCCTCTGCCACCGGGCCCAGCTCATCCCGTGCATCACGCTCAACGATCTCAAGCCGCAGTCCAAGCACCATCATAGTCAGCATCACCAGTTTCACTATCGGCCGAAGGCGCGAAGCAGATCGCTCACCGCGGATGTTGAAAGTCAAGGCGAAATGGACCAGCAGCAGCAACAGCAGCAAAAGCGAAAGAAGCAGTTCAAAAAGCAGCAAAGCGAAGATGAAGCTCTGCCGCCTCAGCAGCCGGTCTGGGGCGGCAGAGGACGAATTTCGGCCACGTTCGAAACTCGATGGAGCCGCGACCTGCAGCCGCAATCGCTGCCCGAATGATTTATGACTGCTTCGACAGAACCAAGGACTAGAACATAGGCAGGCACTGTCAACTTATTGCTAGGGCCTATATTCAACTGGACTACTTGTTGCTAGGGCCTATATTCAACTGGACTACTTGTTGCTAGGGCCTATACTCAACTGGACTACTTGTTGCTAGGGCCTATATTCAACTGGACTACTTGTTGCCAGGGCCTATATTCAACTGGACTACTTGTTGCTAGGGCCTATATTCAACTGGACTACTTGTTGCTAGGGCCTATATTCAACTGGACTACATGTTGCTAGGGCCTATATTCAACTGGACTACTTGTTGCTAGGGCCTATATTCAACTGGACTACATGTTGCTAGGGCCTATATTCAAATGGACTACTTGTTGCTAGGGTATATTCAACTGGACCACTTGTTGCTAGGGGCTATATTCAAAGGAACGCCCTGTTGCTGGGCTACATTCAAATGTTCTAAGGGGCTATATATACAAAAGAAGTCCCACGGGCCATATTGTAAGATAACCTATTGCTTAGGGAACTATTCGAAAGAAAATTTTGTTGCCATAGGGTCCTTTTTCTTAAAAACTCTGTTGCTATGGCCAATACTCAAAATGAATCCCTGTTGCTATGGCCAATACTCAAAATAAATCCCTGTTGCTATGGCCTATACTCAAAATGAATCCCTGTTGCTAGGGCCTATACTCAAAATAAATCCCTGTTGCTAGGGCCTATACTCAAAATGAATCCCTGTTGCTAGGGCCTATACTCAAAATAAATCCCTGTTGCTAGGGCCTATACTCAAAATAAATCCCTGTTGCTAGGGCCTATACTCAAAATAAATCCCTGTTGCTAGGGCCTATACTCAAAATAAATCCCTGTTGCTAGGGCCTATACTCAAAATAAATCCCTGTTGCTAGGGCCTATACTCAAAATAAATCCCTGTTGCTAGGGCCTATACTCAAAATAAATCCCTGTTGCTAAGGCCTATTCGAAATAAAATTGGTTGCTAGGGTCTATGATTAAAAAAAATGCTTGTTGCTAGGATATAAAATCCAGGCTTATAATATAATCGTCTGCCAACCAGCGCAGACTGCAGCACCTCATTTTAATGGTTGTATTGTAATTTGCTTTGATACTCAGTTGCCATGACAACGCAAACTTTTTCGCACGTTATTTAATTTTCGTAGAACTTGTTGAAGTATTCGTAAATAATAGAATTTTCTGCACTATTTTGCGTCAATTTCACCGCCCTCCCAGCCACAAATCATTGCCATACAGATTATTTAATTTGTCATTGCTATTGCGATATTGCTAACTATTTTTATAAATTTTCTTTTAAACTTTCCTCTTCTGGCTTAACAGAAAGTGCTCCAACCGGATCGATTGCTTCAGCCGCTGATATTTTGTTTTATGTTTTACCACCTGATCTCTTGACTGTGAAATATGAATTGCACTAATTTGGTATAGCTTCACCTGACCAAACAAATTATCAAAAGAAGCTGCCTAACTACTCACCAATACGAGTAGTATGAAAAAATCTTTGAAACTTATTCAATTATAAATCATCAGTGTCATTAATTAAAACATTGAAATGAACAGCAAATAGTGAATAAATTGTTTTGCTGTATGTCCTATTTTATAAAATATTATATATAAACCTTAAACTCTCTCTATATAAACCTTAAAAGAACTTTTGGATTTCAAAAACAAGTAATTTGACAGGATATGAGATAATTAAAAAAAAACGTGAGATTTGAAGGGAGAATGAGAAAGAGAGGCAGAGGGAGAGGGATAGTGAGACGGAGAGGGAGAGAGAGAGGGAGGGAGAGGGGGAGAGGGAGAGTGCGAAGGAGAGGGAGAGGGAGAGAGAGAAGGAGGGAGAGGGGGAGAGGGAGAGTGCGAAGGAGAGGGAGAGGGAGAGTGCGAAGGAGAGGGAGAGGGAGAGAGAGAGGGAGGGAGAGGGGGAGAGGGAGAGTGCGAAGGAGACAAAGGGTGAGAGGGAGAGGGAGAGGGAGTGTTTGAGTGAGAGGGCAGGAGGAGAGGGAGAGGGAGGGAGAGGGGGAGAGGGAGAGGGAGTGGGAGAGTGAGAGTGAGAGGGAGAGGGAGAGAGAGGGGGAGAGGGAGAGGGAGTGGGAGAGGGAGAGTGAGAGGGAGAGGGAGAGGGAGAGAGAGGGGGAGAGGGAGAGGGAGTGGGAGAGTGAGAGTGAGAGGGAGAGGGAGAGGGAGAGAGAGGGGGAGAGGAAGAGGGAGTGGGAGAGTGAGAGTGAGAGGGAGAGGGAGAGGGAGAGAGAGGGGGAGAGGGAGAGGGAGTGGGAGAGTGAGAGTGAGAGGGAGAGGGAGAGGGGACCGAGGGGGAGAGGGAGAGGGAGTGGGAGAGGGAGAGGGGGACCGAGGGGAAGAGATTCGGGAACGAGCAGTAGGAGTAGAGAGGATCGCGGCATCAGCTGATGAAAAGCAGAATTTTAAGTTTCATCAGTTTCAAGTGAAAAAAAAACCAACTGATTTTAAATGAGAAATGATGATTAAATGATTAAAGTGAGAAATTCTCGACCTCAGATAAATTTCCCTGCCAAACCGCATCGGGACCTCCCGTTCAGGCTTATCCGGACTCCGTCGCGAGTCGCTGATGTCCAAACTGTCCGTCAGCAGTCCCGTCAGCAGCTGGGCTCGCCGCAAGGCCGCCATGAACGCCTACCGGATGAAGTCCATCAGCGTGGATCATGGCCCGCCGCCTGCCACTGCCGCCGCGGCCGCCTCCGCCTCCATCGCCGCCATCGCCGCGGCAGCTGCCGCCGCCGCCGCTTCGACCTCGGTGGCCAAAGACGACGACGAGAATTTGACGACCACGACTTCCAATCAAGGAACGGAGGCGGAGGCGGCGCCAGTTCAGGTGACAACCGTGGCCTTGGTGACAAACCGCAGAGATGACGCGTACGAAGAGTCGCAGGCGGAACCCTGCGATGAGGGGGAGCCGAGTTCAAGTTCGAACACGGCTGCATTGGAGCAGCCGGAAAAACTGGTCGAATTTGCCGGTGGTGGGCGGACAAGTGAGCAAAGTGAGGGACTGGCGTGTTGGGCAGCAGCTCACCTTTTCTCTGTTTATTTCTCTGTTTCGGAACGTGGTTTTCAAGTGCTCTTACCCCTTTCCTTTACCTTCTTCTCTCTCTCTCTCCCTCTCCCTCTCCCTCTCTCTTCTCTCTCCATCTCTCCCTCTCTTTATCTTCCTGAAATCCTCTCTGCCGTTAAACCTGTCTCCCTCTATTCCCTTTTCCCACCTCCATCACGTTTTTTTCTTTTTCTCTTCTCCTCTTCTTCTCCCCCTCTTCTCTACGACTTCCCCCTTCAGTCTAGTTTTACTGTCATGGTCACTTGCTATTTTCCCAATCCTTCTCAAACTCCCGCCCACCTCGTTTCCCCCGGTAGTCACCACGCAGCCGCCAAAATCAGGCACAAAAGCCAGACCGATGCTCGACTCGAGAAAGAAGAGCGTCTCAGCCGACAGTCCCGACAAGGCAGCTTGCGGCGGCGGCAGCGGCGGAGGCGCCGATGGCGGAGGTCGATGGACCAGCGTCCCTCATCGACTCGAGGACGACACAAAGAAGAAGAGCTCGTCATTCACCAACACAAACTTTATAGAGAGTCAGGGTAAGTGAGGATTGAGCAATATTGAGTCAGATTTTTTCGAGGACTCTCCCAATTCGTCACTCTCCCATGAAACCTTCCAGCGCCGCCTAATCCGCACCGGAGGAAGCAGATGCAGTTCGGCCGAAACAAGAGTCTGTCGGTCGACCAGGATAACACCGGATCGGCGAGGCTCAGACACGTCGAGCTAAGCGACGAGAGCATCTGTCCGAGGGAACGACTTGGGAGCGAGGCCTCTTCGTCGCGTCAGTCGGCATCGAGGGAGTCGCCGAGACGACATTTTGGAGAGGACAGCCAGCTGAGGGGCCAAGGTTAGGCGTGGGACAATTTCCATCTCGGAGAATGAAGCACACGGACCAGCTGAGGGGCCAAGGTTAGGCGTGGGACAATTTCCATCTCGGAGAATGAAGCACACGGACCAGCTGAGGGGCCAAGGTTAGGCGTGGGACAATTTCCATCTCGGAGAATGAAGCACACGGACCAGCTGAGGGGCCAAGGTTAGGCGTGGGACAATTTCCATCTCGGAGAATGAAGCACACGGACCAGCTGAGGGGCCAAGGTTAGGCGTGGGACAATTTCCATCTCGGAGAATGAAGCACGGACGATGATTAAGTCTTGCCCGATTCCAATGGTTTCAGACGCGTCGCGACCACAAAACAAGAGGCGACTTCAATGGAAGATGAAAAGCTTCTCATTGGACTCTCCGGATGTCAAGGAAAATCTCACGGGAACCGCTGGCTCGAACTTGCAGGGGACTCAACAACACCCGAGCACAGGCACCGACGAGACTGCCGCTGATGAGCTCAACAGTCTGGGAGCCACTGGCGTCTCCGTCTCTACAATTGAGACAACAAAAGTAAAACAGCCTCATAGAAATAGAAAAATGGTAAAGCTGAATTGTCTGACAGGATGTACTTTTGATAGACAATTCTAAAGGATTGCGTCAAAGATTGCTCAGAACTAGTTTTAAAACGGGTCTGAGCAAACTTTATACCCGGGCTACTGGCTAAAATGCGAACCAGACTAACCTGTAAAATAGATGTTATTTTATGACGAATCAAAAACATTTTTAAGACTAAACCACGCAACGATAAGTGTTTCTAAAAATGGATGCGCTTTGATGACTAATCTAACACAGATTCAAGACTCTAACCCTCGCAAGGATAAGTGTTTCTAAAAATAGATGCGCTTTGATGACTAATCTAACACAGATTCAAGACTCTAACCCTGCGCAACGATAAGTGTTTCTAAAAATAGATGCGATAATAGGTTTAACTCCATGACTCATTGATTCCAGCTCCGAGATAGCAGATTGTCGGGAAATCTCTTCGTTGTGCTGTACGATTTCAAGGCTAGGCATCGAGACGAGATGGATTTGAGGTGATTAAAATTTTTTCCTCAACTTTTCCTACCAATTGTTTCATGGGAGATTTGAAGCGCGAGGACTTGTTAATATCCATTACTAGTGCCACTACTAGCACCACCACTAGCGCCAATACTAGCACCACCACACTAGCACCAATACTAGCGCCACTACTAGCACCACTACTAGCGCCAATACTAGCACTACTAGCACCACTACTAGCACAACTAATAGCGCCACTACTAGCACTACTAGCGCCACCACTACTAGCATTACTAGCGCCACCACTAGCACCACTACAGCGTCACAATGTAAATCACCAATAATTTTTTAAACCATTCAGAATAACTGTCCTGCAACCCTACTTAGTATCGCGATAGCCTACTAACCACAGTAAAGTGTTAAGCTCATGACTTAAAAGGGCCTAAAAACGCATCGCAGAGCCGGATTCAAGCTGAGCTGCAGTGAAATGGCCGATCCAGACTGGTGGCTCGGCCGGTGCATGGGCCGTGCCGGCCTGTTCCCATCGGCCTACGTGCAGCGAGTTCGCGAAGGTGACGTCATCTGGCGAGTGCTCCGACCGCAGACTTTGGTGACAGACTGCGGCGGCTCTGTAAAGCTGTACAGAGGCCAGATTGTTGTACAGCAGCGGCCGAGAGTCAGTCAACAGTGCGTGCCAATCCGACTGAAGGACGGACGCGAGCTGGACTGTCCAGCCGAGATGCTGGAGCGACTTGTAGACTAGAAAAATCCAATTTTTTGGTAGTATTTCTGGTGTAGCTTCTATTTGACTGATAGATTGTCGCGTTAGTGTTCATTGACCTTACCTATGCTGTACGAGTATGGCTGTAGATTATCCATTTCTTGGAAAAGGATGCGTGTACGTGAAAATCATTTCTTAGAAAGGCGCTGAATATTACTGTTTCTTGGAAAGTTTATCCATTATCGATAATCATCCCTGTTTCCTGGAATGTTACGCTCGTATTTACGCACTAAATTCCTATTTCTAGGAAAGTGACGAATGCAATAATAATTCCCGTTTCTTAGAAAAGTTACTGCGCGATGATGATTATCGTTTCTTAGAAAGTTGACGTGAGCAATAATAATTCCCGTTTCTTAGAAAAGTTACTGCGCGATGATGATTATCGTTTCTTAGAAAGTTGACGTGAGCAATAATAATTCCCGTTTCTTAGAAAAGTTACTGCGCGATGATGATTATCGTTTCTTAGAAAGTTGACGTGAGCAATGATAATTCCCGTTTCTTGGAAAGCGATGCTCGCTGCCCGCGTTTGCGTTTTTGTTGTCCTCTTTCTTAGAAATCGTGTTGCATTTTAAGGATAACTAGCTACCTATTTTCTGGAAATAGAGCAGTGTGCACTTCGTCAATTTTTTTCCTTTTAAATTTGTGCTCACAGCAAGTGTCGTCACTATTTTCAAATTGGAAAACTTCAGATTTAACAGATTCAAAAGACAACTACACTCATTCAGAGTTAAATGAGTTTAAATTGTGATTGATAACCATGAAAATATCACGGAATGTTTTCTATTTTTAACAAAATTTTTGACAATATATTGAACTGAAATTACTTCATTATAACAATGCAATTCGTGTATTTATTTACTACAGAGTTTGGCCAGTTGTATATCTAAAGTTGTCGTATTGTAAACAAGGGGAAAACCTAAACTTCATGACGTCTGTATATTTTTGTATTTTTGAGCCTCGATCTCGATCTTTGTCTCTTGTCCTCCCTCTCTGCGCATGTAAAACCCTTAGCTACTCGGAACAAAAAATAAAAAAAAACATATTTATATCAGATACATGTATTTTTGCTCCACAATGAACACAGTGGTTCTGGCTGAGTCAAGATGCATCATTGACCAACTCTGTACACAGCACCTGCATCTATGCATGACTTTTGTTAATGCGTTTTGTACACCTCCGTTAGAGTGTCACAGCGGTCTGCTTATTTTGGAAATGAGTAGCGGGGGCATGAAATTTGAAAAACTAACATAACTCTATTTGAGCTTCATCTTGTAATCTACTTCTATCATCCCTCTCATCTCTCTCCCTCTAATCTCTCACATCTCATCTCTCTCCCTCTCATCTCTCTCCCTCTCATCTCTCTCCCTCTCATCTCTCTCCCTCTCATCTCTCTCCCTCTAATATATATCTCTCTCATCTCTCTCCCTCTCATCTCTCTCTCTCTCTCTCTCTCTCTCTCTCATCTCTCTCCCTCTCATCTCTCTCCCTCTCATCTCTCTTCCACTCCACTCCACTCTCTCCATCTCATATCACTCCTCTCATTTTAGTGCATGAGATCCAAAGCCTCTGGCTGCACAGGACACATTTATCCAACTGCTCACTCAATGGATCAATATTTTAATGTTGACTATAAGCGGACCGCATGCATTGATTATAAAGCTACGGTTGCTCTGCATAGGGAAGAATATCCTTATTGCAATAAACTCTTGCTGGTATGAGCTTGTACCCAATAGAACTGTTAAATATCGTGCAGAAATTTCCTATGGGCAACAGGTTTGGTTCAGAGTACAACCTACTGACTGGAACAACACAAAAGAGTAACTATTTATGTGAGTAATTTCATAGTGTCTGTAACACACACAGTTTCGGAAAGTACAATTTACAAATGAATGCAAAACAGTGAAAGAGAAAACTAACGCTCAAGGTGGCAGTCCTGACACACTCAAATTTGCGGTCCTGACACACTCAAACTGGCAGTCCTGACACACTCAAATTTGCGGTCCTGACACACTCAAATTTGCGGTCCTGACACACTCAAACTGGCAGTCCTGACACACTCAAATTTGCGGTCCTGACACACTCAAATTTGCGGTCCTGACACACTCAAACTGGCAGTCCTGACACACTCAAACTGGCAGTCCTGACACACTCAAACTGGCAGTCCTGACACACTCAAATTTGCGGTCCTGACACACTCAAACTGGCAGTCCTGACACACTCAAACTGGCAGTCCTGACACACTCAAACTGGCAGTCCTGACACACTCAAACTGGCAGTCCTGACACACTCAAATTTGCGGTCCTGACACACTCAAACTGGCAGTCCTGACACACTCAAACTGGCAGTCCTGACACACTCAAACTGGCAGTCCTGACACACTCAAACTGGCAGTCCTGACACACTCAAACTGGCAGTCCTGACACACTCAAACTGGCAGTCCTGACACACTCAAACTGGCAGTCCTGACACACTCAAACTGGCAGTCCTGACACACTCAAACTGGCAGTCCTGACACATCAAGTCAGGCCTCCTGACACATCAGAAGCGTCAGCCGAATCCTTCGGGATCCCGGCAGGGCCACCGATCCAATCCGTCCTCGTTATCGCCGCTGCTGCCGCCTCCACCAACACCGCCCTCGCCGCCGCCGCCTCCCGCCTCGCAGCCGGCCACCCTCTCCGGGAACAGGTTCCTCACGTCGTCCAGGCTGCGAGCTTTGCACACAAAAACTGAGCAGGCGTTTCTCCAATAGCCTGAGCACTCCATGCCTCCCGCCTGCCGCTCCAGGTCCGCCACTCGCTCAGCTAAAAGACGGTTGGCCTTGCGCTGATGGGTGAGCGCCAGGTTCTTGTCCTGGGAGCGGGTGGGGTGACTCACTGACTAACTAACTAACTAACTAACTAACTAAGTAACTAACTAACTAAGTAACTAACTAACTAAGTAACTAACTAACTAACTAACTAACTAACTAACTAAGTAACTAACTAACTAACTAACTTTCTAACTAACTAACTAACTAACTAACTAACTAACTAACTAACTAACTAACTAACTAACTAACTAACTGACTAACTAACTAACTAACTAACTAACTAACTAACTAACTAACTAACTAACTGACTGACTAACTAACTAACTAAATAACTAACTAACTAGCTAACTAACTAACTAACTAACTAACTAACTAACTAACTAACTAACTAACTATCTAACCAACCAACTAACTAACTAACTAAGTAACTAACTAACTAACTAACTAACTAACTGACTGACTAACTAACTAACTAAATAACTAACTAACTAGCTAACTAACTAACTAACTAACAAACTAACTAACTAACTGACTGACTAACTAACTAACTAAATAACTAACTAACTAGCTAACTAACTAACTAAATAACTAACTAACTAGCTAACTAACTAACTAACTAACTAACTAACTAACTAACTAACTAACTAACTAACTAACTGACTGACTAACTAACTAACTGACTGACTAACTAACTAACTAAATAACTAACTAACTAACTAGCTAACTAACTAACTAACTAACTAACTAACTAACTAACTAACTGACTGACTAACTAACTAACTGACTGACTAACTAACTAACTAAATAACTAACTAGCTAACTAACTAACTAACTAACTAACTAACTAACTAACTAACTGACTGACTAACTAACTAACTGACTGACTAACTAACTAACTAAATAACTAACTAACTAACTAACTAACTAACTAACTAACTAACTAACTAACTAACTAAGTAACTAACTAACTAACTAACTAACTAACTAACTAACTAACTAACTAACTAACTAACTACTAACTACTAACTAACTAACTAACTAACTAACTAACTAACTAACTAACTAACTAACTAACTAACTAACTAACTAACTAACTAACTAACTAACTACTAACTACTAACTAACTAACTAACTAACTAACTAACTAACTACTAACTACTAACTAACTAACTAACTAACTAACTAACTAACTACTAACTACTAACTAACTAACTAACTAACTAACTAACTAACTAACTAACTAACTAACTAACTAACTAACTAACTAACTAACTAACTAACTAACTAACTAACTAACTAACTAACTAACTAACTAACTAACTAACTAACTAACTAACTAACTAACTAACTAACTAACTAACTAACTAACTAACTAACTAACTAACTAACTAACTAACTAACTAACTAACTAACTAACTAACTAACTAACTAACTAACTAACTAACTGACTGACTGACTAACTAACTAACTAAATAACTAACTAACTAACTAACTAAATAACTAACTAACTAACTAACTAACTAACTAACTAACTAACTAACTAAATAAATAACTAACTAACTAACTAACTAACTAACTAACTAACTAACTAACTAACTAACTAACTAACTAACTAACTAACTAACTAACTAACTAACTAACTAACTAACTAACTAAATAACTAACTAACTAACTAACTAAATAACTAACCTGTATAGTGTCCAGCAAGGCCTTAGCCAAACTTTGCAGATCGCGCAGTGTGGCAGCACTTGGCGTCAGGGTGGACACCAGGGACCTGACGGTCTTCTGGGTGATGACAGTCTGGGCCGGACAAGCGGCTTGGGCAGCGGTGACTGTCAGGTCGGATGCCAGGGATGAACTCGATGTCGAGGCCTGCGGCTGTGGCGGCTGCGGCGGCTGCGGAAGCTGCGCCTGCGGCTGTGTTGGCATCAGGGTGTCGAAGACCGCGGTTTTGTGTCTCTCCAGCATAGACTTGTACTTGGACACGGCTTGGTAAGCCATGGCTCGCTCCTCCTCCATGTGGTTGAGGCGTTCCTGGGTTGCCATTGGTTCAATCACAGTGTTTTACTTTATAAAGCCTTTTTACACAAAATTGTACATACAATTTACTAGTATGAGACCTTTTTTCAATATCTTTCTCCTCTCAACAATTCTCTTCCCAATCATTGTTTTCCCTTTTCAATTACTTGTTTACTTTTATTTCTCTTGTTGTACCTCTCGCCTTCCCTCTTTCCGCTCCTTCTCCCTTCTCCCCTCTCACTTTTCCCCTCTCCTTTCTTCCTTCTCTCCTCTCCCTTCTCCCCTCTCCCTTTTCCCCTCTCCTTTCTCCCTTCTCTCCTCTCCCTTCTCCCTTCTCCCTTCTCCCCTCTCACTTCTCCCCTCTCCCTTTCTCCTCTGCCTTCTCCCTTATCTCTTCTGTTTCCTCTCTTCTCCCTTCGCCCCTCTCCCTTCTCCCTTCTCCCTTCTCCCCTCTCGCTTCTCCCCTCTCCCTTTCTCCTCTGCCTTCTCCCTTATCTCTTCTCTTTCCTCTCTTCTCTCTTCTCCCTTCTTCTTCTCCCCTCTCGCTTCTCCTCTCTCCCTTTCTCCTCTGCCTTCTCCCTTATCTCTTCTCTTTCCTCTCTTCTCTCTTCTCCCTTCTCCCCTCTCCCCTCTCCCTTATCCCTTCTCTTTTCTCTCCCTTATCCCTCATCCTCCCTCTGCTCTCCCATCACGCATTTAATTCACAACCACAGGTAACATTACTAATTACTAACCTGCAAATAGCGGTTCTCCATCACCACAGCATCAATATCCAGAATCTTTCCAGCGTCGCCTTTCAAAATGTAGTTGAGCTCGCAGTTCACTCTGTCATATTTGCCTCTCAAAGCGTCTCTTTCAACAACCAACTCCTCTTTCTCGTCTAGCAGAGTTCTGAGATCTGCTTGCAGTTGGTCGAGTCGGCTCCGGCACTGCTCAAGCTGCTCAACCAGATTGCAGCGCTCCTGAATCCACGCTGGGTCAAGCAGAGGTTGCTGCTGCTGCTGCTGCTGGTTGCTGCGTCGCAGCAGTGCCATGTCGCCCTCCAGATTGTCCAATGATTCTTGCAGCTCAGCGTTTCGCGTCTGCAACGCCTTGTTATGCTCAATGCATTCGAATAGCAACTGTCTGAGCACGGTCTCGTCCCCGCTTTCAACTGAGATCGGCTTCATCTGTTCTTCGAGTAGTTCGCCAAAGCCGAGGGCGCGTCGCATGATTTGGCAGCGGGCGTGCGCCTGAGGGGGGAGGTTGCGAATCCCTACAGATGTCTATGATGTCTATAGATTTCTGTGATGTCTAGGATGTCTATAGATTTATATGGTGTCTATAGATGTTTATGATGTCTATAGATGTCTGTGATGTCTATGATGTCTATAGATGTCTATGGTGTCTATAGATGTTTATGATGTCTATAGATTTCTGTGATGTCTATGATGTCTATAGATGTTTATGATGTCTATAGATTTCTGTGATGTCTAGGATGTCTATAGATTTCTGTGATGTCTAGGATGTCTATAGATGTATATGGTGTCTATAGATGTTTATGATGTCTATAGATGTCTGTGATGTCTATGATGTCTATAGATGTCTATGGTGTCTATAGATGTTTATGATGTCTATAGATTTCTGTGATGTCTATGATGTCTATAGATGTTTATGATGTCTATAGATGTCTGTGATGTCTATGATGTCTATAGATGTATATGGTGTCTATAGATGTTTATGATGTCTATAGATGTATATGGTGTCTATAGATGTTTATGATGTCTATAGATGTATATGGTGTCTATAGATGTTTATGATGTCTATAGATGTATATGGTGTCTATAGATGTTTATGATGTCTATATATGTATATGGTGTCTATAGATGTCTATGATGTCTATAGATTTCTGTGATGTCTATAGATGTCAATAGATTTCTATGACGTCTATAGGTTTCTATGATGTCTATAGATGCTTATGGTGTCTATAGATGTTTATGATGTCTATGGATGTCTATGATCTCTATGTCTAGATGTTCATGACCATGTTGGTCTCTAAATTTATTCAATGGATTATTCAATGGCACGTAAATTTGCCTCTAGAGCAGACAAAAATAACTGTCTATAGAAGATAATATACTTTATACAGATTAAATCAATAGATCAAACAGGATTGTCTCTAGATTAAGTCTATAGATGAGACAGAACTGTCACTGGATTAAGTCTACAGGTAAGACAAAAATCTCTAGATTAAATCTATAGACGAGAAAGAAATACCTCTAGATTAAGCAAATGGATCAAACAGGATTGTCTCTAGATTAGGTCTATATAGATGAGACAGAATTGTCTCTAGATTAACTCGATCACTAGATCAAACAGGATTGTCCCAAAATTAGTCTATAGATGAGACAGGATTGTCTCTAGATTAATTCAATAGACACAGCAGAACTGTCTCTAGATCGAGCCTACAGACTCTCACCTGTTGCGCCAGCGCTTTGAACTCCTCTCTCTCCTCCTTAATCTTGTCCAACTCCCTACAGAGCACGCCGAGCGCTTCGCATTTGCTCACTAATTTTCTTTTACAGACGTACAGCTCGTTTTTCAAGTTGAACTCAGCAGCAGACTGATGATGATAGTTGTAGGCGGACAGGAGGTCCCCAGTTCGAGACCCGTTCGGGCTGGAGTAGCGTCGTAGCCGCTGGAACAGCCGCCGATGAAGGGCCGGCCGACCTCCGGCAGCTGAGCTAGCCTGACTGTTCAAGGACTCGCCAGACATCTGCTTCTGCTGCTGCTGCTGCAGGCAATGGTTATCCGACAGATCAGGGAATAGTGCCCGCTTATCCTGGCTCCTGTCGCTGCTGTCCATGCCCACGTTTGAGTAGCCAGCAGTGGGCGCAGCATGTGGCATGCGGGGGCTTTGGAGGATCCGACCTTCTTCAGCTTTCAAAGCTCTCCCTCTAGCCTTGAAGTAGGCATAGCCAGCCAGCAATATGGAATTGAATTGAATTGAAAAAGAAAATCGATCTATTAATATTTTAGCAGGGTGCAGCTCGGCTGGGGAAGGGGGGGTCCCCACACACTTTTGTCTCCTTGAATTGACAAACCGACTGTTCAAAAAGAATTTTCCAGATCGATACAGGCAAGGGGTGAGACAGGGGGGGGGGAACTGCACTCAGCAATTCTTCGTACGTTCAAGTGGACTGAAGGGCGTTGCTATTTTTAGAAGCAAGTTCTATGCGATTTGTTATAACGCGACGAATTTTTAAACAATGAAAAACATTTATTTTATTTTGCGTACTAAAAGTAGCCAGTACCGAAAGTTTATTAAATAAATTTTCGATATTTTACTAACAGTAGTGTAGAATGAAACGCTTACGAGTAGTTAAAAACATAACAACTTAAATTTCAAGCATACTTTTCTAGACACTTTCCTGTTAAACTTTTCATTTGAAGTCTTAAATCTCAAAAAATACAGGCAGATACAGACAAATACATATAGAAACATCCCAGATACAAAACGGCTGATACAGCCAGATATACAGCCAGATATACAGCCAGATATACAGCCAGATATACAGCCAGATATACAGCCAGATATACAGACAGATATACAGCCAGATACAGACAGATATACAGCCAGATATACAGACAGATATACAGACAGATACAGACAGATATACAGACAGATACAGACAGATATACAGACAGATACAGTCAGATACACAGCCAGATACAGCCAGATACAGCCAGATATACAGCCAGATTTACAGCCAGATACAGCCAGATGTACAGCCAGATATACAGCCAGATACAGACAGATATACAGAAAGATATACAGACAGATATACAGCCAGATACAGATAGATATACAGACAGATATACAGCCAGATACAGATAGATATACAGACAGATATACAGCCAGATACAGACAACAAAAGCCAATACAAAGGAAACTACAGACTGTTACACTCGGACACACAATTACTAGTTAAGGGAAAATCCTTTCAGAATATGCGCATCTCACAGTATCAGACAATAATCACTAAATCGAAAGTCAAGAGCTTTACAAGACATTCATAGAGCTATTTCTCAGAATAGGCTATTCTTTAAAAACTGAATTCTACAATCGAAATCGTATAGCATTACAGAAATACTCCCCGAGATTCCACCAAAGGGATATTGGACTCCAAAATTTTCAGTTTTTTGATCGGCCGCCTACTCGGGTTCAGTAAAGATTTCTAGCCTTTCTCTTCTAGAAGAAAAAGACAATACACAGCCAGACAGCAAGAAAAACACGGGAACAGATTGCGACCAGATGCTGCAGTTGAGCCAGGGACGTTTCTTGAAGCGAAATTGGACACCAACGGCGACTGCGGAGCAGTCTGTTCCGCTAACAATATGGGAAACATTTCCTACTCTACTTGGGAGCAAAAAATCCCTATTTGGGAACTTAAAAAGGGAAAGAGTTTTGAGCAGTTTAAGGCACGGTAAGACTCGTATTTTCTGCAACTGACTTTGAGCACGATGCAGCTGAGCCTAGCCATTCTAACCGTTGTATTGGTTGCTATGGCAACCGGACAGACCGCCAGCGGGATTGACGTCTGCAGCCAGGCCGAGTGCGGCTGCAGGCCCCCCGTTGAGAAGTCTCAGGGCCGCAGCTTCACCAAGACTATCGGCAGCAAGATGTGCGTCTGTCTGTGCGGCTCGGTGAGCTTTGATTGGGAGATTGGTTGATGTTGGATCCAGGGAAGATCGGTGAGATAGATTGGGAAATAAGGTGAGATTAGATCCAGGGAAGATGGTTGAGATTGGATTGTGAGATAAGGTGAGATTAGATTGGAAGATCAGGTGAGATTAGATTGGGAGATAAGGTGAGATTAGATTGGAAGATCAGGTGAGATTAGATTGGAAGATCAGGTGAGATTAGATTGGAGGATAAGGTGAGATTAGATTGGGAGATAAGGTGAGATTAGATTGGGAGATAAGGTGAGATTAGATTGGGAGATAAGGTGAGATTAGATTGGAAGATCAGGTGAGATTAGATTGGGAGATAATGCAAGATTAGATTGGGAGATAAGGTGGGATTAGATTGGGAGATGAGGTGAGATTAGATTGGGAGGATCGGCTGAGATTAGATTGGGAGGTCCGGTGAGATTAGATTGGGAGGTCGGGTGAGATTAGATTGGGAGATCGGGTGAGATTAGATTGGAGTATTGAGTGAGATTCAATCCATGGAAGATCAGATGAGATTAGATTGCGAGATCGGGTGCGATTAGATTGGGAGGTTGGGTTAGATTAGTTGGGGCGATCGGGTGAGACTGGACCCAGGGGAGATCAGATGAGATTAGTTGAGAGGTCGGGTGAGATAAGATTGGAGGATCATGTTCAGATTATATTTAGAGATCAGGTAAGATTAAGTTAAGATTAGATTGGGAGATCCGATGAGATAGATTGAGATATTGCTATTAATTGAGATTAGATTGGGAGGCAAGAAAAGATTGGGGTTCAAAACAAAAATAGATGGAACCGGAAGACCAATTAGAATGAGCAAAGTTGCCATTGCGGACAAACTAAAACTGCGAGTCAACCAACTTCAAGGAAGTAAACGAGGAGTGCAAAACAGACGGACAGTGCGTGTCCGGGTCCTACTGCAAATTCGAATATTCCACGGCCGATGCGAGTTTTGCTTCGACAGGAAAATGCAAAAGTGAGTTGCTGATTGTAACAGTTGAGCTTGGCCTATTTTCGGATGTCCAGTTGTTGTTCGGATTGAGCATGTTTTTCCATTTTCCAACGCCATTTTGCGCCCGTCGAGTTACTAAGCGGGTGCCAAGCCTCCAAATTTCAACTCCGAGCGAGATTTTTCATCATACATTTAACATTTCTGGAGCTCTCAGAAGTATTTTAAGCTCTTTAAATAGCTCTGAGAAGTCTTGATCAGCGAAACTAGATAAATCTGCAACAGGGTGTCCATAGTCACCTGATGCCACCTGTTGAAGGTCCAGAAGCTCCGCCTGGGTGAAGGCCAGTGACCAACGAAGTCAGACCTGTTGCAGACACGTGTGTTCGACGTGCTGATGAAATTTGGAGGCTTGGCAAGGCTGCACTGAGGCGCAGTGCCGATTGGCGCACAGGGATGTACTGAATACACTAGTGCCTATGGGAAAAATCCGACATTTTGGCAGAATCGTCGAATATCTCGACAGTCCAGAGGGCTGGCGACTTGACTCTTGTTTGATAAGGTGCGCAACAAAAAGTTAACCCGTGTTCTTGAATTTCGTGTGCCCGAGTTGCTCCCTTCTGGAGCAGCAATAAAAATGGTTTGGGGGAATCCTGTCAGGATGAAATCATGTTTTATGGCGCCAACTAAACTCGACTAAAATTAAGGCAACTGCGAGCGCAAGGAGTGCCCCCAGTTTCACGAGTGCAGCATCTCCTCAGCCGATGGCACAGCGACCTGCGCCTGCAGCAGCTATCCCTGCGATAACAGCGTCGTTGTTCCAATCTGCGCCGCTGCCATCGACGACAGGACAATCCTGCGGTTCAATAACACGTGAGGTGTACCTGCGATCATTTGGATAATTATGTTAATCCATTTAGATTACATATGTACCCAGATTAACTTGTCGTTTTCATGCCTAGGATGCTCGATGAGTGGTGATAACAACTGTAGGTGTGACATCCTGTCTAAAAGGTGTGACTACCATCTGTCTAACAGTCCAGCTGAGAAACCCTCTGTCTAACAGGTGTAACACCCTCTGTCTAGCAGGTGTGATACCCTCTGTCTAAAAGGTGTGATATCCTCTGTCTAAAAGGTGTGACACCCTGTCTAACAGGTGTGATACCCTCTGTCTAAAAGGTAGGTGTGGTACCCTCTGTCTAACAGGTGCGACACCCTCTGTCTAAAAGGTGTGACACCCTCTGTCTAACAGGTGCGACACCCTCTGTCTAACAGGTGTGATTGTCATCTGTGTAACAGGTTTGACGCCCTCTGTCCAACAGATGTGACACCCTCTATCTATCAGGTGTGATTGTCATCTAACAAGTGTGATACCCTCTGTCTAACAGGTGTTATTGCTATCTTTTGCTTCGATGTTACAAAAACATACATGCACTTCATGAAATCAACAACCCCACCAACTCCAGATGCCTGTTCATCAACGCAAACTGCGAACGAAAGTCCAAAGGTCTCAGCGAGTTGAAATCTTTTGTTTGCATGGGCAGTTAGAAGTACATCGTGTACATGTGTACTTCGGAGCCACCAGTCAGTCCAGGAGACGAAGACAATAGAATGAATTGCTATCCACTTGGAAATATCTTTGACACTGCATACTAAATTTATTGATGCCAATGACGGGTATTAATTATCTATTGGTGATCGGTAAAAAAACATTATAATATAATAAACAATTTTCATTGGTCAAGCTAAGAATGCGAATATTTGTGCATGGCTGACGTAATTAGGCGAACTTGAATTTATAATTTATAAAATTTCATGCTTACTTGTCAACATTTGTCAAGTCTTCTATAGCACAGTTGAATTACAAAATAGTCTTTTTACTTTTAGGAAGAAGCTCGTGTGCTTAACGTCTATCATCACATGATATCATCACATCACATGATATGACCCACCAATGAGTGGTCTTTGTAGCTTAACTGTGACACCAATTAGTCTCTTTAGAGCAAGTGCGACACTGATTAGTATTTATAGATCAACTGCGACACCGATTAGTCTTTGTAGTTCAACTTTGACACCAATTAGTCTTTGTAGCTCAACTTTGACACCGATTAGTCTTCGTTATAGCTTAACTGCGACACCGATTAGTCTTTGTAGCTCAATTGTGGCACCAATTAGTCATTGTAGAGCAAGTGGGACACCGATTAGTCTTTGTAGCTCAACTTTGACACCGATTAGTCTTCGTTATAGCTTAACTGCGATACCGATTAGTCTTTGTAGCTCAATTGTGGCACCAATTAGTCATTGTAGAGCAAGTGGGACACCAATTAGTCATTGTAGAGCAAGTGGGACACCAATTAGTCATTGTAGAGCAAGTGTGACACCGATTAGTCTTTGTAGCTAAACTTTGACACTGATCAGTCTTTGTAGCGTCATTAAAGCGCAATAATAATATGCTTAGTACATAAAGTTCCAAGAATACAAAAGGTTGAATAAAATTTCTTTATAATTACTACTGTGCCATTTTTATACAAGGCAAATAGCCAAAAATTAATCACGCGATTGGCATACTTTAAGCTCTGAACCACATAAACTATATTGCGTTCAGTTAAGTAATACATATATTTATAATGAAAGTATATACTTATATAATTATTAACCACTGAATATAAACTGTGGGTATGAACAAGAATTCGATCAAGCAAGACACGAATAGACAAGATTAAAATTTTATAATCAGTAGGTTGTGAAACCTCAATAGATATTAAGGAACACAAGATGAGCCATTAGTCTATCGAATACTTAAACTACTTGCAATGGGCGTCTGGTAGGAGTTTTATGACTAAATTACGACTTTACGAGTTTAGTTTGTCTAGATTGTGCGCGATGCTACTCCCATTTTGTCCTCCGCTAATTTATCGATCGCCTTGGTTAGCTCAACCCCACCGCCCGGGTCTTCCACACGCGAATTCTTCTCTACCCCCGCCACCTCCATTTTATTGGTTTCCTCACCGATGTACATTCTCAGTTAGAGCTAGCCAATGTACATTATAATGCCTGCCCAGATAAGTTTATTAACGACCATTAAACCCAACTTTAACTGCCCTTTTTAGTTCGAAGCGTAATAAATAAAAATTTAGGTGGCCATGCGCACCTATATGTCTAAAAGAAAGTAGACTAGACGCATTTTGCAAGAAAAATTAGCGAATGGCCTTGTTTCTGTTTTTTGATATCCAGTGATAAAACCAGAATATCGAGGCAAAAACACTGAGAAGTGGCACAGAGAAAATAGAATGCGAACGAAATGCTACTCTGACGATGCGTTACTACTGTTCAGTAGGAAAGTCAGGCATAATTTGTCAAAGAAAATTTAGAAATTTAAAGACTTAAATTTGCCTGACAGTTCTTCTGGGTCTTCACAGCGTCGATGCTAAATTAACACACAATGCAAGTAACACATCGGAAATCATAATTAATAAAAGCGCATTTGTTTGATTTTTCTATGATCAGATTCTGAAACAAAGACAGGTTTTTCTTTATTTAAATCAACTCTATCTAAAACATTACCTTTACACAACACGATGAGCTGGACAGATAATGCCAGCTGCAGTTGGAGGGAGACAGACGGGAGCGTGGGGGGACATAGGAGGTGAATCACACAAGAAGAAACAGGAAACACAGAAGAGGCAGACATGCAGAGAAGAACCATACAGTAATAAAAACTGATCAAAGAAATAAGCAGTGACGCAGACCAACAATAAAAAATGATTAATTAAAAGCAGCAAAAAGCGGAAAGCGACGCAAAAGCAGAAAAAGCAAATACCGTATAAATATTATTGAAATTTCAAACACGGTATCGAGGCAGATGTTTTTTGGCAATAAAAAAGAGCAACAAGTGAAAGGAATTAAATGACCTTCAAATTTACCGATAGCTAACTAGTGCATCAGTAAGTCAAGCTGTACAATAACACTAAGTGATAAAGCACAAAAATACAATCCATTTGCAACTGACATTGGAACCCGATTGAAGGAAATTGTGAGAATGTAAGAAACTGTAATATTTTTATAATTGCAATAACCTACGGTACACTTATTATACTACTAGTATTAGGCCTGAAAATTAGTAGTATTATTACAATAATGAAGTAAACAGAAATTCGGTATTGTTGATACTTAAATAATGAACATAAATATCACCATAATATTAATAGCCTAACGAAATTTGTGATGAAATATTATTTACTACTAGTATCGTACTACCATATTATAATTTTATAAACTTTATTATTATACAATCTAGCTAGGATTTTTATATTAAAAATTATTAGCTTGAAAAATGTTCCTTTCCTCGATTTCTTTACTAAAACGATCTCCAATACCCTACTAGTAGTAGGCAAGTCGCGAATATTAGCATTATTATTTTTAACAAAAACCATTTGTGAAAAGAAACGATTTCTCAATGTTTTACTGTATTGAAAGACTTGCAAGCGCACACGTGCAGAAAAATATTTACAGTCTTTGCTCATCTGCAGCCTCGTCTTCGGCATATCCAATTAAATCTTGCAATATTCCAACGCCAGGCGACTGACTGCTGCAGCAGCAGTAGCTCGGAGCGTCGCTGGAAGATGCGCCGCTGCCGCCGCCCGCGCCGCAGACGCCACAACCGACGCGATTGCAGGCGTGAGGCGCCTGCGACACGGCCTCGGGATCGAAATTGAGCACGATTAATTTGGCATCCTCGGAGCCGTTTCTGGAGCCGGCGGCGCACACCAGGCGCGTGTCGGAGGCGCAGATGCGCCAGACGACGCCGCCGTGACCGGCTGACTCCAGGCGGAGCAGGTCGCGCACAAATTGACCAGTGGTGGCGCTCCACATTTTCACCTGAGGCAGATAATGATAATAATAGTAAAAATACTTTTTATAAATAATCAGCTTTTTGGCTTTTAGCATACCAACTTTAATAATATGGCAAGTCAGATTTTTGGTTGAAATCTCAGAACCGAAATCCCAGAATCCAAATCCCAGAATCCAATCCCAGAATCCAATCCCAGAATCCAAATCCCAGAATCCAATCCCAGAATCCAAATCCCAGAATCCAATCCCAGAATCCAAATCCCAGAATCAAATCCCAGAATCCAAATCCCAGAATCCAAATTCCAGAATCCAAATCCCAGAATCCAATCCCAGAATCCAAATCCCAGAATCCAATCCCAGAATCCAATCCCATAATCCAAATCCCAGAATCAAATCCCAGAATCCAAATCCCAGAATCCAAATTCCAGAATCCAAATCCCAGAATCCAATCCCAGAATCCAAATCCCAGAATCCAAATCCCAGAATCCAAATCCCAGAATCCAAATCCCAGAATCCAATCCCAGAATCCAAATCCCAGAATCCAATCCCAGAATCCAAATCCCAGGATCCAAATCCCAGGATCCAAATCCAGAACTCAAATCCCAGGATCCAAATCCAGAACTCAAATCTCAGAATCCAAATACCAAAGATCTTCAGAAATCCCATCAATAATTAAATCCCAAAATTGAAATCTCTAGGATCTTCCATAAATCCCATTAAAAATAAAATCCCAAATCCAAATTCTAAAGATCCTCAGAAATCCCATTCATAATAAAATCCCAAAATCTAAATCTCTAAGATCTCCAGAAATCCAATCCATAATTAAATCCCTAATCAGGCAGCTCACCGTCCCATCATCGGATGCGGACACAATAAAATCTTGCACAATTTGCACAGAGGTGATGGCGCTCTGGTGCTTGTCCTGGCCGCCAAGACCCAGCACGTGCTGGCACTGGCCGGTGCTCAGATCCCACACTCGCAGGGTGGTGTCGGCATTGCCGCTGACCAGCCGACCATCCGGCAGCACCAGCATGCCAGCCGTCAGAGACTGATGCCCCAGCAAAGTTCGAATTAGTTGACCATCCGAACTGCGCCAAACTCGAATCGTAGTATCTAAGGAGCCGGACATAATGTACTGAGGCGTGGCCGCCAGAGTGTACACCCGGTTGATATGCTGATCTAGCACGTACTTGCAGTAGTACGGACCTCGGCTACTGGGCTCGATACACCAGACTCGGACTGTGCTGTCATAGCTAGCGGACACCAGCTCGCTGTCCGACAGCCACTGCACTGCCCTGACCGCGGCCCGATGCCCGTGCAGTACAACTCGACAAGCCCCTGTGTGCAGATCCCACACTCTCAGGCTGGTGTC
This sequence comes from Macrostomum lignano, assembly GCA_002269645.1. Taxonomy (NCBI): domain Eukaryota; kingdom Metazoa; phylum Platyhelminthes; family Macrostomidae; genus Macrostomum; species Macrostomum lignano. Next base: position 134,225 of record NIVC01000479.1, on the reverse strand, counting down.
TCTAGAACCGCTAGTCACGTGACTGCCTCGGCCTGCTAAACAGCGAACTGTGCTCACGTGACCAGCTAGAGTGTGCCGACAAATGCCAGTCTTCATGCACCAGACCCGGACTGTGCGATCTGTGCTGCCAGAGACCAGCAGGTCGTCGACAATGGCGGTGGACCAGACGCCGCCAATGTGACCAGTGAGGGTTCGCACCTGCGATGGTTTATGATGCTCTCTCAGAGTTAAGGACGCCATTGTCTATCTAATCCTTCATATCTATCTAATAAACTCGATTGTAGATATTGACCAAATCTAAATATGCCGAGTTTAGTAAAGAAACTCGGTCTCAGTGTGATCACTGAAAGCATCAGATGAGGGTGTCAGCATCCCCATAAAGCATCAGATGAGGGTGTCAGCATCTCCATAAAGCATCAGATGAGAGTGTCAGCATCTCCATAAAGCATCAGATGAGGGTGTCAGCATCCCCATAAAACATCGGATGAGGGTGTCAGCATCTCCATAAAGCATCAGATGAGGCTCTAAGCATCCTCATAAAGCATCAGATGGGGTGTCAGCATCTCCATAAAGCATCAGATGAGGGTGTCAGCATCCCCATAAAGCATCAGATGAGGGTGTCACCATCCCCATAAAGCATCAGATGAGGGTGTCAGCATCCCCATAAAGCATCAGATGAGGGTGTCAGACAGGCGGTCTCACCAGCTGCCCAGTATCCGCTCTCCACAGCCGTATAGTAGAATCATCGCTAGCAGACACAATCAAATTGCGCCACATCTCCAAGCAGGTGATCACGTGATTATCGTGAGCAGGCAGCGTCAGCATGGAGGGCAGGGTTGCACCGGGCAGGCGGCAGGGCCCATTCACGGGTCGAGCGGTTGACACTCCGCGCAGCCAGTTGCAACGCACCTGCCTAGCCCGCTGATAGGCCCGTTTGCCTCCCTGCCGGCGCCACAGATGAGGATCTTCCGCTAAGAGGCGCCAACGACGCGAGACTTGAGCGCAGACTAGCAGATCTCTTGGAGATAACTCGCCAAGAATCCTTAACGACAGCTCGGTGGGCAGGTGAGATACAAAGTCGCGCTTGAGCCGGGGCATCAGTGAGCAATGCAGGTGGATCAACTCCGGATGGGAGCATTTCGCTATCAGATTGGACAGCACGCAGAGGCGATCCTGAGGCGTCAGGGAGTCGAAAGTGTGCTCCCAGTCCGATCTGGGGGGGGGGGGAGAATTCAGAACTAATAAATGGCTTTAACATTTGATTAATGAACTTAACTCAAAACTCTTTAATGCCAATTTAAATGCCACTATGAGATCCTGAACTGCCACTATGAGATCCTGAACTGCCAATCTGAGATCCTGAACTGCCAATCTGAGATCCTGAACTGTCACTATGAGATCCTGAACTGCCAATCTGAGATCCTGAACTGCCACTATGAGATCCTGAACTGCCACTATGAGATCCTGAACTGCCAATCTGAGATCCTGAACTGCCAATCTGAGATCCTGAACTGCCAATCTGAGATCCTAAACTGCCAATCTGAGATCCTGAACTGCCTATCTGAGATTCTGAACTCCCAATCTGAGATCCCGATTCCCGAAACTGCCTATCTGAGATCCTGAACTCCCAATCTGAGATTTTAAACTGTCTATCTAAGATCCTGAATTCCCAACCTGAGATTGAAAAATGCACTTACTCAGTCTCTATCTTGAGCCTTTTCTTTTCAGGCTCATCTTCATCAGCCATGAATATTGGCTATTGAAATTGAAAACTACACAGCAAAATGTATATAGAAGTAGGTATATTTATTTTTACAAATTAAATTCATCATTTAAATTTTTAATCTTTATACAACATTATAAAGTTTGATAAATATAACATGATAAATAAAGTATACAAAATATCTCTTAATGTGTAATATTTTCCTCTTTATACATAATAACTATGGAAAGTACTTGCTTTTATATTAATTTTGAAATCATTAAGTATCAAAACTTTATAAAAAAGAAATAGAAAGTTTCTAGTTATTCAATAGTTTCTTAAATTATTATAATAAATAAATGCTTTCTATGTTGCAACAAGCATATCTATTGTCATCTTGTAAGCTTAGTCAATCTTGCATTGAGCAATTGTTATAATTGGGCCATATTTTCTTTATTTTTTCTTGGCATGAGCTTGCTTATTTGCCTTGGGCTTGGCATCAAATCTAGCAGCTTAGACTAACTGCAATAGAGCTAATGTGACAACTAAAGGCTTTTATCTAGACCTTGATAGCTAGTAGGCTATTTAGGGTCTGCCAAACTTGTTATACTACTTAGATTAAATTTGTCATCATCTATTTGATAATATGCTCATTGTCTATAATACTGTAGGGAAAAAACATTTGGTGCACCAAATGTAGAAACTCTTAGAGGCAGCTTGGACCAGAAGGCTTCTATATACATGCTATATAGACTGCCACAGCTATTATTGGCTACTGGTATTGAGAGAGAGCTAGGCCTACCAATCTTCTAGCATTGTTATTCCTCTCATAGGTTGGCTCTCTTACCCACTCATCTCTCTAGCACCATCCAATAACACATTCAGCAAAATTCCTCCTCCAGCTCCTCAAGTGTGGCTGTCTTGGTGTGTGGCAGTCTTAGTTCTACACCTAAGTCCTACACCTTGAAATTATTAGCCAAGATCAAAGAGCTTCACTGCTTCTCAAACTTAAATCCTATGACCTATGCCATAGTCTTGTGAATATGAATTATGAATATTGCTAGGCCTACATGGCTACACAGTACACCTTATTATAATAAGCCCTTAGTCTTTTAGTCTTTTATAGTCGGAATTTATAATGAAATAGACAAAATTTAAAAGATAATGCACTCTGCCCGGACACCCTAAGCCTAATTAAAAAATGAATTAAGTTGACAGAATCCATTAAAAATAGTCCAAAGAGGTTTTTTAAAAACAAAAAATGTTTTTTTGCGCAGCTTAACAAATTTTAAGTGTTTTATCCTAAACGTAAAAAGCTTTTTTTGTAAATTGTAATTAAATGTTACTTTATTAATTAGTTATTTAAGTGGGATACATGGAAAATTACCAAATTGTTTTATCATAAAAACTTTTTACAATGCTATATTTTAAACATGAATCAAATCAATTTTTTCATTTCCGCGTATATTCTATACTGTTTTGGTGACATTTGAATTTAGAGAAATAGGTGTTATAGGGTTTAGTTGTTTGAAATTGGTATCCTGTTTTATACAACCATTTTTTTCCTGGTTGCTCGCTAATCAACATGGCTCAAGTCCAAATGAATCGATCACAAGGCTATCCTTCGCAGTCGTTCGGATACCCAACTGCCCCAGTTGGATATGACGCGCGCCAGCCAAGTTACGCAGCAAGTGTCAACAGCTATGGGGCTCCAGCCGGTTATCCAGGCGTCCCACAGACACCTGGTCGCGGCTCCATTAATCCTTACGCTAGCGGACAATTTACGCGGGCTTCTACAACCGGTCCTGGACGTTCGAATTCCCGCAGCAATCTGGCGCGCCAGTCAAAGAGCTTGGGCGCATCAAAAGCGTCACTTGCTGATGAAAAAGGCGGCAAAACAAACATTCGTCAGGAGTATCACGACAAGAAGTTGCGGACCAACTTTCAATCGCCAAACTACGGTAGAGGCAGGACGCCGTTTCGGATCAGCATAGCTCTGTTCGTGGTAGGCGGGATTATCATCATGGTTGGAGTCACACTGCTGCTGCTGCGCTTCCATAACAACATCATGCTGTCGGTTGATAAGGGAGAAATTATTGGGCCAATTCTAATAGCAATCGGTGTCGGGGCCATTGCCGGCGGAGTCAAGTTCTGCTATGACGCTTATAAAATCAGCAACTCCGAGCGGCAAAAGATCAAGGTGAGCATTAATCAGGCGCTTTGACAGGGGAACAGTGAGTGTGCCACAGTTGGCTGATTAAAAGTATATGGCGCCCCCAGTGCTGGCGTCCCTGGTGCTGGCACCCCTGGTGCTGGCACCCCTGGTGCTGGCGCCCTTGGTGCTGGCGCCCCTGGTGCTGGCACCCCTGGTGCTGGCGCCCCCAGTGCTGGCGTCCCTGGTGCTGGCGTCCCTGGTGCTGGCGCCCCTGATGCTGGCGCCCTTGGTGCTGGCGCCCCTGGTGCTGGCACCCCTGGTGCTGGCGCCCCAGTGCTGGCGTCCCTGGTGCTGGCGTCCCTGGTGCTGGCGCCCCTGATGCTGGCGCCCCTGGTGCTGGCGCCCCTGGTGCTGGCGCCCCTGGTGCTGGCGCCCCTGGTGCTGGCGCCCCTGATGCTGGCGCCCCTGATGCTGGCGCCCCTGGTGCTGGCGCCCCTGATGCTGGCGCCCTTGGTGCTGGCACCCCTGGTGCTGGCGCCCCTGATACTGGCGCCCCTGATGCTGGCGCCCCTGGTGCTGGCGCCCCTGATGCTGGCGCCCCTGGTGCTGGCGCCCCTGATGCTGGCGCCCCTGATGCTGGCGCCCCTGGTGCTGGCGCCCCTGATGCTGGCGCCCCTGATGCTGGCGCCCCGCCCGGTGCTGGCGCCCCGCCCGGTGCTGGCGCCCCTGGTGCTAAAGCTCCTGATACTAAAGCTTCTGATGTTAAATCCCCCGGCGCTAAATCCCCTGTTGCTAGCTGACTTCTGGCTACATCCATCGAGTATAAATAGGAAGTTTATAAAATTCTTGTGTAACAAACAAGTAAATAATAAGAACAAAAGCTTTGAAATCATTGCTATTGTTCATTAATTAGATTTTTGGTTGTAATGCAAATTGTGTGCATATTAATATTTATTTGAGATGGCGCAATAAAATTTCAGTTCACCGCCGCCGACCAGTCTCTAATATCGGCCAGGACTATGGATTCCGCTAGGAAGTTCAAGCAGGCACCTGGGTAAGCCAATTTTGTCCTGACTTGCTTTCGTGGGCACCAAAATTATTGAAGGCTTGATTTGTTTGGCCTTTTTATAGGTTAGGCGCCTCATTTATCGTAGAAGGCGCCTCATTTATCGTAGAAGGCGCCTCATTTATCACAGAAGGCGCCTCATTTATCACAGAAGGCGCCTCATTTATCACAGAAGGCGCCTCATTTATCACAGAAGGCGCCTCATTTATCACAGAAGGCGCCTCATTTATCACAGAAGGCGCCTCATTTATCACAGAAGGCGCCTCATTTATCACAGAAGGCGCCTCATTTATCACAGAAGGCGCCTAGTTTATCATAAATGGCGCCTCATTTATCGTAGAAGGCGCCTCATTTATCACAGAAGGCGCCTCATTTATCGTAGAAGGCGCCTCATTTATCACAGAAGGCGCCTCATTTATCACAGAAGGCGCCTCATTTATCACAGAAGGCGCCTCATTTATCACAGAAGGCGCCTCATTTATCGTAGAAGGCGCCTCATTTATCACAGAAGGCGCCTCATTTATCACAGAAGGCGCCTCATTTATCGTAGAAGGCGCCTCATTTATCACAGAAGGCGCCTCATTTATCACAGAAGGCGCCTCATTTATCACAGAAGACGCCTCATTTATCACAGAAGGCGCCTCATTTATCACAGAAGGCGCCTCATTTATCACAGAAGGCGCCTCATTTATCACAGAAGGCGCCTCATTTATCACAGAAGGCGCCTCATTTATCACAGAAGACGCCTCATTTATCACAGAAGGCGCCTCATTTATCACAGAAGACGCCTCATTTATCACAGAAGGCGCCTCATTTATGACAGAAGGCGTCTTACTTATCGTAGAAGGCGCCTCACTTATCATAAATGGCGCCTCATTTATCACAGAAGGCGCCTAGTTTACATAAAAGGTGCCTCACTTATCATAGAAGGCGCCTTATTATCATAAAAGGCGCCTCACTTATCATAGAAGGCGCCTAGTTTATCATAAAAGGGGCCTCACTTATCATAGAAGGCGCCTCATTATCATAAAAGGCGCCTCACTTATCATAGAAGGCACCTAGTTTATCATAAAAGGTGCCTCACTTATCATAGAAGGCGCCTCATTATCATGAACTGCGCCTCATTTATCATAGAAGGCGCCTCACTTATCAAAAATGGCGCCTCATTTATCACAGAAGGCGCCTAGTTTATCATAAAAGGTGCCTCACTTATCATAGGTAGAAGGCGCCTGATTTATCATAAAAGGCGCCTCATTTTTCACAGAAGGCGCCTCAGGTATCAGAGTAGGCGCTTCATTTATCATAGAAGGCGCGCCTCAATGATCAGAGTAGGCGCCTGATTTTTCATATTGGGTGGCTCTTGCAATCTGTGCTCAATTCTTCTATATCAACGTATTTACTACTCGAACATTTTCATTGTTAAATCTAAAGTACATATGCAATAATTAGTGTTTCCCCATCACTCATTATTCAAGTGAGGTACTGGTCAGTGGCACAGTGACAGCCAACGCCGTTAGCCGGACACCCCACGGTTCGATGGGGTCCTTGAACGACATCTGAATTTGCAATGACGGCAAATTGACAAAAATATTGTTTTTTAAAATACGTCCGTTTTATTCAAATATGTGCCTTCCTTTGTTTACCTGGTGACAATTCTGACCAGCAAACCATTCCAAATAGCGCAGCAATTATTGTTGCCCCTCCCTCTGATCACGAATATTTCCAAGCACATTTCTTCCTAGTGTTTCTTGGATAGCATTACTTTCGTTGTAACAAATTAATGACGAGTTCTTCTTTTACAAAAATATTAACAATCTACACATTTTGTATTACAACCCCGCCTTGCATTCCAAGCTAAACTTAATATACCATATAACTACTGTGCTTAACCTTAATTTACTAAACATTCCCAGTTTATGTTCTATCTGGTGCTTAATTGTTGTCTTTTTTTAAAAATGTCAGTAGGGAAAAATATTGTTTTTTTTATTGCATGGTTTTACTAAACTAGTTCGTACAAAGCATTCGTCACGTGTTGCATCTGTGTAAAACAAAACGATTGCTCCAACTTTCAAATTGCCTTTTTGTAAAAAAAATATAGCTGGCACTCCCATCCATTTGTGCTATTCCTGATGTACTTTTGCCTAGGGAGACCTTTTGAATTCCTTATTATTGCTACTTAATTTTTACCTAATACGACGACTGTATTTTAAAAATAGTTTCAATTTTCCATTTATTGTTGTGTACTACTTAAAGTACTGTTTTGCTGGCATGCGAGGCAAAAAATATTCATTAAATAAACTTTTATTCAATTTTATAATAGCATATATTGACGCAACAAATTAATTTGAGGACTTCCTGAGTTTAGCTGACTTCACAATCATTGCAATCAAAATCATTATCTGTCCTGTCTATCTATCTATCCATCTATCTATCTATCTATCTATCTATCTATCTATCTATCTATCTATCTATCTATCTATCTATCTATCTATCTATCTATCTATCTATCTATCTATCTATCTATCTATCTATCTATCTATCTATCTATCCATCTATCTATCTATCTATCTATCTATCTATCTATCTATCTATCTATCTATCTATCTATCTATCTATCTATCTATCTATCTATCTATCTATCTATCTATCCATCTATCTATCAATCTATCTATCTATCTATCTATCTATCTATCTATCTATCTATCTATTTATCTATCTATCTATCTATCTATCTATCTATCTATCTATCTATCTATCTATCTATCTATCTATCTATCTTTTGGAGCTTGATTGGCAGCGGCAAAAAAGCTCGAAAGAGCTCGCTTCGCTCGCTCTTTCTCGCTATCTACTATCTATAGCCAGGACCTGCACCGGAGCGGTTACGAAAATTAGATTTCTCGGTAGTTGCACGTACTCTTTTGCACTAGTTGAGTAGTCTGATTTTCGTTCGGCATGGCTGGTTATTGTTACTCGTAAACGAGGGTGGGAAGCTTTGCTACCCGCGGATCAGCCCGGGGTGGGCTCTGCCGCTGAGGGGGCACTGCCAGGGGCCAAGGCATTAACTGTCCAGGGCCCGAGATACCCCATGGATGCATTGGGATTGGACCCGGCTCAAAGCGCGGGTGGGCGAGTTGACCCAAAAACCTACGGTACAAGACACCGCCAACCCAAACAGTGGAATCAGGGACGGTGCTAGGACCGAGTCCACCCAGGCCACCCCCCCAGCTAGCGAGTCTGGGAGTGCGCAGAAAAATTGGAGAGCGAAATGCTTGGAATACTACTAAGAAAGCGGTCCGAGTGAGGAGTTACTCCTAAACCTACGGAAATGGCTTAAACTATTGGAGCGAGTCTGGGCAGCTAATTACCAAGAGCGATCCTATACAGGGTCTAGGCCCCCTGAAGGTCTCGAGCCTCAAGGCTTTTCACTACCCAGCTCTATTTTGGAGTGAGTCTGGAAGGCTTGTATCCGAGGGGGAGACTCTAGGCGGACATTGCTACACCTCTATTGCTACCAACCCAAGGGCATCGCCTATCCAGCTCATTATTGGGGGCCAGGCCAAGGGGTCGGGAGAAGAGGCACCCAGGGCAAGAGGACTCCGGACTCAGCCGGACTCAGGCTGGTTCCAGCAGGTAGTTCCTCTGGATAAAAGCGCTTACCGCGCCCATAGGCTTTCCAGCTGCCTTAATCGTTTCCGGTGATCATGTGTGCGTGCTTTCAGCTTGATTGGCTGCTCGCTTCGCTCGCTCTTTCTCGCTATCTACTATCTATCTATCTATCTATCTATCTGATCTATCTATCTATCTATCTATCTATCTATCTATCTATCTATCTATCTATCAATATATCTATCTGTCTATCTATCTACCTAACTAACTAACTAACTAACTAACTATCTATCTATCTATCTATCTATCTATCTATCTATCTATCTATCTATCTATCTATCTATCTATCTATCTATCTATCTATCTATCTATCTATCTATCTATCTATCTATCTATCTATCTATCTATCTATCTATCTATCTATCTATCTGTCTATCTATCTATCTATCTATCTATCTATCTATCTATCTATCTATCTATCTATCTATCTATCTATCTATCTATCTATCTATCTATCTATCTATCTATCTATCTATCTATCTATCTGTCTATCTATCTATCTATCAATATATCTATCTGTCTATCTATCTATCTGTCTATCTATCTATCTGTCTATCTATCTATCTATCTATCTATCAATATATCTATCTGTCTATCTATCTATCTGTCTATCTATCTATCTATCTATCTATCTATCAATATATCTATCTGTCTATCTATCTATCTATCTATCTATCTATCTATCTATCTATCTATCTATCTATCTATCTATCTATCTATCTATCTATCTATCTATCTATCTATCTATCTATCTATCTATCTATCTATCTATCTATCTATCTATCTATCTATCTATCTATCTATCTATCTATCTATCTATCTATCTATCTATCTATCTATCTATCTATCTATCTATCTATCTATCTATCTATCTATCTATCTATCTATCTATCTATCTATCTATCTATCTATCTATCTATCTATCTATCTATCTATCTGTCTATCTATCTATCTATCTATCTATCTATCTATCTATCTATCTATCTATCCTTCTTATATTTATGTATTGGTTAAAAACTAATAGTGTTAAACAGTGAAAAGAATAACTAGTATATTGTCAATACCACATTGCGTTAGACTAGGTAGTAATTAATGATGGTATTAAGTGCATACTTTAATTATATATTTTACTGTGTCCTCCAATCAATAGGGGTGAGTCATAGGTTCTCAACTAACAGTCAACGATCGCATCAAAACACACCAGAGAAGCTTAATAATGCTAGAGAATTTCTACAGAAAATAATTTTAAAAGTAAAAAATCACCCATAACGGGTACGGGATCATTTTGGTTGGGACCTAATTCGTATGATCAAAATCAAAATATTCTAACCGAAGGAATCAATAGACTCGATTTTCAGACAAAAAATTGTCTCATAATAAGTCACAGAGTTAGGTTATAAATTCCAGCTAAATTATCGTCTTCTCCGAATAAACTGATCCGAGTCGAGAATTCCAGACTCTCGACCTGGCAGCCAGCATCAGACCAAAGCAAGCCGCCAGCAGAAGCAGCATCGAGGATGCTAGACTAATCAGCAGATAGTATCCTCGATTCTCATGATCAGCCTTATCATTGACTGTCATTCGACTTTTTGCAGTTTTCATTAGACAGAAAAATGACTTCAGTCTGCGAGAAGCCGGCTTCATCGCGTCGTCCATGACAACGGGACTGCAGGGATTATTGCGAAGCTAATTAGTGATTTTTTATTACGGTACCTGTTGAATCTTCATCCAAAATTGAAAGCGATCATGATATCAATATTAGAACTAAATTATTAACATGATAATATGTATGGAGGTTGTAATGTAAGAAAGACATAACTGCAGGAGAACAAGAAACCATTATTGAAGCGAAAAACGTTTGACTTAATTTTTCAACCATTACAGACTTACCTGTCTAAGCCTCGTCTGATGAAAATTTCACCAACGTCGTTGCGCCTCCCTGCCAGAAGTGTCGTGGACCCCGGCTCCAACCTCCTTCGGCACTCTGACAGCGCCAGGCGGGGACTGACTGCTCGCACCGTCAAAGCGCAGGCTGCTGACGGCTCCGAATTTGACAGCAGTAGCGGTCGGAGCGGCGGCAGGCAGCGGCGACCGCCAGCAGGTTCGAGCGACTCAACAGAATCCAGTGGTTGCCGATGTCGTCGCTGAGGCGCCTTGCAGAGGTGAAAGTGTCGGACTTCAGGTTGGTAGGTCCGCCACACCAACTGCGGTCGAGCGTCCATCAGGAAGCCAAAGTTCATGGGCGGGTTGCTGGGACCGACCAGCCAGATTCTGAAAGGGGGAGATTCTGCATGTACAGTATAATAATGATCTGTTTCAGGTTTTATCCGTTTTTGTCTATTACATATAAAACTCACACGCTGACATTGACGCTCGTGTTGTCCTTGAGCCACTTGAACTTCCCTCCGTCCGCCTCGTCTCTGTACAGTCCGGTCCACGCTGCGTCTCCTTGAAACCTGCAGTCTCGGCACTGAGCTCTGTAGTCTTCTTTGAGTCTCCAGTTCCTTTCTGAGTAGTCGGTAACCCAATCCATCTCGGCTTGAGACGTGACCCAGAGCAGGTGAGCAGACGGGTCTCGTCTCCGACAGTCAGACACGGCCTCAGTGAGGTTCCTTCCGTTGGATCCCTTGACCAGAAGGTAGCAGAAGCCTTCAAACCTCAGCCAATCCTCTGATGGGCACGAGCCTTGATTTCCGTCCGGTTGTGACGTACTTTGAGTTTCCGAAATAGTCGATGGTTGAAATGAAGACTCAGTCTTTGTCATCAAGAAAGTTGGCGCAGGTTCAGATTGTGAGTGACTAGTAAAAGCCTCAATTGTAGATTCAGTCGGTGTTGTGTCTGGCGTTGACTGGCTCTGTGTTGCCTCAATCGTAGATTCAGTCAGTTTTGTGTAGGTTGTTGACTTGCTATATTTTGTATTTATGCTGGATTCAGTTGTGTAATCAGTTAGTGTTGCGGCAGACGTTGTAACACTTGGGCTGGAACTAGCCCCAGTTTGTGCTGTAGACTCGGACGTAATCAATGTTGTTGATTCTGTTTTTGGAATGCTCGTTGATGTTGGTGTACGCAGTGGCGCCGTTGTGCTGACAAACACAGGCGCTTTGCAGAAGTGATAGTGCTTGGCTTCAGGTGAGTAGGTTCGGAAGTACAAGCTGCTCACTGTTTCATAAATGTAGCCATAGTTTCTTGGTGGATTACCAGGCTCTAAAACAAACCAATTCCTGAAATGAATGAAGTTTACTCATGTTTGAAATGGAGCTAAAGCCATGTTTGAACCATGAGCAATTTTAAATGCATCACTTACACGGTAACATCCACATTGGAGTTATCAATGAGCCACTTGAAATTTCCTCCATCCGCCTCGTCTCTGTACAGTCCGGTCCACGCTGCGTCTCCTTGAAACCTGCAGTCTCGGCACTGATCTCTGTAGTCTTCTCTGAGTCTCCAGTTCCTAGCCGATGTGTCCATCACCCAGTCCATCTCAGATTGAGACGTGACCCAGAGCAGGTGAGCAGACGGGTCTCGTCTCTGACAGTCAGACACGGCCTCGGTGAGGTTCCTTCCGTTGGATCCTTTGACCAGGAGGTAGCAGAAGCCCTTAAACTGCAGCCAGTCCTGTGACGGACAGGCACGTCGAGGAGCTGTGGTGGTCGTAAGCATAACGGTAGTTGTTTCAGGTGTCGACTGCAGAGTAGTTAGGTTTGGACTAATCGTTGGCAAAGTAACAATTTCATGAGTTGTTTTCGGCTCCCTTGTTGCAATAGCTGTTGTTGCTGTCGCACCAGTGGGCGCTGTTGTGCTGACAAACACAGGTGCTTTGCAGAAGTGATAGTGCTTGGCTTCAGGCGAGTAGGTTCGGAAGTAAAAGCTGCTCACTGTTTCATAAATGTAGCCATAGTTTCTTGGTGGATTACCTGGCTCTAAAAAAAACCAATTCCTGAAATGAATGAAATTTACCTATGTTTGAAATGGAGCTAAAGCAAATTGTAAGAACTATAAGCAAATTTAAATGCGTCACTTACGCGGTAACATCTAGATTGGAGTTATCAATGAGCCACTTGAAATTCCCTCCGTCTGCCTCGTCTCTGTACAGTCCGGTCCATGCGGCGTCTCCCAGGTTCCTGCAGTCTCGGCACTGAGCTCTGTAGTCTTCTCTGAGTCTCCAGTTCCTTGCTGAGAAGTCCATCATCCAGTCCATCTCGGCTTGAGACGTGACCCAGAGCAGGTGAGCAGACGGGTCTCGTCTCTGACAGTCAGACACGGCCTCCGCGAGGTTTCGTCCGTTGGATCCCTTGACCAGAAGGTAGCAGAAGCCTTTAAACAGCTGCCAATCCACTGATGGGCATGAACCCTCGTTCTCGTTGGGCCCTGTTGTTTTCTCTGCAATAAATTATACACAGGTCTAGAAACAAACAAGTATTTTCAACCTTCAGTTTTTTTAACTTCAAAGCTGAATCTAAATTCAGCTAGTAAGTTGCTGTGCCGTGGACTTTTTATGATATTTTGTCATACGTTTTTAAGTATTTCTGTCGTAAATTCCGATAGTGCTCCTGTCGATTGCTCGGTTTGTAGATTCATCCATCTGTCTGTTGCTGACTCAGTCAATTTAAAAACTGAAGAAATCGTTGTAAATTTTGTTATTCGTCGTTCTGTTTTTTTCTGTTGGTAGTTCCGTCAATATCTTTTTGTTGTTCCATTTATCGTTACTGTTGTTTTTCCGTCAATCGTTTTGTTGTTGATTCGGAAGAAATTTCTGTTGTTGGTTGTGTGAAGCGTTCTATTTGTCCTCTCATTGATCGTTTCGTTTGTTGTTCTGTGTCTTGTTACGAGCTATTCTTTATCCTGTTATCCTGTTATTTTTTTGTCAGTATATTTGTTTTTTATTCCGTAAGTTTGTCTGTTGTGTTGGTTCCGTGAATAGTTCTGTTGCTGATTTTGACGATGTGCTGTTGTTTGTTGTGTTGATCGTTCTTGTTGATGTAGTTCTGTCTATCCTTCTGTTATTCATATCGTCAGTCTCTCTGTTACGAGAGCATTGATTCCGTCAACAGATCGGCTTTTCGTTCCGTTGACGGTGCTAAAGCTATTGTTGGTCACTTTTTCGATCGTTCTGTTGAGGGTTTTATCGGTGGCTCCGTATTTTTTCTGTACTCGACCCTGTCGTGTATTCGGTCGATTGTTTTGCTGTAGACGTCAGTGCTGCTGTTATTTCTTAGCCAGCTACTTCTATTATATTTTTGCACAAAAGTGGAGTTATGAGTGGAGTGTAGTGTATAATAATAATAATAATAACCCCATTTCGCATTGTAATTTGGCTCCTGTATTTTTGGGTCGTCATGCTCACTTAAGACGGCATGTTTAGGCATCAACGGCTGTCATTATGATGAGTCTCTATGGGGTCCATAGGTGGCGTCATAGAAACGCCATAGTCTGAATGAACTACTTCTGACAAACGTTTTGAACATACCAATATGTCGAGTGCCTAAATAAGTGACAGTGTCCTCAAATCCACCAGGCTTCTGAACGATCACGCTCAGATTGTACTCAAGACCTGTGTGCAAATTTTTGCATGTAGCCGTCGGAACCGTCGATTTGACAACTGTGACATCGCTGTTAGTGCCGACACGACTGCAGGTGAGCGCGTAGGTGACTCCTGGAGTGTTGGACTCCGACCAGCTCACTGTAATGCCACTCTCGTACACCGCGTATTGAACTTCGTTGGCATCTATGGGGAATAGTTCTGAAATTTTGTTTTGCAAATACATGTCCACTGAAACAGGTATGGAGGTCATCATGAACGTAGCAACGAAAGTGCACAAAATTCAAATTGCGGTTTGAACAACATTCGAAAAACACGAATATTGTTTTTCGCAACAACTTTTGCCAAAGCAAAGGTGGCGGTTCCAATAAATAAATTTGGGCTTTAGTGCATTTCTAGATCTCTTATAAAAATCTTATGACTCTCTCTAAGACTACCTGCTGTGTATTAATAATTTTAAATGTTAACCAGAAACTTCTTTTAAAAGATTTTCTCGGGAAAACAAAAGTAGCAACATGGTGCTACAGAATATTCTTCCGAAAAAACAAGGCATTATAATTATTGAAAGTCAATTAGAAATAAGCTTATAACATGCACTGAAATATAATCTTTTATATTGAAATTTCTAGAATGTACTTTTAGCGTGATTGCTTACAAATGTCTCTTTTTCCCAAAGCATGCAGTTTTTACAAAAATAGATTATGGCACCGAAATATAGCTAATAACTGCTTACTGGTAAGCGCCGTGCCTCGAACATAACTAGACTGAGGAAATCCCGGCTTCACAGTTCGAACTGTCACATCGATGCTGGCGCCAGATTGCAGATTCCTGCACAGGACACTGTCGCCATCGACAATTCCTGCGCAGCTGACTTCGTAACGAATGCCAACATCGGGCGATGGAACCCAATGGACTCGAAAACTGGTCTCATCGATGTCAGAGAAGTGCAACGGCTCTGGTAGATTGCTGAGGGCTGACGATATGAGGCTTCGAGTTAGTACTTATTTGTTAGATATTTATCAATTAAACGAGACTATCATGCAACTGCCGCGTGAAATCACGCCATCGGTAGTGCGCGGCGATTCAAGGTTAAATGCTAAATTAGGCAGAGAACTGCCACGCACAGTGCGCGTGATCTATGGGTTCGATTTAGATGAATTTCTTGAATTCGTTGAATTTGGTGCTTGTGCATAGCAGTAGAAATTCCAAGCCATTTTTCCGCCGGAAAAGGCCCCCCCCCTGACAATTTTTTGCTGCGCCGGAACAAAGCAACTCAGGCACACGAAATTCAGGAACACGGGTTAACTTTTTGTTGCGCACCTTCTCAAACAAGAATCAAGTCGCCAGCCCTCCGGACCGTAGAGATATTTGACGATTCTGACAGAAGGTCGGATTTTTTCCATAAGCTTCGGTGTATTCAGTATACCTCTGTGCGTCGTCAAACACGTGTCAAACACGTGTCTGCATCAGCTCCGATTTCGTTGGTCACTGGCCTTTACCCAGGGGGGAGCTTCTGGACCTTCAGCAGGTGGCACCAGATGACTATGGACACCCTGGTTCAAATTTCTCTAGTTTCGCTAATCAAGCCTTATTGACAGTGAGCAAGCCTCAACTGCTGGACATCCTCAGCTAGTCTTTCAAACATTCCGTCATCACCCCGACGCCGTCAGCACCTTCAACAGGTGGCACCAGGTGACTATGGACACACTGTTGCAAATGTCTTCGATGTCGCTGACCGAGCATCAGTAATGGGCAAAATTCAACTTTTGGTAATTCTCAACCTGTTGAAGGCAGAATCGTCGAATATCTCGACGGTCCGGAGGGCTGGCAACTTGATTCTTGTTTGAGAAGTTGCGCAACAAAAAGTTTGCCCGTGTTCTGGAGTTTCGTGTGCCTGAGTTGCATCGTTCTGGCGCAGTAAAAACAATTGTGTCCCCCCTTGGTAACTCGACGGGTGGAAAGATGGTTTGCCATTCCGCTGTTAAAATTGACATTTAGGCAATTCTCGCCTATGAAGGTCAGAGGTCAGGCCCCAAGGCTGACACAAGGTATGTACATTGCCTGATGATAAGAAAGTCAGGGCTGCTGAACACACTGTGTTAGTGCCCGCCTGCGTAAACATCTGTCATCAGTAACAAAAACCCGTGTTCAAATTGCCTTATGCTTCACTCTGTCTCACCTGTCTTGGCATTCAAAACGTAGGACGGACTCAATTCGCAGTCGCGATGCCCAGCCTGCAGCGACACTACGTATTCCATGGCGGGAATCAATCCGGAAAATTTGTACGTGGTACCCGAGGTGGTGATTTGCTGTTCGTGACCTGTACAGCCGGGACAACTGAGCACGTAGTGAAAGTCCCATAGCTCCGGTACGGTCGATGGCTGCAGCCAATCGACAATGATTTCCGACACAGTTGATCGACGAACAATCGCTAGGGTGATTTTGTCGACTTGGTTTGGGTTGGCAACGCCGCACCTGATGTTTGCCTGCACATTTGAGCTAATTAAACAGCAGCTCAGGATTAAAAAGCATGAGAGATTCCAATTCGACCTCATCTTGAGTGGAGAAAGTTAATTAATCTTTTAAGTATACTAGTCTGAGCACAGTCTGCGCTCGTTTCTCTAAGACCACTCTTGATTCTGAGACCTCAGGCAGATATAGTGTAAAATTGCACAGCTTGTCAGCTAAAGATAAGAGAGAAAAAGAAAATAAGGTTTATGGCCAGATAAAGTAACCATTTTTTCGCAAAAATCTGATGCACTATTTGGTAAAGTTCGATCTAACTACCACTTCTGTTCCACCAGTCTAGATCTAACTACCACTTTTGTTCTACCAGTCTGGATCTAGCTACCACTTCTGTTCTACCAGTCTGGATCTAGCTACCACTTCTGTTCTACCAGTCTGGATCTAACTACCACTTCTGTTTTACCAGTCTGGATCTAGCTACCACTTCTGTTCTACCAGTCTGGATCTAACTACCACTTCTGTTCTACCAGTCTGGATCTAGCTACCACTTCTGTTCTACCAGTCTGGATCTAACTACCACTTCTGTTTTACCAGTCTGGATCTAGCTACCGTGCTTCTGCTCAACCAGTCTGGATCTAACTACCACTTCTGTTCTACCAGTCTGGATCTAGCTACCGTGCTTCTGCTCAACCAGTCTGGATCTAACTACCACTTCTGTTCTACCAGTCTGGATCTAGCTACCGTGCTTCTGCTCAACCAGTCTGGATCTAACTACCACTTCCGCTCTACCAGTCTGGATCTAACTACCACTTCTGCTCTACCAGTCTGGATCTAACTACCACTTCCGCTCTACCAGTCTGGATCTAACTACCACTTCTGCTCTACCAGTCTGGATCTAACTACCACTTCTGTTCTACCAGTCTGAATCTAACTACCACTTCTGTTCTACCAGTCTGGATCTAACTACCACTTCTGCTCTAGCAGTCTGGATCTAACTACCACTTCTGCTCTACCAGTCTGGATCTAACTACCACTTCTGCTCTAAAGTCTGGATCTAACTACCACTTCTGCTCTAGCAGTCTGGATCTAACTACCACTTCTGTTCTACCAGTCTGGATCTAGCTACCACTTCTGTTCTACCAGTCTGGATCTAACTACCACTTCTGCTCTAGCAGTCTGGATCTAACTACCACTTCTGCTCTAGCAGTCTGGATCTAACTACCACTTCTGTTCTACCAGTCTGGATCTAACTACCACTTCTGTTCTACCAGTCTGGATCTAACTACCACTTCTGTTCTACCAGTCTGGATCTAACTACCACTTCTGTTCTACCAGTCTGGATCTAACTACCACTTCTGTTCTACCAGTCTGGATCTAACTACCACTTCTGCTCTAGCAGTCTGGATCTAACTACCACTTCTGCTCTAGCAGTCTGGATCTAACTACCACTTCTGTTCTACCAGTCTGGATCTAACTACCACTTCTGTTCTACCAGTCTGGATCTAACTACCACTTCTGTTCTACCAGTCTGGATCTAACTACCACTTCTGTTCTACCAGTCTGGATCTAACTACCACTTCTGCTCTACCAGTCTGGATCTAACTACCACTTCTGCTCTACCAGTCTGGATCTAACTACCACTTCTGCTCTACCAGTCTGGATCTAACTACCAGTAGAGCTAGTGAGTAAAATGCAGCTACGATCATAATTAATCAAGTCGATATGCCCCACTAGCACCCAGAAGTCTTCTGACGAGTACATTGCTCATTAAAAAAATAAATAAGGGCTGGAAATTCTCTTCTACACAGTATTTTCTACGCCGTGAATACTTTCGATAACAGTCACAGATAATGATCTGTATACGGGTTTGACTTCAGTTTTTTACATTCCAACCTCTACATCACTGGAGTAAAAAATGTCAAAACTATTGCATAACATCACATAGGCATTTTTGCAATGGCTTTATCTGACCTAATGAGCAGGAGCAGATACAATTACAAGTGTACTATCAAACATCTCTTGTCCTGTTATTCCTGTAATGAACTTGGCCTGAAACTGTTACTTGCAACTTTAGGCATTCTACCCTGAGCTACTCTGAGCTACTCTGAGCTACTCTGAGCTACTCTGAGCTACTCTGAGCTAGTCTAAGCTACTCTAAGCTACTCTAAGCTACTCTGAGCTACTCTGAGCTACTCTGAGCTACTCTGGGCTACTCAGAGCTACTCTGAGCTACTCTGAGCTACTCTGAGCTACTCTGGGCTACTCAGAGCTACTCAGAGCTACTCTGAGCTACTCTGATCTACTCTGAGCTACTCAGAGCTGCCTATGGCTAGTATATGCTACTATTCCTTTTGATTTGAATTCTATACTATCAACCTCATGATACCATCAATCACACATCCAAGTGCCCATTTTAAGGTTTCCCTTATGGTCCCTATATCTTGCGCTTAGTTGGAATTTAAATATAGCTTGCTAACAGAAATTAAGCATCCTTTCTTTCATAAACGATATTGCGTAAGTAACGTTAAAAACGTACACAAAAGTAGTTCCTGTTTCGATCACAGTTTCGAGTTTCGTTTGTAATTTCGATCATAGTGTTTGGATATCCTTCAATCTCAGGTAACAGTTTACAGTGGTCTTTATCTAGTTGAAAATCAAGTTCTTTAATTAAAGTTTCAGGATTGTTTCATTTAGAATCCGAAAACAGGTACAAAACTTTAAGGCGCGTACATGATAAAAAGACTCAATCGAAAGACCTTCAATCAGAGATAAACAATATTTGAAATAAAAGTATTTGCAGTCAAAGCTCAAAACTAAACAGGTAGCTCTTTAAGCTACCTGTTTCTAAGAAAAGGCAAGCGTGTTTTTCGCAATAAATATTCAAAAAGTACAGAGTAACGCCAATTTAAATGACGCTTGTTTTCACCGCATCGCTACCAACTGGTTCCATCGACACAGAGACAGAGGTTGGTGTGTCCAATTGAATATTAGAAATTCCGTTACGCGTCACGTGACTTACGTCATCTAAGAATCCGCCATTCACGGCCGACTGCGCAGCACCTGCGGCCTGGGCGGAGGCAAAGAATTTGAAGTAGATAACGGCGGCAGCAACTGCTGCAGCTACGACAGAGACCGAGCTGATCCAGATGATGTGCACGTACAGCATTGGTAAACCGCCCTCTGGCTGAGTCAGATCAGAGCTGGTGACAATTGTGGTGCTGTCGAAACCTGAAGTTGAAGCCCGGCTCGCTGTTGTTGAATGCCGCATCGTAATTGAAGTATCTTGACTGTCCGAAGTCGTCAGTGTTGACTGTACAAGGGTGGTTTCCATTCTCGAGGTAATGGGTGATGCTACGGTGGTTTCGGAAGCTGTTTGACTCGATGTAGGTTCCGTTGTTTGAGCAGTGCTCATTTTTTCTGCAGTTGACGGGCTTGTTGACGTCCTGAGTGTAAAATCTGTCGGTGATGATGTTGTCTGGCTCTGTGTTGCCTCTGGTGTTGTCTGGCTCTGCGTTGCCTCTGGTGTTGTCTGGCTCTGCGTTGCTTCTGGTGTTGTCTGGCTCTGCGTTGCTTCTGATGTTGTCTGGCTCTGCGTTGCCTCTGGTGTTGTCTGGCTCTGCGTTGCTTCTGATGTTTTCTGGCTCTGCGTTGCTTCTGGTGTTGTCTGGCTCTGCGTTGCTTCTGATGTTGTCTGGCTCTGCGTTGCTTCTGGTGTTGTCTGGCTCTGTGTTGCCTCTGGTGTTGTCTGGCTCTGCGTTGCTTCTGGTGTTGTCTGGCTCTGTGTTGCCTCTGATGTTGTCTGGCTCTGCGTTGCTTCTGGTGTTGTCTGGCTCTGCGTTGCTTCTGGTGTTGTCTGGCTCTGCGTTGCTTCTGGTGTTGTCTGGCTCTGCGTTGCTTCTGGTGTTGTCTGGCTCTGCGTTGCTTCTGGTGTTGTCTGGCTCTGTGTTGCCTCAATTGTAGATTCAGTCGGTGTTGTGTCTGGTGTCGACTGGCTCTGTGTTGTCTCAATTGTAGATTCAGTCGGTGTTGTGTCTGGTGTCGACTGGCTCTGTGTTGCCTCAATTGTAGATTCAGTCTGCGTTGTGTCTGGTGTCGACTGGCTCTGTGTTGTCTCCATTGTAGATTCAGTCAGTATTGTGTCTGGTGTTGAATGACTCTGTGTTGCTTCAATTGTAGATTCAGTCGGTGTTGCGTCTGGTGTCGACTGGCTCTGTGTTGCCTCTTGTGTCGACTGGCTCTGTGTTGTCTCAATTGTAGATTCAGTCGGTGTTGTGTCTGGTGTCGACTGGCTCTGTGTTGTCTCAATTGTAGATTCAGTCTGTGTTGTGTCTGGTGTCGACTGGCTCTGTGTTGTCTCAATTGTAGATTCAGTCTGTGTTGTGTCTGGTGTCGACTGGCTCTGTGTTGTCTCAATTGTAGATTCAGTTGGTGTTGTGTCTGGTGTCGACTGGCTCTGTGTTGCCTCAATTGTAGATTCAGTCTGTGTTGTGTCTGGTGTCGACTGGCTCTGTGTTGCCTCAACTGTAGATTCAGTCGGTGTTGTGTCTGGTGTCGACTGGCTCTGTGTTGCCTCAATCGTAGATTCAGTCGGTGTTGTATCTGGTGTCGACTGGCTCTGCGTTGATTCGATTGTAGACTCATTCGGTGTTGTGTCTGGTGTCCACTGGCTCTGTGTTGCCTCAATTGTAGATTCAGTCGGTGTTGTGTCTGGTGTCGACTGGCTCTGCGTTGATTCGATTGTAGACTCATTCGGTGTTGTGTCTGGTGTCGACTGGCTCTGTGTTGCCTCAATTGTAGATTCAGTCTGTGTTGTGTCTGGTGTCGACTGGCTCTGTGTTGCCTCAATTGTAGATTCAGTCTGTGTTGTGTCTGGTGTCGACTGGCTCTGTGTTGCCTCAATTGTAGATTCAGTCGGTGTTGTGTCTGGTGTCGACTGGCTCTGTGTTGCCTCAACTGTAGATTCAGTCGGTGTTGTGTCTGGTGTCGACTGGCTCTGCGTTGATTCGATTGTAGACTCATTCGGTGTTGTGTCTGGTGTCCACTGGCTCTGTGTTGCCTCAATTGTAGATTCAGTCTGTGTTGTGTCTGGTGTCGACTGGCTCTGCGTTGATTCGATTGTAGACTCATTCGGTGTTGTGTCTGGTTTCGACTGGCTCTGTGTTGCCTCAATTGTAGATTCAGTCTGCGTTGTGTCTGGTGTCGACTGGCTCTGTGTTGCCTCAATTGTAGATTCAGTCTGTGTTGTGTCTGGTGTCGACTGGCCCTGCGTTGATTCGATTGTAGACTCATTCGGTGTTGTGTCTGGTGTCGATTGGCTCTGTGTTGCCTCAATCGTAGATTCAGTCGGTGTTGTGTCTGGTGTCCACTGGCTCTGTGTTGCCTCAATTGTAGATTCAGTCTGTGTTGTGTCTGGTGTCGACTTGCTATATGTCGTATAATCAGCTAGTATTGTGGCAGACGTTGTAACACTTGAGCTAGAAGTAGGCCCAGTTTGTGTTGTAGACTCGGATGTCACTAATGTTGTCGATTCTGTTGTTAGGATATTCGTTGTTGTTGGCGTATGCGTTGGCGCTGTTGTGCTAACAAACACAGGCGCTTTACAGAAGTGATAGTGCTTGGATTCAGGCGAGTAGGTTCGGAAGTACAAGCTGCTCACTGTTTCATAAATGTAGCCATAGTTTCTTGGTGGATTACCAGGCTCTAAAAAAAACCAATTCCTGAAATGAATGAAATTTACTTATGTTTGAAATAGAGCTAAAGCCAATTGTAAGAACTATAAGCAAATTTAAATGCATCACTTACACGGTAACATCTAGATTGGAGTTATCAATGAGCCACTTGAAATTCCCTCCGTCTGCCTCGTCTCTGTACAGTCCGGTCCAGGCGGCATCTCCCAGGTTCCTGCAGTCTCGGCACTGAGCTCTGTAGTCTTCTCTGAGTCTCCAGTTTCTTGCTGAGAAGTCCATCACCCAGTCCATCTCGGCTTGAGACGTGACCCAGAGAAGGTGAGCAGATGGGTCTCGTCTCTGACAGTCAGACATGGCCTCCGTGAGGTTTCGTCCGTTGGATCCCTTGACCAGGAGATAGCAGAAGCCGCTGAATTGCAGCCAGTTCTGTGACGGACAGGCACCTTGAGGAGCTGTGTTGGTCGTTGACAAATCGGTAGATGTTTCATGTGTCGATTGCGGAGTAGTCAGGTCTGAACTAGTGGGTGGCGAAGTAACAGTTTCATGAGTTGATGTCGGCTCCCTTGTTGCAATAGTTGTTGTTGCTGTCACACCAGTGGGCGCCGTTGTGCTGACAAACACAGGCGCTTTGCAGAAGTGATAGTGCTTGGCTTCAGGCGAGTAGGTTCGGAAGTACAAGTCGTTCGTTGTTCCATAAATGTAAGCATAGTTTCTTGGTGGATTACCGGGATCTAAGACAAACCATTTCCTGAAATACAAACAAATAATATGGGTATACTGAAAAGAAGCCTATAGTGTTGGAATTGATTTGAGTTAATTAAGCAATCATTAAATGCATCACCCACACTGTGACATCTACATTAGAGTTATCTTTGAGCCACTTAAAATTCCCTCCGTCTGCCTCGTCTCTGTACAGTCCGGTCCAGGCGGCATCTCCTTGAAACCTGCAGTCTCGGCACTGAGCTCTGTAGTCTTCTCTGAGACTCCAGTTTCTATCTGAGAAGTCCATCACCCAGTCCATCTCGGCTTGAGACGTGACCCAGAGCAGGTGAGCAGATGGGTCTCGTCTCCGACAGTCAGACACGGCCTCGGTGAGATTCCTTCCGTTGGATCCCTTGACCAGAAGGTAGCAGAAGCCTTCAAACTGCAACCATTCATTGGATGGACAAGGCTCTCGTTCGCTGTTTGAATTCATCTTGCAGATGGGAAACTTCTTGTCCGTCTTTAAATCCGTCCTAAGCCTGGATGGGCTCGTGGCTTCCGTCAAGGATACGAAGTCGTTGGGACTCAGTTTGGGCTTGCCAAGGTACCACGAGCTGCAAAGTGGTTGAAGTATGTAGAGTATCAATCAACTTTATTTAGGCTTCCTTACGAGTATTTTTGTACTAACTCATGGGTGTAAGGGGAAAATTAAGCAGCTCTAATGAGATATTAAGAGCAACTAAAAACAAATGAAGAAACCTTATTTATGTACCATCAAGTCGAAAACGATCTATTTCGAATTCAAGTGAGCTTTATTTATTTGCTCACTAAGTAAGCGGAAGCAGTTGAAAATGATTGTTAAGAATAGCCAAGTTATTGTAGTAGCCTTGTTTTTTCGTTAAATTCGTTAAACCACTAAATCGTTTGTTTGAATCAGCTAGTGCAACAGCTCAAATAACTCACAATTTGAAGCTAACTGGACTGCCGTCCATCAGCCAGATCAAGTCTGAGCTCTGCTGCGAGTCGCTCAGCGTCGCTCCCTGCGCGCCGATCCAGCCGGAGTACGTCTGGCTGCAGTTGCCACACTGCCCCCAATGCTCCCGGATGCCGAATCTGCCACCCTGCAGGGCCCAGTCCAGTTCCTCCTGCGTCTCCGCCCACAGCAGGTCGCCGCCAGAGTCCGCACATGCGGCTCTCGCCTCTTGAAAGGTCCTGCCAGGACCGTAGAGAGCTCGGTAGCAGTAGCTTCCGTAGGACATCCAGCCAGAAGGACAAACAGCAGCGCCTACGGCCTGGTGACACAGCATCACGGATGATAACAGTACCAGCAGGAAGGTCGAAAGATTAAAAAAAAACTTTCGCATTGTATTTCGAATATATAGCTCTTTCTGAGGCTATTAAACCATTAAAATTGGCTTTGAATATCGTGCCTGCATTCGATATTGGCTTTATTCTGGCACCTTATAGCTAGCTATGATATAGCTGTCACGAGTGTTTTTCCTACTTATCTGCCTATCTCGATATGTGCTTCATATGCAAATCAAACCCGAATACCATGCAGGCTAAAGTGAAATCTTTCGCTATCAAATGAGCTCAATTTGTCTCAAGCGCCACTTTTTTTTTTATTAACCAACTGCGATTGGGCAGCATGACGCCATGAGCATGAGCACGGTCAACTAGCTTATCTAAATAATCGGCCTTATTACTTCATGCATTGCTGAAAAAAAAACTGTTTCTAATTATATCACTAGCTGCTAACAAAAGTGAATCGCATTCTGTTTTTGCTGTGTAGTCAACGTTTTACAAACCGCTGGCTAAATTTTAACTTAAATAAAGTTTTCTAATTGCATTCCTAGTTGCATGTCCTTAGTATATATGGACTATCAGGCCATGCGTTTATATCGGTAAAAATGCTTTAATTTTGCGAGGGCGGGAACCTTTTGAGTACCTGCTGGTTTGGCTACCATGGTACCACCACGCACCCGACTCATGACGCAGTACACATGGAAGCATAGATAACCCTGTCAGTCATGCAGATCGTAAAAGCAACAGTTAGAGGGCAAACCATGCAGTTTAATAAAACCTTAAAAACTTGTATTAGCTAAACGGTTTGCAGAGAATGTTGTTTGTCCTATTCTTCAGATTGGATTTTTGCAATGCAGTAAGTAAAGTAATGTAAATCATTTACATCTGAATTGTCTACATGAAATTCATAACGAAAAATTTGATGTTTAGTTAATTAGTTAGTTGTTGGTTAGCTAGTCTAGCAATCCATCTAGTTAGGTAGTTAGTTACGTAGTTAGTTAGTTAGTTAGTTAGTTAGTTAGTTAATTAGTTAGTTAGTTAGTTAGAAAATGAATTAGTTAGTTGGATAGTTAGTTAGTTAGTTAGTTAGTTAGTTAGTTAGTTAGTTAGTTAGTTAGTTAGTTAGTTAGTTAGTTAGTTAGTTAGTTAGTTAGTTAGTTAGTTAGTTAGTTAGTTAGTTAGTTAGTTAGAAAGTTAATTACTTAGTTAGTTGGTTATTCAGCCCGTTACTTTTCAAGTTTTTTTACTAGGCAGCTTTGACAATAATATTCGAGACTACTATGGACTCCCGAATCTGGGGTTTTTGGAGGTGAGGTGGGTGTCAACCCACCTCGCTTCTCATTGGTCGGCGCGTGGCGCCAAGCGCCGTCCAGGCGCCGAGCGCCCACCGGGCGCCAGCCGCAGGCGGCCCGCCAAGCGCCGTCCAGGTGCCGAGCGCCGACCAGGCGCCAGTCGCAGGCGGCCCTCCCGATATGTAGACCCTCCCGATATGTAGACCCTCCCGATATGTAGACCCTCCCGATATGTAGACCCTCCCGATATGTAGACCCTCCCGATAAGTACACCCTACCGATATGTATGCCGCAGGCGCAGCTGGAGGCGACCCTCCCGAGCCGCAGGCTCACCCTCCAGATATGTAGACCCTCCCAGTGTACACTCACCCAATACAGGTGTACACTCGCCCAATACAGGTGTACACCGATACGTATAGTCAGCGATATTAACACACAAAATTAGGCTAGTGAAAACTACTTATAGTAGGTAAAATTGCGTATATTTACATAAAAAGTATAAAAAATACATGGTAGGCGCATAGGTATAATGCAGGTGCATATTAAAAATGTACATATTGGTGCATAATGCATATAGGTGTACAAACTTAGGTATACATAATGATATTATCGTTATATTGGCAGACGGTAAAACAGACAAAATAATACAAAGCGGGTACTGTAAGCGCTAATAAAACATAGGTGGAAATACACATACGCACTCTAGATTCCAATTATGCAGGTGCATACATACACTGTAGGTGCAAATTGAGTATAATACAGGAAAATTACATAGCATATAACGTAGGCAGATTTTAAACATTACATTTTGCATATTAACCCGCAGGCACAAATTTCAATGCATAGGATAAAATACACACACTGGAAGTTAAGTATAATACAACATATGTATGCAAAATTAAGCATGTAATGTAGGTGCAAACAAAAAAGTAAAATATCCAGCCCAGGATATTCGAGACACGCCCCCCGCATTCCTCCCCAGGGCCGGGGGATCCCAATGTACAGTGCGGGCGGAGTAACATAGAGAAATTCAATTCCTCCCCAGGGCCGGGGGATCCTTAGCGGAGTACAGTGCGGGCAGAGAGGAGTAACAGAGACCGCCCCAATGTACAGTGGAGGTAGCAGACCGCATACAAAGAGAATTCTCCCCAGGGGAGCTTCCAAATAGGTTTTATTATCCCAAGTGCCGCGCAGACAGGGGAATCTCGGTCAGGGGAGACTGTAAGGGAGACAATTTTCTCCCTAGGGGCGAGTCATCTGAATTAGTCTTTTAACCCCACTCAACCCCATTCCAATCTACTCAGTGTATACTGTGGGGTTTCCCTAAACCACGTACAGGGAGAAAAAACCGCAAACCCCAGTCAACCTCCAGCCGCTCCTCAGTGTTGTTTCATGCCGCCTCCTCCTCAAGGGTCTCGAATCAGTAGTCGGCCGACTGCAATGGGGAAATTAAAACAATTAATGTAGAAAGAATATACGCTTTGTATATGATAAGACGAATTGTGTATACAGTGTAATATCTTACCATAGGTGCATCCCACTCAGTAGGGCGCGCTCCCGGACCGGCCAGATATGCCTCAGTGTCGGAGGCATGCGAATTGCGCCCCATCAACCAATCTTGATGTAGTGTCTCTGCCTCCAACACCTCCCGTAGGTCAGCCCCCCTCGACACCAAAGTATCGAGAACCCGATTAAAGGCCTCGACAAAGGTGTCTTGGGGAGGCAGGCCGTCGGGGTGGCGAGACCTCAACCACTCGATATCACGGTGAAAAAAGGAGGCCACAATACGCGGAAAGCGATCGCGGACCATGGCGATCTCCTCGGCCATTCATTTCCTCATCACCAAAGAGAAGGATCGTGGTGGCTGATGATATCGAGGCTTGGCTGGAGGCGGCAGAGGCACAGACACCGGGGGAGGCTGCACCAGAGTCGGCAGCGGCAGCAGGGGCGGCAGAGGCAGAGACACCAGAGTCGGCAGCGGCAGAGTCGGCATCGGCGGCAGAGGTGGCAGGGGCGGCAGCGGCAGAGGCACCAGAGTCGGCAGCGGCGGCGTTCACACCCCCTCCGATAGTCAGCGTTGGGAGGTCGAAAATCTCAGACCCGGTGTCGCTATCGTAGGTATTACCCCACGGGATGTCGAAAATCTCAGACCCCGGGTTGCTATCGTAGGTAATAGCCCACAAAGCCCAAGATAAGGCTATATCAGCACCCCAATTTTCAGGATAGTCAAGTCCGCCGTTTTCTATGCCTATGGGGATATATGTTCGAGTATTTCACCGTCGAGGGAGGCTAATTCTTCAGATGGGCAGTTTTTATCCCAGAGGGTGGATAGAGCTCGGCGGCGGGACATGTTGGAATCAGCAGACTATAGTATCAGGGCTAGGATTAGGGTTTGGCTCTCTAGAGGCTGGATAGATTAGTTATATAGGGAGCCCCGCGGGGTGGCGCGAGCCAATAGGGAACTACCAGCGCTGACTCTCGTCAAACAGATTTTCCCAGGGCGGGGATTGGTAGGGTTTGAGACCCACAACCTGGAGAACGTCCTGGAGATTTTCTTCCTCCTCCTCAGTCCTGGCTACCGGAGAGGTCTCGGTCCTGGCTCGCTTGGCTGGCGGCGGGGCCTTGGGTTTGAAGAGCTTGCCCAAACGGGCGGCAAACATCCGGCGCCACAGTTCTGGCGTGAATTCAATTGTGTAGCGCCAATTGAACTTTGGATCGCGATTAAGCCAATTGCGCCGCAAACGAATCCTCCCCTGTGAAGCTTCTGCCGCCTTGAAGCTGCCCAACACGACTCTCTTGTCCACGTGAAGACGTGCCGCAGCCTCCAGGTCAGGGCGTGCAGCTTCGAGCTTCTTCCACTCGACCTCGCTTAAATAGATTGCTGGGAAGCCGTCCTTCCACACTCCAGCTTCGTCGGTGTAGAGCCGACGGATTTCAATTAAGTCATGCTCCGTTTCAAATGTGGGCTTCCGCGCCACAAAGTTTTCGTATAGAGCGATAGAAGAAGACATGATTAGCAGCAGCAGCAGAGAGCTCTCCGACAGCCGCGCAGCGCTTTATATACCCCCAGATGGAGGGTGGGAGGGTGTGATTTTGGGGTGATTTTGGGTGATTCTAGTTGGTTTTTTGGTGATTTGGCCAATAATAGACGAGCTAAGCAGGTTTTTAGTATATACTAGCAATCTTCGCCCCCCGATGGGGGACATCTGGATAGAATCCTTGTTCTTTACAAATAACAAATAGACAGCGAAATAAAACCTTCAAAAAACAACAACAGACATTCCCTCTAAAAACAAAACATCCCAAGACAGCAAGCATCCTCAGACAGCATTCAAGCATCGATCCCCAAATAGCAAGTATCCCCCAGACTGCAAGCATCCCCCAGGTAGCAAGCATCCCCAGGTAGCAAGCATCCCCCCGATAGCAAGCAACCCCAGACAGCAAGCAACCCCTGATAGCAAGCATAACCTGGATACAAAGATACCTTATAGATATCTAGCAACCCCCTCTCAGATAGCAAGTACCCTCCACCCACAAGAGCAAGCATCCCCCTGTAAGCAAGAATCCATCCTTAAAAAGCAAGCATCCACCAGAGAACAAGTGGCTAGTGCAACAATTTCCTTAGCTTTATAGTGGTTCCATTTTGTTTGGCATGACACTTCTTTTATGTTTGAAATGGGGTCTCTTTTTTGTTTAAAAAGGTGGCTCTTTAATGTTTGACATGGTAGCTCTTCTATGTTTGACATGGTAGCTCTTTTGTGTTTGACATGATAGCTCTTTAATGTTTGACATGGTGGCTCTTCTATGTTTGACATGGTAGCTCCTTTGTGTTTGACATGATAGCTCTTTAATGTTTGACATGGTGGCTCTTTAATGTTTGACATTGAGTCACGTATATGTTTCACATGATGGCTCTTTTATGTTTGACATGATGGCTCTTTAATGTTTGACAAGGTGGCTCTTTTATATTTTACATGGTGGCTCTTTAATGTTGGACATGGTGGCTCTTTAATGTTGGACATGGTGGCACTTTTATGTTTTACATGGTGGCTCTTTAATGTTCGCCATGGTGGCTCTTTAATGTTTGACATGGTGGC
The DNA here is from genome assembly GCA_002269645.1 of Macrostomum lignano. NCBI lineage: Eukaryota > Metazoa > Platyhelminthes > Macrostomidae > Macrostomum > Macrostomum lignano. Next base: position 104,548 of record NIVC01000479.1, on the reverse strand, counting down.
TCTTTAATGTTTGACATGGTGGCTCTTTAATGTTCGACATGGAGGCTCTGTTATGTTTGACATGGAGTCACGTATACGTTTGACATAGTGTCTCTTCAATGTTTGACATGGTGGCTATTTTGTGTTTGACATGGTAGCTCTTTAATGTTCGCCATGGTGGCTTTTGAAGGTTTGACATGGTGGCTCTTTTATGTTTGACATGGTGGCTCTTTACTGTGTGAAATAGTGACTCTTTAATGTTCTACATGGTAACTCTTTTATGTTTGATACGGTGGCTTTTTAACCCAGTGGTTAGAAAAATTGGGGCGTACCCTCTAGGCCGGCGCCCCGGCGGCCCTCAAGGGTACGCCCCATCCCGCAAGATAAAAGTTTGTAGGTTTTCTTCTTTGTACGTATGAAATATTTTTGTGAGGAAATTATGTAAAGAGCAGAATTTTTAAAGTTGATTTTTTTAGTTTCGGGTGTTTTTGTGCTCGAACCTGACAGTACGCCTTTCAGTACGTGCAGTGGACAGTGGGGCGAACTATTGATATCCTTATTAATTATTTTCTTGTATAATGAGCTCATTATTTATTTGCATTGACCAATCCTCATACTACAGCTAACTTGAACTTTTAACCCTTTGAGCAGCCATCTCTTTGAAAAATTGCTGCAAGCTCCAAAGTGGGGTATAGGCGACTCGTGCAAATTTTTCTGAGTTTCATACACTTCAGAAATTGGATGTGAACGCAAAAGTGTGCGTTTTAGCCTACCTACTTATAAGTAATACCTTTTGATCTTCGAAATCAACGCAACAAAAAATATATTTTTTAATACTCCACTACTTAAGCACTAGCGCATGTACAATGTTGCTTGTATTCTTAAGTTTTCATTTAGATGAGTCCGATTTGGTGGTCAATTCAGGATTTTTAAAGTAGTGGGGGCAGATTTGCCCAAATTTTTGTTTTGGTCTAAAAAGCCAAAGTAAGCTCAAAATTTACCCCCCTTATATGCAAGTCCAGCCATGGCAAAGGGGGCGGCCGCCGGGTCTACTACATCTACGAGTACATTTGACCGCCACAATTTGATCGCCGTTCTTTTCAAGGTGAAATAGGGCGGCGGGCAAATTGTCTGGCGGGCAAATTGTCTGGCGGGCAAATTGTCTGGCGGGCAAATTGTCTGGCGGGCAAATTGTCTGGCGGGCAAATTGTCTGGCGGGCAAATTGTCTGGCGGGCAAATTGTCTGGCGGGCAAATTGTCTGGCGGGCAAATTGTCTGGCGGGCAAATTGTCTGGCGGGCAAATTGTCTGGCGGGCAAATTGTCTGGCGGGCAAATTGTCTGGCGGGCAAATTGTCTGGCGCGCAAATTGTCTGGCGGGCAAATTGTCTGGCGGGCAAATTGTCTGGCGGGCAAATTGTCTGGCGGGCAAATTGTCTGGCGGGCAAATTGTCTGGCGGGCAAATTGTCTGGCGGGCAAATTGTCTGGCGGGCAAATTGTCTGGCGGGCAAATTGTCTGGCGGGCAAATTGTCTGGCGGGCAAATTGTCTGGCGGGCAAATTGTCTGGCGGGCAAATTGTCTGGCGGGCAAATTGTCTGGCGGGCAAATTGTCTGGCGGGCAAATTGTCTGGCGGGCAAATTGTCTGGCGGGCAAATTGTCTGGCGGGCAAATTGTCTGGCGGGCAAATTGTCTGGCGGGCAAATTGTCTGGCGGGCAAATTGTCTGGCGGGCAAATTGTCTGGCGGGCAAATTGTGGCGGTCTCCGCTGTCGGTCTCCCGCGGCCGCGCCCCCCCCCCTTGGATAGTGGCGTAAATAAATACTCATTTCAAAGTTTTACATGTAAGTAGGCGGCATACCCTTGCACAAGGTTGCATAATTATTTGAAAGCCGTATGCTTGTATGGGGTGGACAGTTGACAGTCAAAATGCCTATATCTACATGTACCTCCATACAGTAATAATTTACCTATTAAACAACAGGTAAGGTCAAAGATAACATATGCGTATGCCAGCAAAGGTTTAAAATTTTCAATAATTAATTGTACGGTACAATGCGATAGCAAAACAAACTAATCTTAGATGCAGCTATTATCTAGAATCTCGATTTATCTTCCAGAATTTTAGAGAAATACAACTAGGACAGGGGAAATCCCGGAAAATCAATCAGGTTTGCCAAGCTGTATTAAAGGGGGACCAAGCGCATTTTTGCCAAAATACAGAGCCACCCCTCCGCCCCCTTGGGTCTTTACCCTTCAGAATCCGCCCCCCCCCACATAAGAAATTCTGCTTGCGCCACTGCTAACAGTTCAAGTAATTCTGGAGAGCACAGAGTGCTGTCTAGAGAAGCTGTTCAGGCTTGGCACAACGCGCCCGCCAAAATTTTGTTAATGTCAACTTTTGCTCATTGTAATGATCGAAATTCCTTGCGAGGGATTGGCTAACTATTTTACTTTAAGTGCCAGATAGAGAATCTAGCTCAAGACTGCGGGCCAGAAGGAGGAGAGTGGAGGGGAGAGGGGAGAGATGTGAGATGTGAGAGGAGGGAAGAGAGGAGAGAGGCGAGATGAGAGAAAGAAGGGAGATAAAGGGAGAGAGGAGAGAGGCGAAAGGAGAGATGTCAGAGGAAGGGAGCAAGCAGTAGGGCAACCAGAAATTTTTTGAGGGAGGGGGCGGAGGGGAGGCTCTGTTTTTGGCGAAAATTCGCTTGGTCCCCCTTCAATTTTTTCTGGGTCTCCGCCTAAGGGGGGGGCCCCGCCCCCCCCCCCCGCCCCCCTGGTTGCGCCACTGGGAGCAAGGAAAGAGGGGAAAGGAGGAGAGAGGGGAGATTTTGATGAGAAAAGGAGAAGAAATTAGCAAAAAAGCTGAGAAGAGATGCAAACCTTGAGCGGGCTGGATTGTTATTGGCATGGGAAGTTAGAAAGGACCCGAGGGCTGGATAGAGAGACTGCGGGCCGCATGTGGCCCGTGGGCTGGAGTTTGCTGACCCCTGCAGCCTGCAGTAGGCTATGCATGACGGGCCCAGTTAACTGCATAATGGCAAATAAGAGACATGGGAGATTGGAGATAGGAGACTGTCTCCCCTGTCTCCCCTTCATTTATCTCCCCGATTACGAGTAGGGCACAGTCACTCAGTCACATTTTGATAAGGAGGGATACATAGACATAGATATTTTCTCAGTTTTCATATTCAGAGGCGGTCAGAGCTCAAATGGGACAGGTCATGAATAAATAACAATCTAACCCCCGCCTTGTCATTTTTCCGGATGAATAAATCCACTGAATCATAAAGGTTTCAAAGTGCCTTTGCGTTCTCATGACAGTTTTTGCCACTCAATTATTCTAGTCTTACTGAATCCCCGAGTTAACAGAAAATTATAGCTCGGCGCACGTCCGCCAGCTTGAATATTCTCGCTATATTGTTCTCTATTTGCGATCGTCTTTTACAACCCGACATCAATAAAACCCGTGTGGGCTTTATCTCTCATTAACAGAAATCTCTCATCAATTATAGCCTGTATAAAGCTTACTCATTTTGAGTTGCTCTTAGAAAAATGTTTTGAATTTCCTGGCCAGTGGCAATAACCCGTAATGACAGGGCAATGCAAGGAATTATTTTAACCTAGAGGTGACAGCTAATTTTGGCCAATTCATTTCAGTTGGGTGGGGGGGGGTTAGAAGAAAGGCTAGAGAAGTGATATGGGAATTTCTACGTTGTACCGTTCTTGCCTGCTTAAGCGAACCTATGCGAAACAAACAAACTGTCCTGACTCCTTATCAGTGCAGGTCATCAAGTTTTTTCTATTCCCATATTGCACCAAAGATAAAGGAAGAACAAAGACGAATTTCGTGCGAGGCTTGACAAGGTCTGAACTATATATATATATATATATATATATTTTATAAGTTACAACCTAGCATAAACACATAAATACTTTGATACGGAAAGTATTGATTCGATCTGACCTAAAATAGGTGCCAGCAAAAGAAAGAAAATATTCATAGCATTTTATATGTGCTTAAAAGTAAAACCAGATGGTAACAGATGGAAATTACAGTTGTGCAGCTAGTTGATTATTATCAATGGGATAAGTAAAATATTACAAAAATTCTGTTGGCTTGAATTGGAGGTAGGAATACTGTATACAATACCATTAGTATTTCATACTCGTATACTGGGGTTTAAGAAAATAAATCCCCCATTTCAGCCACATACAGCGGCATCACCTCCCACTAAGTTTCCGGCCCCTCCACCCCTCCTACACAGTTTTGAGCTAAATTACCCCTCCGGCCTCTATAACACCGAATTTTAAGCTGTACCTAATTCTAGGGTTCAAGAATGTAAACAATAAAGATAGAATCAATATAATCAGTCTCTAAAATAACTCCAGTTCATGAATGACCGATCGCCAGGCTTGTAGTAAACTCGTGAAACTGCGGATCCTAAAAGTAAAGATAAAATGGCAGTTGCGATCGAGTATGCATCGTAATATACTAATATTTAACTCACAATCTACAATCATGTCTGCGTGTTGAAGCTGAGAACATATACAGGAAGAAATTGCAGAATTGCAGAATACAGGGAATACGAGAATCGAGATAGAAGGAAATCGGATTGATATAAAAAACCAGAGAAAGATATTTTTAGTACTCACTTGCGACTCACGCGTCCTACATCAGGCCTCCTCGGAGTCACCTGTCAGAGGAATGACAAAAAAATGGCTTGCTGGATCCCTGTCCGCTCCAGCAAGATTGGCAAGCAGATTCGCAGGCAAAATCCAGCACTTTCGCTCAGGTGTGCCAGTTAGAACACCAGATGTCATCCTGTACAAGCCGATTCCCAGACGCAAAGATGGATATGGGTTGGCGTAGATGTTGTCAACTGGGTGTAAAATCCTGCCAGTGACTTGATTAGCTTCACTTACAGCTTCGATTAGGACGCATACTTTGTCGATTATGCAACAATTATCACCTCGCTTTGTGCTGAATTTCAACGGTGGAATTCGCTGCTCATTCAACAGAAGATCGCGAACTCTGAGCACCTGCTTAACTGAATGCGCTGCCATGTGCCTTGTCACCTTTACGCGGCGCTTTACAGATCCAAGAAAGTTTTCGAAAGGGAAAGTCGAAAAGTTGTTTAAACTGCCTAGCTTTCGGACAAACTCATCCAAATGAAGAATAGTGTGAAGATTGAAACTTATAAACTTCTGGCCGTAAAGGTGGGCAGCCCGTTCAACAAAAACTTCAATGCAAGTTTTTGCCTGCGTCCACCACTTGGAGTACCTTTCGTTGGAGTATGCGTAAATGGCGAAATGGAGGTAAAGAAAGTGGTTATACCTTTCTTCATTTAAAATGCCTTTGAAGAGGACAGGTCCTAGGTACAGCAAGTACTGTCTGAATTCAGTAGCCTTCATGTGCTTCAGTTCCAAGTCGATTTTCCGGGGTCTTCGTTGAAAGTTTGAAGGTGTCCAACCGGCAGCCATAGTAATTCGGTCGCCCAATAGGCTCATCGGACCGGGATAGACGAGACACTTCTTGCCATTAGATTTGTCGAAAAATAGGTAAAATAGCTTCCTTGTGACTCCAAGGCATACGGCATGCTGGTAGTCAGGGGGAAAAGCATCGACAAAACTAATGTTAGGCAAATTTAGAAGGGGCGATAGAGCGATTTTTTTATTTTCCTGGTTAGACTCCTTTCCCTCTCGGTATTGTTGGCTGCTACGAGACTCCCCGACGCTCGTTGAAAATGTTACTCTGTTGTCGGTATAAGGTCCAGTAGCCCTGCAGTACATGCAACCGACGTACGACATGTGCCCTTGAGTTACTGAGACCCAGGCTCGAGCAGGCGCATCGCAAACAAATCGGATAGTCGAGAAGCTGATGCTTAAATTTTCGATAATTTTTATTGGACCCGTAAGAAAACGTTTAGCCTCGTCGCAAAATTGTCGAAGATAATCATTCAGAGGTGGCTTGCCACAACCAGCCCATACGGCTACTGGAAAAGGTCTGCTGAATATGCTGGGAATAGACATAAGTATGGGCCAAAGACCGAAGTGGCTTGCTCGGTACAAAGGCAAGCCGTCAAAATTAACGATGGCTTCAATTTTGTAAACCTTCTCAGTTTCACTATCGTGTTGTAGATATTCTGGCTTCATGTGCAGCTGGTTTTTGCGAAACATTAGTTCTAGATTTTTCAGAATCGAAATGTAGCGAAAATGGCCTTTTCCCATGGGCTCCAATTTTTCCGTTGGATCGCCAGCATTGATGACGGCCTCAATAGAGTTGACAGACTTCGGCGCAGGCAAGCCTATGTCTCTTAGACCATCAACAAGGAATTTTTTAGATCCACGACTTAGGTTGAAACAAGAAAAGTAGACTACCAGCAAGGCGAATATTTTATCTTCTAAAGAGCGGTCATCCTCTTTCTTGTCAATCTCCTCATCTTCATCGCTGCAAACTCGCGCGAACTCGTCAAAATCAGGATAGCTGCCATTGTCGTTGTCAAGATCTGGATCCGTACCTTCATTGACTTCTGCTACAGAGGACTCCGAAGCGATGAAACCGGCGACTCTCCCAGAATCATCTGCTTCGAATACTTTTCTTTTTTTCTCTTGCAGTGCGATGTCTTCCAAAGCTTCTTGTTCTCCTTCCATGAACAAGCCCAGCAAATCCTTATTTGCTTGTCGCCTCAATTGCCTTGTCATTGTTTTCGTCCGAATCAGACTTTGATGATAGTTGACTGTTGTAATAATAATAAAGTAATTACTACGATTGCTTATTTCGTATTAAAGAAAGGATATGAACAAAAGCTGGGAAGAATTGAAAACTATTCCTTTGGGGGTTTGTGCGCGCTGATTGGACAGGTATGGATGCGGGGACGGTAGGGCCAATGAAATTGGAAAAGCCAGGGCGGCCTTTTTCATTCGAAGAACTATAGAAGACAATTGCTTCTAGAAGCAACCTAAACCACTGAATCATTAAATAAGCATAAACTATAGTGTGAGCTCCAAACTCTTGCTTTATTTGGTACTCAGTTTTGCACTAGCATAGTCTAGTCTGCATGCTACAATGAAGTTTTTAGTGATCTTTAAAGACGACCGTCAAATTGTTGAGGTCTCGGAAAGCGAAGTGAAGCTTCCTGAAGGCTTTCAAAACCTTAAGGAAGAGGAATGGTTAGAAAAGAGGGACTCCACTGAGAAGTGGAAGTGTGAAGCCTTGTATGAAGGCTGTTTTTACTCTGCTCTAATTATTCAGGTAAGCAACCGATCCCAACGATTGAAATGTTAAAATTCTTGAATCGATCTAATATTTGTACGCTCATATTTTCTCATTAATTTAAAGGTAATACTAAGCAACAACCTAGAGCCTGGGAGCTTCCGCTTTGTGCGTGAATTGGTGGCCAAAAAGACCCGACTGAACCGAATTCTCGAGTTGGTTCAACCCAGAGTCTTTCAGGAGCGTGACATGAAGAAAGCACGAAGGCATTACCAGACTAAGGTAAAATTAAGCACAGCCCATATAATTTTTATCGAGAACTTTGTTTTCTCCGTTTTACCTTTTAAACTATTTTTTAAGAAAAGGGAAGAAATTAAATGTGAAAATAATCTTTAAAACTGACATTAACTTGATAATTTCTCATGCCGTAACCATCCCAAACAGAATCTGTCAGACGGCTCAGCCACCGATTCCGAGGCAATCTTCGAAGATAAGAGCAGCCGCTGTTTGCAACCTCCAGCTTTGCTGCCTAAACAACATCCGCCTACGATTGCACAGTTAGCGCCAATGCCTCCTATTAGTGATGATGAAGCAGAAGCTGGCGTAGACGCCGATATGGAAGCTGAGGCGGAAGCTGAGGCGGAAGCTGAAGTGGAAGCTGAGGCGGAAGCTGAAGTGGAAGCTGAGGCGGAAGCTGAAGCGGAAGATGAGGTGGAAGCTGAGATCGGAGCTGAGGTGGAAGCTGAGATGGGAGCTGAGGCGGAAGCTGAGGCGGAAGCTGAGGTGGAAGCTGAGATGGGAGCTGAGGTGGAAGCTGAGGCGGAAGCTGAAATAGAAGCTGAGTTCGTAGCAGATGATCGATCGACGATTCCTAAGTCGCCTCCCACCATTTCATCTTTTAATTTTGGTTCTGGCTTTCTTAGAAAACTAGAAGAGCAGATCCAAGCCGGTGTTAGCTTTGAGCTGGAAAGTCCAAGAGGCATCAAGTTTCTGTCCTTATATGCCCTACGCGAACTTACTATGCGCAAGAATGAATTGAAAGCATTAGAAAATAGTTTGACCAAACAAATCACCGCAATGCGCACTGAAGTGCAGAGCGTGCTACGCTTTTTGGAACCTGTTGGCGCTGACATTCCAACTGATAATTCTGAGCCTTCATTCTGGCCGATCAACTCCTGGGAAAAATATGTGCAATTCGCTTCCAGTCCAAATGAACATATTTCTACTTTGGTAAGTTCATGACAGAGTTTTTTATTTTCTTTTCATTAGAAGAAATGCTCTAACTACTACTCAAAGCGCACTAGTACTATCACTGAAATAATAATCTATAAGTATTCTCACCTGTAAAAATCTAAACAGAAGAGCCTGCTACGTTCATGCAAGCGAGACAAGTGGTCCGATGCTTTAATGGCAATGCTTAACGAGAGCTTGTCGAAAGAGATGCAGGCGGTTATTAATTTAATCGGGTCAGACATGCGAAGCCGAGCTGTTGCTGCTGGAGTTGCGACCAACCTTACTGATGCGCAGCTTGGATTTCAGAGCACTCTGCTCAGCCATTTCCAAAGTAAGTCTACTTAATCAACGTTCAATGAGACTTTTAGAGCTAAATATCAAGAAATTAGTCGAGCACAGTGCATGCTATTCATAGTAACTTTCAACTTTTTTCCTAACAGAAGCAATCACATTCATCTATGGCGCGACCGCTGAAGCCGGCAGGCCCTCTGAACAATCTGTAAGAAATACTTGCAGACAGCAGCTAAAGCATGGCGGTGACCGATTAAAGGGGCGGTCGCATCGCACAGGAAGCCAGCTGCTTTCCGGAGTCCAGACTCAAAGCCCCGCTTCTGACAGCGCCGTACAAAGACAGTCTCTGGTGGCAGCGACTCCAAGCCCCGCTTCTGGCAGCGCCGTACAAAGACAGTCTCTGGTGGCAGCGACTCAAAGTCCCGCTTCTGGCAGCGCCGTACAAAGACAGTCTCTGGTGGCAGCGACTCCAAGCCCCGCTTCTGGCAGCGCCGTACAAAGACAGTCTCTGGTGGCAGCGACTCCAAGCCCCGCTTCTGGCAGCGCCGTACAAAGACAGTCTCTGGTGGCAGCGACTCAAAGTCCCGCTTCTGGCAGCGCCGTACAAAGACAGTCTCTGGTGGCAGCGACTCCAAGCCCCGCTTCTGGCAGCGCCGTAAAAAGACAGTCTCTGGTGGCAGCGACTCCAAGCCCCGCTTCTGGCAGCGCCGTGCAAAGACGGTCTTTGGTGGCAGCGACTCAAAGTCCCGCTTCTGGCAGCGCTGTGCAAAGACGATCTCTGGTGGCAGCGACTCAAAGTCCCGCTTCTGGCAGCGCCGTGCAAAGACGGTCTTTGGTGGCAGCGACTCAAAGTCCCGCTTCTGGCAGCGCCGTGCAAAGACACAGCCATTCATCTTCTTTTTCCCTAGTGAGTAAAAACGTATCTAAACTGAATAATGAACGATGAATACTATGATTGCTAAGCATTAAATACTACTATCAGTAAGATAAAATGTGCATGCAGTAATTTTTTGTTTTCTTTCCAATGTCACAGACACCATCGCGACTATCAGCGGGAGAAGTGCCGCCAGCGGCGACAGCAAAGCCGAGCTCCCAATCCAGAAAGCGAGCGAGTATTCAGTTGGATTCTCAGCCTCGAAAGCGGAACAACCATCGCCCCCGTTCAGCAAAGTCAAAAACCAACTACCGCACTGACTGCTCTCTCGAATCTGATGACGAAACCGAATCAAGTGGATCAAACTGGTCCGAAGATCAGCGAGAGCTGGATGATGGACAATTTAAAATCTTCTAATTATGAGAGCACGTATTTTACGAGTAAATGCTGTCAAAATGATTTTAAAACTGACATTCTTTCAACACCTTTGTTGCCAAAAACTTAACTATTTTTCGTTCTAATATTGTGTTTTAATATCAGTTCCATTTAACTTCGCTAAATAAATTCAAATTTCATTACATTTAAGTTTCTTATTCGATTTCATTCATAGACTCAAACTAATTTTCTAAAGAACTGCAAAAAAATTTACAAAAGGCAAACTTCGTAAGCAGGTAGCAGCAAGGTTGTTTAAATTTATAATGGAAGAGACAATTGCTTAAAAAAATCAGATAGCTCTGAAAATTATTTGGAAATAAATTCAATTTTGAAACAACCAGAAAGCTAGGCTGCTGCCAGAGCAAAATATATCAGTAAAAGCCCTGCATACTACTGTTAGTAGAGTAAACCAATTCTTGCCTTAATTTATTGGGCAGTCCACCGGGCGCCGGGTATAAGGCCGGCGCCCCGACTGGACAAAGAGTGCGCCCCGCTACCGGCCACAGGCCACCGGGCGCCGCGGTCTGCGCACCCTTGGGCGTACCAGAATTTCCCACTGGGAATGTCTGACATGGTGGCTCTTTTATGTTTGACACGGTGGCTCTTCTATGTTTAACATGGTGGCTCTTTTATGTTTGATACGGTGGCTTTTTAATGTCTGACATGGTGGCTCTTTTATGTTTGACATGGTGGCTCTTCTATGTTTAACATGGTGGCTCTTTTATGTTTGACACGGTGGCTCTTTAATGTTCGACAAAGTGGCTATTTGATGTTTGATATGGTGACTCTTAAATGTTATACATGGTGGCTCTTTACTGTTTGAAATGGTGGCTCTTTAATGTTCGAAATGGTGGCTCTTTTATGTTTGACATGGTGGCTCTTTTAGGTTTGACATGATTGCACTTTTATGTTTTGACATGGTAGCTCTTAAATGTTTGACATGGTGGCTCTTAAATGTTTAACCTGGTGGCTCTTTTATGTTTGACACGGCGGCTCTCTAGTGTTTGACAAAGTGGCTATTTAATGTTCGAAATGGTGGCTCTTTAAAGTTTGACATAAAGTCACATATATGTTTGAGATGGTGGCTCTTAAATGTTTTGACATGGTGGCTCTTAAATGTTTGACATGGTGGCTCTTTAATGTTCTTCATGGTGGCTCTTTAATATTCTACATGGTGGCTCTTTTATGTTCGACATGGTGGCTTTTTAACGTTTGACATGGTGGCTCTTTTATGTTTGACATGGTGGCTCTTTACTGTTTGAAATGGTGGCTCTTTAATGTTCTACATGGTAACTCTTTTATGTTTGATACGGTGGCTTTTTAATGTCTGACATGGTGGCTCTTTAATGTTCTTCATGGTGGCTCTTAAATGTTCTTCATGGTGGCTCTTTAATGTTTGACACGGTGGCTCTTTAATGTTCGACAAAGTGGCTATTTGATGTTTGATATGGTGACTCCTAAATGTTTTACATGGTGGCTCTTCTATGTTTGACATGGTGGCTCTTCTATGTTTAACATGGTGGCTCTTTTATGTTTGACACGGTGGCTCTTTAATGTTCGACAAAGTGGCTATTTGATGTTTGATATGGTGACTCCTAAATGTTTTACATGGTGGCTCTTCTATGTTTGACATGGTGGCTCTTTATTGTTTGACATGGTGGCTCTTTAATGTTTAACCTGGTGGCTCTTTTATGTTTGACACGGCGGCTCTCTAATGTTTGACAAAGTGGCTATTTAATGTTCGAAATGGTGGCTCTTTAAAGTTTGACATAAAGTCACATATATGTTTGACATGGTGGCTCTTAAATGTTTGACATGGTAGCTCTTAAATGTTAGACGTGGTGGCTTGTTTAGGTTTGACATGGTGGCTCTTTAATGTTTGACATAATGGCTCTTAAATGTTTGACATGGTGGCTCTTAAATGTTAGACGTGGTGGCTTGTTTAGGTTTGACATAGTGGCTCTTCTATGTTTGAAATGGTGGCTTTTTAATCGTTGACATGGAGTCACGTATATGTTTGACATAGTGCTTATTTTATGTTTGACATGGTAACTCTTTTATATTCGAAATGTTGGCTCTTTAATGTTCGACATGGTGGCTCTTCTATGTTTGACATTGCGCTTCTATTATGTTTAGCAGTTTTGTTGTGTTTTTAAGGTGTTTTGATAAAAAATCTTTTTGCACTACTAAGATTCGAACCCAGGTCGCTACATTAGCATTCCAGTCTGTTCGCATCTTGGCTATCTCTTTTCAATTGGAGAACGTGAATTGTGGCCCTTATAATTCAATTCTTACAGCAAGTCAATTGAAGTAAAAAGTAATGACATAATCAATTTCTCAGTCAGCCAGTATCAGTCTCAATTTAAGTTAGCAATATTGGTTACGCAATTTAAATCAAGTCGTGTGTGCATTTCTTCGGCACTGTTTTCAACTTGTTGTGATGCAATCTTTATCACAATCGGAATTCAGCCAGTCAGTTTTTTCTCTAGCATTTTTACAATGAATTTTAGGTTGAAAGAGCTGCTTGACCTTTGCAAAAAAAGCAGGTTTTTCGAATATTTAATCCCTTTAAAATTGAGCAATTTTTTAGCCAAGATGCATGTACCGTCCCAGGAAAATTTCTGATCAAATGGTGCAAGTTTGAAGAAAATCGGTTGAGCCATTTTTTCTGAAATCTATCGCATACCTACCCACATACAGACAACTCATTTTTAGTATATAGGACTAGTAATCTTCGCCCCCCGATGGGGGACATCTGGATAGAATCTCTGTTCTCTACAAGTAACAAAAAAACAGCCAAAAATCCTTCAAAAAGACAACAGACAAACTGCTCAAATGAAGTGCATTGCAAAAAGAAATCATCCCAAGACCGCAAGCATCCCCCAGATAGCAAGCATCCCCAGATAGCAAGCATCCCCAAGATAGCAAGCATCCCCAGATAGCAAGCATCCCCAAGATAGCAAGCATCCCCCAGATAGCAAGCGTCCCCAGATAGCAAGCATCCCCCAGATAGCAAGCATCCCTCAGATAGCAAGCATCCCCCAGATTTCAAGCATCCCCAGATAGCAAGCATCCCCCGGATAGCAAGCATCCCCCAGAGAGCAAGCATCCCCCAGATAGCAAGCATCCCTCAGATAGCAAGCATCCCCCAGATAGCAAGCATCCCCCAGATAGCAAGCATCCCTCAGATAGCAAGCATCCCCCAGATAGCAAGCATCCCCCAGATAGCAAGCATCCCCCAGATAGCAAGCATCCCCCAAATAGCAAGCATCCCCAAGATAGCAAGCATCCCCAAGATAGATAGCATCCCCAAATAGTAAGCATCCACCAGACAATAAGTAGCTAGTGCGACAATTTCCTTAGCATTATAGCGGCTCCTTTAAAATTCGCTTACTTTTACGTTTGAAATTGTGTATCTTTTATGTTTAACAGGGTGGCTCTTTTATGTTCTACATTGTGGCTCTTTTATGTTATACATTGTGGCTCTTTTTTGTTCTACGCTCGTACATGGTAACTCTTTTATGTTTGATACGGTGGCTTTTCAATGTCTGACATGGTGGCTCTTCTATGTTTGACATGGGGGCTCTTCTATGTTTGACATGGGGGCTCTTCTATGTTTGACATGGGAGCTCTTCTATGTTTGACAAAGTGGCTTTTTAATGTTTGACATGGTGGCTCTATTATGTTTGACATGGTGGCTCTTTAATGTTCAAAAAGTTGGCTCTTTTATGTTTGACATGGTGGCTCTTTAATGTTTGACATGGTGGCTCTTTAATGTTTGACATGGTGGCTCTTTAATGTTAGACAAAGTAGCTCTTTAATGTTTGACATGATGGCTCTTAAATGTTAGACATGGTGGCTCTTTACTTTTTGACATGGTGGCTCTTTAATGTTGGACATGGTGGCTTTTTAATGTTAGACATGGTGGCTCTTTAATGTTCGACATAAAGTCACTTATATGTTTGACATGGTGGCTCTTTAATGTTTGACATGGTAGCTCTTTTATGTTCGACATGGTGGCTCTTTTATGTTCGACATGGTGTCGCTTCAATGTTTGACATGGAGTTACGTATATGTTTTACATGGTGACTCTTTTATGTTGGACGTGGTGGCTCTTTAATGTTTGACATGGGGTCTCTTCAATGTTTGACATGGAGTTACGTATATGTTTGACATGGTGGCTCTTTAATGTTTTACATGGTGGCACTTTCATGTTTGACCTGGTGGCTCTTTAATATTTGACATGGTGGCTCTTTTATGTTTGACATGGTGGCTCTTTTATCTTTGATATGGTGGCTCTGTAATGTTCGACATGGAGTCATGTACATGTTTCACATGGTAGCTCTTAAATGTTTGACATGGTGGCTCTTTAATGTTCAACATAAAGTCATGTATATGTTTGAGATGGTGGCTCTTAAATGTTCGACATAGTGGCTCTATAATGTTTGACATGGTGGCTCTTTAATGTTCGACATGGCGTCATGTATATGTTTGACATGGTAGCTCTTGAATGTTCAACATGGAGTCATGTATATGTTTGACATGGTGGCTCTTAAATGTTCGACATGGTGGCTCTTTAATGTTTGACATAGTGTCTCTTTACTGTTTGACATGGAGTCATGTATATGTTTGACATGGTGGCTCTTTAATGTTAGACATGGTGGCTCTTTTATGTTTTGCATGGTGGCTCTTTTATGTTCGACATGGTGTCTCTTCAATGTTTGACATGGCGTCATGTATATGTTTGACATGGATGCTCTTGTATTTTTAACATGTTGACTCTTTAATTTTCGAAATGGTGGCTCTTAATTGTCTAACATGGAGTCACGTATATGTTTGACATGGAGTCATGCATATGCCTGATATGGTAGCTCTTTAATGTTTTACATGGAGTCACGTATATGTTTCACATGTTGGGTATTTTATGTTTGATCTGGTGGCTCTTTAATGTTTGACATGGTGGCTCTTTAATATTTGACATGGTGGCCCTTTTATGTTCGATATGGTGGCTCTTCAATGTTTGACATGGAGTCACGTATATGTTTTACATGGTGGCTCTTTTATGTTCGACATGGCGTCATGTATATGTTTGACATGGTAGCTCTTGAATGTTCAACATGGAGTCATGTATATGTTTGACATGGTAGCTCTTGAATGTTCAACATGGAGTCATGTATATGTTTGACATGGTGGCTCTTAAATGTTCGACATGGTGGCTCTTTAATGTTAGACATAGTGTCTCTTTAATGTTTTGCATGGTGGCTCTTTTATGTTCGACATGGTGTCTCTTCAATGTTTGACATGGAGTCATGTATATGTTTGACATGGTGGCTCTTGTATTTTTAACATGTTGGCTCTTTAATGTTCGACATGGTGGCTCTTTAATGTCTAACATGGAGTCACGTATATGTTTGACATGGAGTCATGTATATGTCTGATATGGTAGCTCTTTAATGTTTTACATGAAGTCACGTATATGTTTCACATGGTGGCTATTTTATGTTTGACATGGTGGTTCTTAAATGTTCGACATGGTGGCTCTTTAATGTGTTACATGGTGGCACTTTCATGTTTGACCTGGTGGCTCTTTAATGTTTGACATAGTGTCTCTTTAATGTTTGACATGGAGTCATGTATATGTTTGACATGGTAGCTCTTGAATGTTCGACATAGAGTCATGTATATGTCTGCCATGGTGGCTCTTTAATGTTAGACATGGTGGCACTTTCATGTTTGACCTGGTGGCTCTTTAATGTTTGACATGGTGGCTCTTTAATATTTGACATGGTGGCCCTTTAATATTTGACATGGTGGCCCTTTAATGTTCGACATGGTGGCTCTTCAATGTTCGACATGGAGTCATGTATATGTTTGACCTGGTTGCTCTTTAATGTTCGACATGGTGGCTCTTTTAGGGTTGAAATGGTGGCTCTTTAATGTTTGACATGGTGGCTTTTTAATGTTCGACATGGTGGCTCTTTTATGTTCGACATGGCGTCATGTATATGTTTGACATGGTAGCTCTTGAATGTTCAACATGGAGTCATGTGTATGTTGGACATGGTGGCTCTTTAATGTTCGACATGGTGGCTCTTTAATGGTCGACATGGTGGCTCTTTAATGTTCGACATGGTAGCTCTTTAATGTTCGACATGGTGGCTCTTTAATGGTCGACATGGTGGCTCTTTAATGGTCGACATGGTGGCTCTTTAATGTTTGACATGGTGGCTCTTTAATGTTTGACATTGTGCTTTTTTGTGTTTAGCATTTTGTGTTTTTAAGATTTTTGAATAAAAAAATCTTTTTGCACTACTAAGATTCGAACCCAGGTCGCAGCATTAGCAGTCCAGTCTGTTCGCATCTATGGTATCTCTTGCCTTGAATTGTGGCCCTTATAATTAAATTCTTATTGCAAATCGGTTAGAGTTAAAATTTATGACATAATCAATTTCTCAGTCAGCCAGTATCAGTCTCAATTTAAGTTAGCAATGTGGTTACGCAATTTAAATCAAGTTTTGTGTGCATTTCTTCGGCACTGTTTTCAACTGGTTGTGATGCAATCCTTATCACAATTGGAATTCAGTCAGTCAGTTTTTTCTCTAGCATTCTTACAACGCATTTCAGGTCGAAAGAGCTGCTTGACCTTTGCAAAAAAGCACGTTTTTCGAATATTTAATCCCTTTAACATTGAGCAATTTCTTAGCCAAGATGCATGTACCGTCCCAGGAAAATTTCTGATCGAATGGTGCAAGTTTGAAGAAAATCTGTTGAGCCATTTTTTCTGAAATCTATCGCATACCTACCTACCTACCTACCCACAGACAACTCATTTTTAGTATATAGGATTCGGACCCCTAGAACAGGGGTAGAGAGATAATCCTTCTCTCTGTATGCAAAAATGGCTAAACGCAGCGCAGCATCGACCACTTTCCTGGCTGACAAGAGGCAACGTCTTTATGGTAAGTTTTAATTAATTTCTATCCGGTTGTATATCAGTCTAGACGGGTTTTGAGTTGCTGCAGCAGGGAGCTTCTATGAATTGGCAGGGGCAGGAGCAAGAGGGGCGCGATAGAGAGTTGATAAGAGCAGACTAGACAGGCGGGGGCTAACAAAGAGTTGAGGGGTTTGCCGCTGTGACAGCTTCAGGCGAATGCAAAATATAAACTTAAATTTATCTACAAATGTATAATCATAATTCACAAAGGACTGCTAGATAACATCAGTACTATATGCTACTAACTAGTAGTATCTGTATGTGATAATAAGTAATACAATAAAAGAGGTAGGTCTTAGCTTTATGACTATAATAGTATATAAAACAAAATTTAATGCTACAAATTCAAGTTATTTTATGAAGACTTAATATGACATTGTTTTAATAATTTTACTATTATCTATATTTAATTTCTGGATAAAAATAAGTATAATAGAAAAATCTTGCTACATGGGCAAAATAGATATGGTTCTGCATGCCCCGGGTGCCACCGCAGCTGCCCTCGCCTGTGGCTTGAAATGAAATCGAGCATGTTGAAACACTTTTATATACATTTAGCCTACTGTTAGTAGAGCAAGCGAGTTTTTTGTGTGTTTGGAAAAGAACAGAAAATAATATTCATTGGCGCAGCACTTTATTAGAAGGCTATGTGATAACGGTCTGGCTTTAATATAATATAGTGAGACAGGTGAGATGCGTGCTATTATCAGTTTATTGCCAATAATTATTATTTTCTGTTCTTTTCCAAACACACAAAAAACTCGCTTGCTCTACTCGAATCCGGTCAGAATGAGGAATATATCTAGATTTACTGTAGCAATATAAGAAATCGCATTAAGCAGAATACTTCAGTACATATTTTTTAAATAGGAAGCTGTAACCCTCTGACCCTTAACACTCGTACTGAGTGAAACTCTCAATATGAGTGAATGTTAGTAGAGTACAATCTCAGATAAAGGCGTAAGAGACCACTCAGGCCAGAAGCACATTAACTAATTAGGAACATAACAGAGAGCAGTTACCACTTTTAATACCTATTGTATTGCAAAGTTTGATTTATCACAAGAATGTACATGTAGCTCGTAGTGGCTACAAATAATTTTGTTATAATAAATCATGCCAAGTACAGTAGTACTGTTATACCTCTACGACATAGCTACATGCTGATAAGTTTGCAAAGAAAGTTTTCTGTTACTCTTTAGTACTTTAATATATTTCTTTCTGATAGGCAATAAAGAATTCTAATTTAAGTACACTTTTAAGTACAGCATAGCTAGCTAGCTACATGTAGTTACTCGTAAATTCTATTGTGCTAAGCACTTTAATTAACAAAGCAGATAATTTTTTTTACCGACAAGCAAATGCATGTGTGCATCGAATCGAATCGAATGCACGGGGTTTTCCAGTTTTGTATATTTTGTACGCTTAGCAACACTTAATGCCTATGGCTTGTGGCCATATGTATAAATAAGATCATTAAACAACCGACTGCATACTCCAGGTTTGTTTGAAAAAAAATGTACTCACAAAAACCGCTTCGATGTCAAACAATATGGCTACTACAGGAAGTCCTATATAGGTGACACCGTAATAACTAAGTTTTAAATCTTTAGCTATACTCGTATACTTAAAATTAAACTAAAATTTCAATAGTCAGAACCAATTATCTATACTTACAATTGCAGAATGCAGAACATTTTGTTCCACGCTTCGCTAAAAAGGAGCATGTGCGCAGGCTTGAAAACGTTTAAATTCGTTAACTTAAGCTTCCGATCAGATTATACAGGGTTTAGTGTAGAGTTGTAGGGGGGTATTAACCTACAAACTGTACACAGCATTGTGACTGATACCGCCGCATCTCTCTTTCACGTTGCCTTCGCACGGGACTGAGCAGTCGAAATCGGCACTCATGCCGTATTTGCCGTAGTGATCGCCGCAAGAGCACGTGTCCCCGTCTTGCATGCCCATGTACTTAGTGTTTTTTCCCTTGCACCAATTTGTGCACTTCTCCAGGGTCATCTCGTACATCCGGGTCCGGTCGGCACCCATGTCCGGGCTTGAATGGTTGTCTTCGAAGCAGCCTTTGTAATTTGAACCGTAGTCTGCGAAGCGAACGATTAGACGAGTTCAAAGAAGGCATCGTGGTTGGTTGCGTCGTGAAGACCCCCCAACCCCCGATTCTGAAACTGAGTCTACAGGCCAGGGATGGGCAAACTCCGGCCCACAAAGCCTCTCACAGCCCGCCCAAGGTTTGTCTCTTCTCAGCTCTTTTCTCTCTCCTTTCTCCGATTATCTTCTCTTCACTCATCTATTCTCTATTTTTCTCTCCTCTATTCCCTCTCGTTCCCTCTCTAATCTCTCTAGTCTGAAAAGTATTCTACCTGAAACTGAAAACTACGCATTATTACTCTTATTGAATCAGTTGAGGTTGGGGGTATCGTAAAACGAAATAATGTCATATATTTTCTTACCGTAAGTCTCTTCAACTACTTCGTCTTCAGCCGCAACATTAGAAGCAAACATAAGACCCACTAGAAGGTACCAGCAGCATAAAATTCGGATGGTGCTGCACAAGCTAATCATTATTTTGATTGTATTGCGTTTTTTGGTATGCTTCGAATAGAACACACACTTATTCGTATTAGTGAAAAGTCGAATATGGTAGCTTTTGTCTTGCTATCCCAGCCTAGGGACATTCAATCTCAGCTACCATGGCATTTGTAAGTTGGCTTTTTCCAAGCAGCTTTTCCCTGGTTGGGCCATAGACACAGCTTTAAGAGCCGTGCTGTGCTATCTTTGGTCTTGGACAAGCCAATATTGCTTGTAACTTCATGGCTGAGTTTGCTCGTCCCAGGCTGAAATAGCATGGCTCGAAAAGTCAGTTTTATAGCCACAGCTCAACACCTTTTATTCCCCGGACTCAAAACAAAGCAATGCGCGTACATCATGGGGCAATGATTGGCTGAGGTTGAATCACAAAAGCTCTATTTAGGCTTCAATTATCTACATGCATGAACTGAAGATCGAAATACATATAAAATCTTTGATTGAGTTCAATCAATCAATTGAGATTGAGGTTAAGATTGCAGATCTGTGGTCCCAATTTGGACCATAGACAATCAAAAGCAAGTACCGGTAAGTCTTCACTCTTCAATAGCTTTATTCTCTCAGTAAAGATCAATTGGTTCGTAACGTTACTCCGTGATGAGTGAGTAACTATTCTAACAAAAAATGGATATTAAACTTTGCAGTTAATTTTTTTACAGATCTATCTAAATAGACTAAGGAAAAATAAAGACAATATGGTAAGTAAACAAAAAATATTTTCATTTGACAAATCACGAGTAATAAGTAATTTTCATAAGCCGTATATTTATCATATTCTGAAATTTGGAACGTAACAGGGAGGGCAACGCTGATACAATAGAAACGGAATCATGCGCCGACACAGCACTTATTGATGAAAAAAGATGAAAATTACTCACAACTAAGAATTAACTAGTTAATGCACGAACGGATACTATGCGTAAAATAATAACACAATGTAAACACAATACGGTAGAAATATTATATACTATTCGAGCGCATTGCTCGATTGCAATCGAAACAGATTTACGATCGTGTCTTTAAGAAATAATATATTCTACAGATATGATAGTTAGTAAGGGAATGATAAAACAATGACATGGTCAACTTTTTTGCTGTTGTTTCACGTAAATTATGGTGAAAGAAAGCGCAATAAATAAGTAAATAAAGCAGTTGTCAAATGGATCTTATAGATTTTATTTGGTCACAGTCCCGCACTGTAAAAAGCGGAGCAGCAATCTACGAGTATAATAATAATGTAATTCATCGCCTTCCTTAGTGATCTATCATTCTACAAGTAACAGAGTATTACTATTAGATATAAAATGAAGCTTTGAATTCTATCAACCTATGCCTACTTCAATTGTTTTGTTCACTATCAGGCTGTGTGAAGCATATTAGCTAGCTAAATCGATTTTCTAGATGCCCCCCGCCGCAAGCCTTCACCCAATCCTCGCTCAGTTTTCTAACGCTTAGTCAGCGAGCGGCCCGTTCTCGTATCGATTTTCTTGCTGGCTTGGCTACTTGTTTTAGTCTACACACAGTCAAGTAAGCAAACTTTATTATCGCCATTAAATTAAATTAATTTAGTTAGCGGGGACGCCTGTGTGTGGAGTGAAGGGGCTTATCGATTTTTACAGCTGCATTTAACCTACAATCCACTTAATCACCCGGTGAGGGGTTTGCGGGGCTGGTGTAAAGTTTATCGTTTTCTTAGAGTTATCGGCTGACGCCAAAACACAAGAAACCACCGCAAGCGCTTTAACCCACTGTTTTTATATCCATTTTATTAGTTAGCCTTAAATGGTAGCTTTAAACATACGGGTTGATTATCAACTCTGACTTTTTTAGCCTATATCCTTTCTTAAAAATAATAAAATTTAATCGTACTACTACTAACCATATTAATAGTAAATAAATAGAGACACAGTAAAATGTACTATTAAATTGGGCCCATCATGACAGACGAAAGCGAATAATAATAACATTCAAATATATAACAATTTGGTCGGTGTTTTCAAAAGCAAAAAAAAACAAAAGATATTTGACTGCCAAATCGATTACGATTACACAGTTTACACTCCAACTCTAAGTTTACCTGACAACAACCCGGAGTAAACCTAGCAAGCCAAAAAACGCAATAACCGGCATCAAAAGTGTAGAGAAGACAAAATAAGTAGCATTTAGTTTCGAGGCCTAGAATATAATATAATTACTAGCACTCACAATTTGGTAAATTATGTAGCTATTAAAGTAAAGCTTTTCTAACAGACGCATTTGCGAGAATTGAATAATTATTAAGGAGCGTGGGCCTAGAATACACCAGATAAGAGCTAGTTTGAAAACTGAATTTGCTTATCAAATTTCTACTTCACCATAAAAAACACGAGATAATGCCCTAATAAACATCACATGTGATTTTATAAAACTAAAATAAGGGTAGAGCTCTACCTCGTATTTACCTCAGGTCAGAAAATAAAACTCAAAATAAAAACTAGAAATATAGTACAGTAGCACTAACTATAAACAAAAGTACGCAATGTCATTTTCAAACTATTACTACCTGGACAAAAGAATAATAGTAATAGTAGTAATAGTAGTAATGAGTCCCATGGCAGCATTCACACAGTTTAGCAATAGATCTAGGCATCTAATAGATCTTTAAGAGAATCAAGATCTACATATACTAGCTAAATTTGCACATTTTAGGATTAAATTGTAAAACAGGCAAAGCCGGACAATTGACAGTCCAATGAGCGAGAAAAATTAACCTGGCAAAAATTAGGACAATTAGTTGAAGTAGGAAGTCATGCCGCCTCACTGCGTTCTCAGCTGGTAGTCGCCGTTTTGTGTGATATAACGGACCCAAGGCAGAGCTTGATAGCCGCTGCGTTCAATGATCTTTAGATAGCGAACCTGGAAATAGGTAGACAATAATGAAAACTTTAACTGTAGGAATGAGTCACAGGCCCTGCTATCCGACGAAAAATATTTGTCACGTGACTGCTGTTAAATAATAGCAGCGAGTGTTGGGTGATTCCCCATCAGCCAATCTTTCATCGGTATCTCCTATGGCCTCGGTGCTCTTACCTGAATTCCAGACACGGTGAAGTAAGGAATCTCAAACTTGACAGCAATGGGCGGCCTGCCCTCGGTCTCTTCGGTTTCAACTGTTGGCAAGCCGAAGTGGGCGCGCATTAGATACTCTTTGCCGCCTGGGAAAGATTTGATGCTCCAGATAACTGTGCTGCTCTCCGGCTGGTAGTGGCAGCTGCCTACGGTTGTCTGGAAGATAATATGTATGTGAATTATTAAATACGTTATTGACTATTAGGGGATGTACATTGGGATAGAGGCAAGCATGCGCACTGGAGTGGGGTTGGTCTGAATCGATGAGGCGTGTACGAGGGGTGATCAAAAAGTTCTGCAAGTGACCTCACAACTCTGTGCTACAGCAGCCAAGGCGTCTAATCAGTGTCACATTCCCTTAAAGTACTTTCCACCACTATCTATGCACCGTCGCATCCGTGTGCACCATGTCTGAAAGCAGTCATGGTACTCCGAAGTTGGTATACCCTGTAGAGCTGAATTTACCGCTTGGGCAAGGTCTTGCATGCGTGAAAACGGCCTCCCAGAAACGACGGATTTGATCCTCGGGAACAGCCAAAAGTCGGAAGGTGCTAGGTCTAGAGAGTAGGGTGGATGGGGCAGCAGCCGGACCCCCTGCTGCTCCAGGTACGCCATGGTTGATGCCGCTCTGTGCGGTGCCACATTGTCATGGTGCAATAGGAGTCGAGGTCCATGCCTGGTTCGCGCACGTTCCTGCCGCTCCTGCAGCACGCCTGGCAGAACAGTGTCTGTGTAGTACCTGGCAGTCACTGTGGCACCCGCTGGAAGGATGTTCACCGCTACAACACCCTGAGAGTTGAAAAAAATGGTGAACATCCGCTTCGGACTGCGGAATCCGGTCTTCAGCACCTCAGGCCTTGGCTCATCTTCTGCTAGCCAGACCATGTTGGACTGCTTATCCTTCATGGTAAAGAAGGAGATCCAACATTCGTCTCCTGTGATGACATCCGACAGTTGTCGTGGGCGGTGGGGCTCAAACATTTGCAGCCACAAGCGACAGATGCGCACCCTCTCTGCTTGCTGCTCCGGAGTGAGAAGATGGGGTACCCACCGAGCGCAGGTCTTTGTACGGCCCAGTTGCTCATGCATGATGTTATGGGCACTTCCATAGCTGACACCAAGCTCATAGGCAATGAATCTCAGCATAATGCTCCAATCCTCACGAATTATTGCATCGGCATGGGCCACGACATCTTCGGTCACAGATGTCCGGGGTCGGCCAGACCTCGGTTCGTCGTTGAAGCTGTCCCAGCCTTCCAAGAAATGGCGCAGCCAGCGGGCAACCGTGTCAAATGATGGAGCAGAGTCAGCTAAAACATTCACCAGATCGGTGTGAGTCTCAGTCACTTTGCAACCAAGTTGCATGCGCATAAAGATATAGAAGCGAACACTGTCTTTTGATGTTTCCATCAGCTACTGAAAACACATGGAAAATATATGGCTGTGAAATTTTACTGGAGCAAATTTGGAAGCCAAAAATGCATATAAATATAGCAAACAGATATAGCCGCATATGTGTAAGTTTTCGGCTTTTGCCGATTCTATAACTAAAAGCTATAACAAAAGGTTGCAGAACTTTTTGATCACCCCTCGTACATTGAGATAGAGGCAAGCAAGCACGCGCACTGGAGTGGGGTTGGTCTGAATCGATGAGGCGTGTACATTGAGATAGAGGCAAGCACGCGCACTGGAGTGGGGTTGGTGTGAATCGATGAGAAGCACGTAGAGATAAGACGCACGTACATTACAGTATATGCAGAATCAATTAATATACTCGTATGTAGCAACAAACCTTAAATTTTGGCGAATCAACATCCTGTGGCACAGGAATGATGATGTCAACATTATTAGCTGTGCTGCGCTGCTTGAACTGACTCTTAGCCTGCAAATAAATTAATGCATAATTAAGAATTAAACAATATATAAACAAATTTTTTATCTAACACAAGTGAAGTGAATTTTTTTCTTCTACTCAGCCTACCTTAATCATGTACTCCACGCGGCTATGAGCGTGTCTTTCGATGACCGATTCAACCCAGATCAGCGGCTTCACCTGGTTGATTTTAAGCAAAGGTACGGGAGGCGATGACCGAGGTAATACGAGGATGATTTTTTTTAGGAAACAGGTATAACAATAATCAAGTACTCACGTGAGTATTGAGCCGGTAGGACATGAGTTCGAACTCTCCATCTGGCGGTATAAAAGAGATAGTCCGATCGTTCTCAAAACGTGACAACCTGACGCACTGATGAAATTTCACGTCCTCTAATTCGACAGATTTGCTCTTGCCTCCTGCGGATATTGGTGACAGATATTGTGCGAAACAATAAATGAACAAAGACCTGACTTAAAAACTTTCCTATTCGCGCTCAATCTTACTCTATTCTCATCCTGACTTTCTATCCTAGCATCTATTTCTCCTCTCTACTCTCTTTTCCACACTACTATACTCTCCCCTTTTCTTCTCGTTTTCCCTTCCTATTCTGCCTTCGATTCTTTTCTAGCGGCCTCTTTTACCCCGCTCCTTCTCTTTTACCCTCTCTCAATCTCTTTTACCCTCTCCCAATCTCTTTTCTAGCGGCCTCTTTTACCCCGCTCCTTCTCTTTTACCCTCTCTCAATCTCTTTTACCCTCTCCCAATCTCTTTTACCCTCTCCCAATCTCTTTTACCCTCTCCCAATCTCTTTTACCCTCTCCCAATCTCTTTTACCCTCTCCCAATCTCTTTTACCCTCTCCCAATCTCTTTTACCCTCTCCCAATCTCTTTTACCCTCTCCCAACCTCTTTTACCCTCTCCCAACTTCTTTTACCCTCTCCCAACCTCTTTTACCCTCTCCCAACCTCTTTTACCCTCTCCCAACCTCTTTTACCCTCTCCCAATCTCTTTTACCCTCTTTCCTTCGTTTTTACCCTCCCCCGCCACAAAAAGCTCAAACAACTCACTTCCAGTAGACTCAAACAGTACTCGATCATTGAGTCCCAGTCTGAGTTCGGGCATACCGCTTAGATAGTCTCGCATCTTTATGCAGCCAACGATTTCGCTGCGAAGTACATTGCCAGTAGCGCTAACCATCAGGTTAACGCTCTCGATAACGTCTAGGAATACTTCGTTTTTACGATATTTAACACCCTCGGAGCGCCAGGAGACGGCGTTGGTAACGGCGGGCGGCAGTTTTGGCGCCAACTCGAGCTTGTGACTCTCCTGCGTGATGAACTCCTGCAGGATTCTGGTGTCAGTTGTCTGGGGATAGCCAAAGTCCATCACTTCGTCTAGCAGTTCGTAGACTATAACAAAATTATCTCGGATGCTCTCCTCTTCCAGGTCCTGAATTTTGGTTTGAAAAAACTGCATCTTAAAAGTCTACGAGACTTTTGTTACGTAACAATTTGTTAAAAATTGTTACGAGAACGAGTAGTAACGGAAAAACTTACCTAATGTTTTAGCGATAACAAGCGATTCGTAATGGAGTATTGGGCGATGGTTATGGGGTATGGGGCGATTGTTATGGGGTATGGGGCGATTGTTATGGGGTATGGGGCGATTGTTGATGATGGGGCATGGGGCGATTGTTGATGGAGCATGGGGCAATTGTTATGGGGTATGGGGCGATTGTTGATGGAGCATGGGGCGATTGTTATGGGGTATGGGGCGATTGTTATGGGGTATGGGGCGATTGTTATGGGGTATGGGGCGATTGTTATGGGGTATGGGGCGATTGTTAATGGGGCATGGGGCGATTGTTAATTATGGTATACATGGAAATTTTTTTGACTCATGATATTTTATGATGACTTTTTGATAGTAAAAATAGTTGGATGAGCACGTTACTCTACTTATACCGTTAAGCAGTAGTTAGTAGAGAAAACAAGTATAATTTTTTAGAAAATCCTTGCCTTAAAATACTCGACAAATATATCGGCCACCTTGTAGAGGAAGGAGAACACTAGACCTGCATTAGCATTCTTCTTTGTAGTAGCCACAATGTACACATTGCTGTGCTTGATGTACATGAAGAACACGTCCTCGCAGGGTAACACCGGCTGCACCGATCCCTCCTCCTCGCGGTCCATTAACAGTGGCATAAATTTTTCAATGACTGACATGCAAATATCGCCGCGGTAATTGCGACTAATTAGCACCTTGCCCTTGCTGTCCAAGATGTAAACTGCCGAGGCAGACATTGCGAAACTGAAGTTAATTAGCAGCATTATTAATAAATAACGGTGTCAACAAATAATTTATTCACTTCTAGTGCTAATTATCTTGCTCAGGTTTCTCAGCCACTGATCCGTCCCCTCAGATCCTCTGTTGCTGGGCTAGCCTCCCAGATGCTGTTTCTGGGCCTGCCTCACAGCTCCTCAGTTGCTGGGCCAGCCTCACAGATCCTCAGTTGCTGGGCCAGCCTCACAGCTCCTCAGTTGCTGGGCCAGCCCCCCAGACCCTCAGTTGCTGGACCAGCCTCACAGCTCCTCAGTTGCTGGGCCAGCCCCCCAGACCCTCAGTTGCTGGGCCAGCCCCCCAGACCCTCAGTTGCTGGGCCAGCCTCCCAGACCCTCAGTTGCTGGGCCAGCCCCCCAGACCCTCAGTTGCTGGGCCAGCCCCTCAGTTGCTGGGCCAGCCTCCCAGACTCTCAGTTACTGGGCCAGCCTCCCAGACCCTCAGTTGCTGGGCCAGCCTCCCAGACCCTCAGTTGCTGGGCCAGCCTCCCAGATCCTCAGTTGCTGGGTCAGCCTCCCAGACTCTCAGTTACTGGGCCAGCCCCTTAGTTACTGGGCCAGCCCCTCAGTTACTGGGCCAGCCCCTCAGTTACTGGGCCAGTCCCTCAGTTGCTGGGCCAGCCTCCCAGACCCTCAGTTGCTGGGCCAGCCTCCCAGACCCTCAGTTGCTGGGCCAGCCTCCCAGATCCTCAGTTACTGGGCCAGCCTCCTAAATTCTAAAATCTGTAGCAATAAAACACTAGAAAAAACAAAACAAGACAATAAATAAATTCAAAAAGGCAAACGAATCTGTCTGTATATATATGAGCACACATACGCATAGTTACCATAGCATCATAAGCAATATCTATCTAAATTTGTCTTGAATCTGCCGAAAAATATTGGTCTTTCCCCCAAATATTATTCAAGACAGCAGGACAGTCGAGAGCATTTAACAATAAAGCATAAGGAAACAATTTAGATCTGCTACAGGTACAGACAGGTACTGTACGCCTCGGAACACTCGCTCGCGAAAGGAGAATAATTTTCGTTAATTATTAACTACACCAAAACTTTATGCTATGCAGCTTTTATAACTTAATAAAAAAACAGAAACAAAAAGACTTTGTCCCGACATTAAATCTGATGAGAGCAGAATATTTATAACATTATCATATATTGATTTAAGTGCGTCGCAGCTCGCTAGGCGTTTGGCATTTTATGGCACCAGAATGCACAATTGTAGCAAGTTAATAAGTAATATTACGCGACAGGTGTTGCAACGTGACATCTACACAATAAATAGTGTCATTTTCACCACATCCAACCAGCCAACCAAAGGTTTCATTGCGGAGTCTGTAACACCGGTGCAATACAGAGCTTGACAACCTTGGACAATGCTCTTTTACATTGAAGTTTGTCAGCCGAACTTATATAACCTTCACCGTTTTTGGTTTTAAATGTATGGTTTTATACTCTATGGGGCTTTTGGCAAAATGGGGAATCAATGCGTAGGTGAATCCTTTTTTGGAAATTCCCATAAGGAATTCGTAGGAAGGAGATGTCTTAGAATAGGGCATTATCATTTAGGAGGCTCCGAATCTTAGATTTCTATGTCAGGGAATCTAGTTATGGGAAATCCCTATTTAGGGGAATGGGGGAATACCTAAATAGGAGAATCCAAACTGAGGAAAACCTACAAGTAGGTAAATCCACATGTAGGGGAATTCCTACTTGGGAAACTATATGTCGGGGAAATCCTTATATGGGGGAATCCGAATTCAAGGGAAACCCCATGTAGGGAAATCCTTATATAGGGGAATTCGAATTCAAGGGAAACCCCATGCAGGAAAATCCTGATTGTAAAAATCTCTATATATGGGAATCCCTATTAGGGAAATCTCTATATAGAGATAAACCGATTGAAGAAAAGATCCACTAGGAGTATTAATTGAATAATTATATAACAATACTAAATATTAACCAACAGTAAGCACACAATGTTTTAAAATAGTTTCAGAGCGCAAGAAGAAAATATCACCTGTTTTCGAAGAATCCTCCCCCCCCCCTTAAGAAAACAATATGACAGCGAGCTTCAGATGGCCTAATAAAATTAAGCAAAGCACAAAGAAGCAAACAGCTTCAAGACAAGAAGACCACAAAGAGCACAAAGAATACGATGAGCACGCCGAATACTTTTAGCATTAGGCGCCGATTAGAAGAGACCGTTTTAAAGAATTTCAGTAATTCAGCGTGAGCGCCTTCGACATTGATTGTTGTCTGGTCGACGCTGGCATCGATGCGCTGCACCATCTCGTCTTGCTCTCTCACAATGGTGGCTAATTGTTGAAATATTTGGCCAAGATCTACCATTGTCTGTTCAATGTTGCGCATTGTGTCCGCTCGACTGTTGAGGTAGTCTTCGTTCTGATCAAGTAGTGCCTGCTGTTGTCTGATTAAGGGTTTTCGAAGCTGCTTTATTAGTTGATTTGTTAACTGTTTACTTCTATAGATAAGTTTATATTTACACGGGGGAGAGGGGCTCATAAGGACGGGCGCGTGTGTACATTAGATGGGGTGAGAGGTGGTTAGAAAGGACGGGAGCGTGTGTACATTGGATGGGGGAAGGGGGCTGATAAGACAGTGTACATTGGATAGGGTGAGAGGGGGTAAGAAAAGACGGGAGCGTGTGTGTACATTGGATGGGGTGAGTGAGAGGGGGGTACAAAAGATAGACCGTGTGTACATTAGATGGGGTGAGAGCGGGTTAGAAAAGACGGGAGCGTGTCTATATTGGATGGGGTGAGAGGTGGTTAGAAAGGACGGGAGCGTGTGTACATTGGATGGGAGAAGGGAGCTGATAAGACAGTGTACATTGGATGGGGTACAAAAGATAAGACAGTGTACCGTACATTGGATAGAGTGAGGGGGGGTTAGAAAAGACGGGAGCGTGTGCACATTGGGTAGAGTGGGAGGAGGCGGGCAGAGACGGGAGAGAGCATATACTCGAAGAATAAATAGACTGAGCTAGAAAACTTGCTGTCACCTTCGCCAGTTGGCCTCAGCCCCCGACATGTCAATGGCCACATCTGAACTGGTCCTGTGCAGTTCATCGTCCTGAGCTAACAGCGAAGGCTTGGCAAGCAGGTCAACTGTACTAGACGTGGCCGAGAATTGCTCGCGTCGAGCGGCATTCTGTTTTAAAGTTTCTGTCCGAGTTTCCAATACATTTCTGAATCTATCCGACATGTTAGCCAGCTGGGTTTGCAAGGCTAGTACAACTGAATTGCTGTGCGTGCGAGACTGCTGCTGCTGCTGCTGTTGGAATTGGCTTTGACCGTTTCTGGAGACTTCCTGGAGGCCGAAAGCAATTAAGCTGTTTTGATTTTTTAATATTTACTTCTAACCCTTTAAATTGCGGAGACTCTCTGACCCACAGAAGTTTAAAAAGTCTGTAAGAGTAAACTACGTTTTTACAGATTACTCAAATATTATCATTGGTTGTCCAATTTCTGTTGCGTCCTGTCACGAAAGATGGGACAAAGTATTAATGAAACTAAGAATAAAACAAAGACAATCTTGAAAAGTGAAAATCTAGACACGGAACAGACACTACCCTAGTTTTACTGTTAGCCCCTAACATAATTGTCCGCTGCCGAATGTCTTAGACAAATTAGCCAGATACACACAGGAAGCCAGACAGTCACTTAGGACAACAGACAGATGCTGTAAACACAAAAAAGTTGATACAAACCATAACAAATATAGACAGAGACAAACAGATTACACAAAAAGACAGACAGACTATGTTCGTCTGTTTTCATATCAATTTGTTCTAGTCTCTGTCTTTGTATTTCAATGCGAGCTGTCTGTCTGTTTGTGTGTCTGTCTGTCTGTCTGTCTGTCTGTCTGTCTGTCTGTCTGTCTATCTGTCTTAGTGTGTCTGTCTGTCTGTCTGTCTTAGTGTGTCTGTCTTGTATCTGTCTTAGTGTCTGTCTGTCTGTCTGTCTGTCTGTCTTAGTGTCTGTCTGTCTGGCTGTCTGTCTGTCTTAGTGTCTGTCTATCTGTCTTTCTGTCTTAGTGTACGAGCTATCTGTCTTAGTGTCTGTCTGTCTGTCCATCTGTCTGTCTGTCTGTCTGTCTGTCTGTCTGTCTGCCTGTCTGACACCAAGGCGCAGCCAGACTACACAATAAAGAAGAGCCGCAGCCGCACCTGCAGGGAGCCAATCGCCTGATTGAGCGCATTAAGATCCTGCCGCACAATATAGGTGAGCTCCTGAATCTCCGGTACCCTATCATCAAACAGACTCTGCCGTTTTGCCAATAGCGCCAGCTTCTCAACCTTGGCACAGGTGCTTTTCAAATCGGCGCCAACCCGCCTGGCCAGCTGGTTGAACTGGCTGCGCTGGTGCAGCCGAGCCTTCACTTGCGAATGCTGTTCCGACGCCGACGCCGCTGCGCCCGATGCGGCACCGTTGCTAAGGCGACCGCGCATCAACTGCACCACAGATTGGAATTCGTTGGTGCGATCTCTGCTAGCGGTCATGTTCAAGATAATAGCTGCTGATCAAGTGTAGCCTCTGAGTGAGTTGGATTACTGACTGAGTGGGGCACTGCCGACTGGATTCTTTTGAGCAAGCAGAAATTGTCAAATTCAAGGCACCTGCAGTAGCACATGATGAAACAGTAATAGAAAAATAAGAGAATATACAAAAATCAATTAGTCTAATAATGACAATGGCGGAAATCTACGTAATAGCACTTATAATATAATTTATACTAAGAGGCGAGTTGCAAAAGAAATAAGAGAGAAAAATGCGAGAAAATGATCCTGTTAAAAAGAGAGAGGGGAGAGAGAGAAGGTGAGTGGAGAGAAAAGGGTGAGAGTAGAGTAGAGAGTGAGAGAAGAGAAGATCGTGAGAGCCGAAAAGAGGGTGAGAATAGAGGATGAGAGGAAAGGGTGAGAGTAGAGTAGAGGGTAAGAGAAGAGAAAAACGTGAGAGAAGAGACTCGGAGAGTGAGAGTCGAAAAGAGGGTGAGAATAGAGGATGAGAAGAGAAAGTGAGACTAGAGTAGAGAGTGAGAGAAGAGAGTGAGAGACGAGAAGAGGGTGAGAATAGAGGATGAGAGAAGATGGTGAAACTGTGA
This sequence comes from Macrostomum lignano, assembly GCA_002269645.1. Classification (NCBI taxonomy): domain Eukaryota; kingdom Metazoa; phylum Platyhelminthes; family Macrostomidae; genus Macrostomum; species Macrostomum lignano. Next base: position 72,468 of record NIVC01000479.1, on the reverse strand, counting down.
GAAAATGGTGAGAGTAGAGAATGTGAGAAGAGAGTAGGAGCTGAGAGGAGAGGGTGAGAGTACAAGGTGAGAGTAGAGTAGAAAGGGAGGGAGGAGAGGATGAGAGTAGAGGAGAGTGGAAAGGGTGAGAGGAGAGGAGGGGAAGGAAAAAACGATCAGAGAAGAGGGTGAGTGAAAAGAGAGCTAAAGACTAAGCAAAGTATTGCAAACTATTAATAACCATAATAACAATAAATTTCTAAATCTAATTGCAAAATTTAATCACACAAAACATTTGTAGGCATTAATTAAAAAACTACCTGGTATAATTTTCTCAATCAAAGTAGCGCGCAGAGACGCAATTGGATTTAAATTGATCAAACCTTCGCCCTAACTAACTACGTTGAGCGCCAATATATGCAATAAATATCCGAAAAGGTCAAAGCCACAAATTACAGCTCAAAATAATGATTGAAATGAAACGCAAATTTTGTTTTTATAAAACATAATTTCAAAACAAAAAATCACGCTGAGTCAGGGAAAGCATTGCATTTTTCATTTGTTACTGTTGCTGACAAAAATAGCTAGTGACAATTAATAATAACGACAAAATGCGCACCGATTTAAAATCACTACTGGTATAGCCATTATACTAGGAACATGGTTGCCACATTATTAATTATTAATAATTATCGACACAAAAAAGGGAAAACAATTCAAGCCAGAGAATAAAATTACAGCTCGTAGATTTGCGGCCATCACCCGCTCTAAGAGATCGTTGATGAATCATCATAAACTCAGGAATTTTGAACTCACTGGGTAAAACTGAGAGAATTTATCAATTAAAAATAGCAGGCAGCAACCGCCACTGTCTTGACAATTCGAACTCTCATTTCACAATAAAGATTTTTTTAATTACAAAAGCATAAGCAGTGACCAGTCTCAGACTGGTCTCAGAGACCAGTGCAACCAAAATGCAGAAATTATAAATATAGCTCAAGTAAGCTGACCAGCTGATATAATTATTTTCTTTTATATTTATCCTATAAAAATATTTTAATAAATGACACTATAAACTTATTTATACTAAAGAAATCTTTGAATATTGTGTCTTCTGGGAATATTGTGTGGCGTGGGATTCTGGGAATATTGTGTGGCGTGGGATTCTGGGAATATTGTGTGGCTGTGGGATTCTGGGAATATTGTGTGGCTGGGATTCTGGGAATATTGTGTAGCTGTGGAATTCTGGGAATATTGTGTGGCTTTGGGATTCTGGGAATATTGTGTGGCCATGGGATTCTGGGAATATTGTGTGGCCGTGGGATTCTGGGAATATTGTGTGGCTGTGTGATTCTGGGAATATTGTGTGGCCGTGGGATTCTGGGAATATTGTGTGGCTGTGGGATTCTGGGAATATTGTGTGGCCGTGGGATTCTGGGAATATTGTGTGGCTGTGGGATTCTGGGAATATTGTGTGGCTGTGGGATTCTGGGAATATTGTGTGGCTGTGGGATTCTGGGAATATTGTGGCTGTGGGATTCTGGGAATATTGTGTGGCTGTGGGATTCTGGGAATATTGTGTGGCGTGGGATTCTGGGAATATTGTGTGGCTGTGGGATTCCGGGAATATTGTGTAGCTGTGGAATTCTGGGAAAGTTGTGTGGCTGTGGGATTCTGGGAATATTGTGTGGCTTTGGGATTCTGGGAATATTGTGTGGCTTTGGGATTCTGGGTATATTGTGTGGCTTTGGGATTCTGGGTATATTGTGTGGCTTTGGGATTCTGGGAATATTGTGTGGCCGTGGGATTCTGGGAATATTGTGTGGCTGTGGGATTCTGGGAATATTGTGTAGCCGTGGGATTCTGGGAATATTGTGTGGCTGTGGGATTCTGGGAATATTGTGTAGCCGTGGGATTCTGGGAATATTGTGTGGCTGTGGGATTCTGGGAATATTGTGTAGCCGTGGGATTCTGGGAATATTGTGTGGCTGTGGGATTCCGGGAATATTGTGTAGCTGTGGGATTCTGGGAATATTGTGTGGCCGTGGGATTCTGGGAATATTGTGTGGCTGTGGGATTCCGGGAATATTGTGTGGCTGTGGGATTCCGGGAATATTGTGTAGCTGTGGAATTCTGGGAATGTTGTGTGGCTGTGGGATTCTGGGAATATTGTGTGGCTTTGGGATTCTGGGAATATTGTGTGGCTTTGGGATTCTGGGAATATTGTGTGGCTTTGGGATTCTGGGAATATTGTGTGGCTGTGGGATTCTGGGAATATTGTGTGGCTGTGGGATTCCGGGAATATTGTGTGGCTGTGGGATTCTGGGAATATTGTGTGACTGTGGGATTCTGGGAATATTGTGTGGCCGTGGGATTCCGGGAATATTGTGTAGCTGTGGAATTCTGGGAATGTTGTGTGGCTGTGGGATTCTGGGAATATTGTGTGGCTTTGGGATTCTGGGAATATTGTGTGGCTTTGGGATTCTGGGAATATTGTGTGGCTGTGGGATTCTGGGAATATTGTGTGGCCGTGGGATTCTGGGAATATTGTGTGGCCGTGGGATTCTGGGAATATTGTGTGGCCGTGGGATTCTGGGAATATTGTGTGGCCGTGGGATTCTGGGAATATTGTGTGGCCGTGGGATTCTGGGAATATTGTGTGGCCGTGGGATTCTGGGAATATTGTGTGGCCGTGGGATTCTGGGAATATTGTGTGGCTGTGGGATTCTGGGAATATTGTGTGGCCGTGGGATTCTGGGAATATTGTGTGGCCGTGGGATTCTGGGAATATTGTGTGGCTGTCGGATTCTGGGAATATTGTGTGGCCGTGGGATTCTGGGAATATTGTGTAGCCGTGGGATTCTGGGAATATTGTGTGGCCGTGGGATTCTGGGAATATTGTGTGGCCGTGGGATTCTGGGAATATTGTGTGGCCGTGGGATTCTGGGAATATTGTGTGGCCGTGGGATTCTGGGAATATTGTGTGGCCGTGGGATTCTGGGAATATTGTGTGGCCGTGGGATTCTGGGAATATTGTGTGGCCGTGGGATTCTGGGAATATTGTGTGGCCGTGGGATTCTGGGAATATTGTGTGGCCGTGGGATTCTGGGAATATTGTGTGGCCGTGGGATTCTGGGAATATTGTGTAGCCGTGGGATTCTGGGAATATTAGATAGCAGTGGAATTTGAATACCTTGTAATAGTGACAATTTCGGCCGCTTTTTACTATAACCTACTTGCTAATTCATTCATTTCGTACTACTAAGAGTAAAGCATTCGGCCCTTTTAAAAAAATTAATTCCACAAGCTTTTAATCAGATGAACTACTACCGAAATAAAGCATAAATTATTAGATTACAAATTGGCATAAAAATATTATTTCTTAAATAGAAATTATTATTCCTTAGATGAAAACATTTTGAAGTGGAAAATTGCGGCGTAACATAAACACACACAACAGCTTGCATATATCAGATTAAGCAAGGCAGCAAGACAAGACTGTGGTAGTGAAAGCAGTTTAGCATTATGGTAGATTTAATTTAATGTACAATTTTTTTTTAAAAGCCATGCTTTAAACTTCATTTGAACTTATATAGATTTTTATCTAGATATACATATACCAATTCACAAATAATGCCGATATGCTACTGCCAGTAGCTAATGTAATGATTTTGTTACTGTGCATAAATATTGACTACTTGCTCGTTAGTAATAATTTGACCAGGAAAATGTTTTAAATGAACTGTTTGAAGCTCAATTATTTCACTAGGATTTTTAGCCAGGTCGAGTCAAATCAGCTTATCAATCAGTCCCGAAATACTTGGCGCAGAAGTGATACGGCACCAGATCGTGCAGCTCGGACGTGAGCACTGTCACATTGGGAAAGGCGGACAAGACGGCATCAACGCCGCGTTTAGTTGAGAATAAATTCAACAAGAAGATGCTAGACTCGGGTATTGCATAGTCTTGCACTAATAATTGCAAAGCTTTGGCAGCCACGCGACCGTCGCCAAGGACTGGGTACATGAGCAGCACTCGGCGCTGTTGAATGCCTGGAGGCAGCTTTACGTACACGGGCTCCGGCTGGGCGGACGAGTCAGCGTGTTCATTGTCCAGCTGGATCAGCATCTTGATGGAGGAGTGTTGAACAATGGGGTTTATACAGATACATAAGCAAGGCCGTCAAAAAGTTGACCAAAAGTCACTTTAAAGTACTTTATTGTCTGCGAATCTGAACCGACTCTGGGACGACGCAAGTGACTCTGGGACCGTAGAGTCTTATTTGAGGCGTGCTGGAGTCACTATAGAGTCACTGAGATGTGTTCAAAGCGCTTGACACAAAGATTATATCTATGCATCTATATATATCTATGCAGACATGATTAGCACCCTATACACCTGTAACATTAAGATTATCTATGCGAATGAGACATGATTAGCACCCTATACACCTGTAACATTAAGATTATCTATGCAAATGAGACAGGATTAGCACCCTATACACCTGTAACATTAAGATTATCTATGCGAATGAGACATGATTAGCACCCTATATACCTGTAAAATTAAGATTATCTATGCGAATGAGACAGGATTAGCACCCTATACACCTGTAACACTAAGATTATCTATGCAAATGAGACAGGATTAGCACCCTATACACCTGTAACACTAAGATTATCTATGCAAATGAGACAGCTAGGATTAGCACCTTATACACCTGTAGCATTAAGATTATCTATGCAAATGAGACAGGATTAGCACCCAAAACACCTGTAGCACTAAGATTATCCATGCAAATGAGACAGGATTAGCACCCTATACATCTGTAACACTAAGATTATCCATGCAAATGAGACAGGATTAGCACCCCATACACCTGTGACACTAAGATTATCCATGCAAATGAGACATGATTAGCACCCTACATACACCTGTGACACTAAGATTATCCATGCAAATGAGACAGGATTAGCACCCTATACACATGTAACACTAAGATTATCTATGCAAATGAGACAGGATTAGCACCCTATACACCTGTAACACTAAGATTATCTATGCAAATGAGACTACAAATGCTACAGCTCTCACAGCAACGCAAACTCAACAGCAATCTTACATACTAATAAGTATTTCCTACCTTTCCAATTCGAATGGCCCTACAGCAGTCTCGCAGACCCTTCTCCATCGCTTCGCCAGAACGCATAACGCTGACGCCGCAGTTGCCGCGAGTGTACCTGAGACCATCGTACTTATGACCTCCAGGTGTCACTACGGACAATGGCTCGTATGGCAAGCAATTAAGCGCCTCTTCTACTACTAATCGGATTAACCTATCGGCGTAAAACACAAAATCCGATCTGCTGGTGTCTTTATCTCGGAGCAGGGTGTGCAATTCCTTCAGTTGGCTAGTGGCCCGGAGTACTCGAATATTGCCAACACTGCCAACTGGCTCAAGCGTGCTGCCGCTGCCATTGATGCTCAAAGCAGTGTCGGGTACATCTGTGGCCGAGTCTCCACTGCCACCATTAGACAGGATTTGCTCATGCTGCTGCCGCTGCTGTAACTTTTTAGCCTTGCCTATGCCGCCTAACTGAGTAGTGCTAACTATCTCAGACATTGGGGTGATCAATAAGTTTTAATTATTGTCTGACAGTTGGCCAGTGCCTTTATAACACTGGTAAGTGTAGAAATAGCTGAAATTTTGATGGCCACAAATTATAAGTGACATATCAACGATTAGTATAAAGGGTTCATACATTTTTCGAAGCAAAAGACATCATTAAGATTTTGTACCTTTTAAAAACAAATAGAAAGCTTTTGAAGGTTGAAACAAACTATAGATAAAAGTATAGTACTTGCATCATCAGATAAAAGCATTGGTGACCAAATAATCTATTATATTTTTAATGTATTAGTACCTCAAAGTTACTGAATTGACAGAAAAAAATATGTTACGACCATAATGTTACGACCATAAGGCTGCCTTTTCTTTTGTATCTTTGTTGCCTTTTGAGTTTATATATTCTAATAAAAGAGTATGATTTCTAAAGATGTTCTTAGTCAAATTTTAAAAATGTATTGCAAAATATCAAAAATGAAAAATGTTATAAGACTTTTACCTTCCTATATACTAAAAATGAGTTGTCTGTATGTGGGTATGTGGGTATGCGATAGATTTCAGAAAAATTGGCTCAACCGATTTTCTTCAAACTTGCACCATTCGATCAGAAATTTTCCTGGGACGGTACATGCATCTTGGCTAAGAAATTGCTCAATGTTAAAGGGATTAAATATTCGAAAAACATGCTTTTTTGCAAAGGTCAAGCAAAATTTTCGACTTGAAATGCATTGTAAGAATGCTAGAGAAAAAACTGACTGGCTGAATTCCGATTGTGATAAAGATTGCATCACAACAAGTTGAAAACAGTGTCAAAGATATGCACACACGACTTGAATGAAATTGCATAACCATATTGGCAACTTAAATTGAGACTGATTCTGGCTGACTGAGAAATTGATTATGTCATAACTTTTTACTCCAATTGACTTGATGTAAGAATTGAATTATAAGGGCCACAATTCATGTTCTCCAATTGAAAAAGATAGCCCAGATGCGAACAGACTGGAATGCTATTGTAGCGACCTGGGTTCGAATCTTAGTAGTGCAAAAAAGATTTTTTTTTTATCAAAACACCTTAAAAACACAAAACTTCTAAACATAAAAGAAGCGCAATGTCAAACATAGAAGAGCTACCATTTCGAACATAAAAGAGCCAACATATCGAATATTAAAGAGCCACCATGTCAAACCTAAACGAGCCACCATGTCTAATATTTAAGAGGCACCATGTAAAACATATAAGTGACTTTATGTCAAACATAAAAGAGCCACCATTTCGAACATTAAAGAGCCACGATGTCGAAAATAAAAGAGCCACTATTTCGAACATCAAAGAGCCACTATGTCAAACATTTAGGAGCCACTTTGTCAAACATGAAAGAGCCGCCATGTAAAATAACAAAGAGCTACCATGTTAAACATTAAAGAGCCACCATGTTAAACATTTAAGAGCCTTCGTGTCAAACCTAGAAGAGCCACCATGTCGAACATAACAGAGCTACCATGTCAAACATTAAAGAACCACCATGTCAAACATTCAAAAGCCACATTGTCAAACATTAAAGAGCCATTATGTCGTACATTAAAGAGCCACCATGTCGAACATAACAGAGCTACCATGTCAAACATTAAAGAGCCACCATGTCAAACATTCAAAAGCCACATTGTCAAACATTAAAGAGCCATTATGTCGTACATTAAAGAGCCACCATGTCGAACATAAAAGAGCCACTATTTCGAACGTAAAAGAGCCACCATGTCTATCATTAAAGAGCCACCATGTCAAACATTAAAAAAGCCACCGTATCAAATATAAAAGAGTTACCATGTAGAACAAAAAAGAGCCACCATTTCGAACATAAAAGAGCCAACATGTCAAACATAAAGAGCCACCATGTCAAACATTTAAGAGCCACCATGTCAAACATATATGTGACTTTATGTCAAACATTAAAGAGCCACCATTTTGGACATAACAGAGCTACCATGTCAAACATTAAAGAGCTACCATGTCGAACATTAAAGAGCCACCATGTCGAATATTAAAGAGCCACCATGTCGAACATTAAAGAGCCACCATGTCAAACATTAAAAGTCACCATGCTAAACATTAAAGAGCCACCATATCAAGCATAAAAGAGCCACCATGTCAAACATAAAGAGCCACCATGTCAAACATTTAAGAGCCACCATGTCAAACATATATGTGACTTTATGTCAAACATTAAAGAGCCACCATTTTGGACATAACAGAGCTACCATGTCAAACATTAAAGAGCCACCATGTCGAACATTAAAGAGCCACCATGTCGAATATTAAAGAGCCACCATGTCGAACATTAAAGAGCCACCATGTCAAACATTAAAAGTCACCATGCTAAACATTAAAGAGCCACCATATCAAGCATAAAAGAGCCACCATGTCAAACCTAGAAGAGCCACCATGTCGAACATAACAGAGCTACCATGTCAAACATTAAAGAGCCACCATGTCAAACATTCAAAAGCCACATTGTCAAACATTAAAGAGCCATTATGTCGTACATTAAAGAGCCACCATGTCGAACATAACAGAGCTACCATGTCAAACATTAAAGAGCCACCATGTCAAACATTCAAAAGCCACATTGTCAAACATTAAAGAGCCATTATGTCGTACATTAAAGAGCCACCATGTCGAACATAAAAGAGCCACTATTTCGAACGTAAAAGAGCCACCATGTCTATCATTAAAGAGCCACCATGTCAAACATTAAAAAAGCCACCGTATCAAATATAAAAGAGTTACCATGTAGAACAAAAAAGAGCCACCATTTCGAACATAAAAGAGCCAACATGTCAAACATAAAGAGCCACCATGTCAAACATTTAAGAGCCACCATGTCAAACATATATGTGACTTTATGTCAAACATTAAAGAGCCACCATTTTGGACATAACAGAGCTACCATGTCAAACATTAAAGAGCCACCATGTCGAACATTAAAGAGCCACCATGTCGAATATTAAAGAGCCACCATGTCGAACATTAAAGAGCCACCATGTCAAACATTAAAAGTCACCATGCTAAACATTAAAGAGCCACCATATCAAGCATAAAAGAGCCACCATGTCAAACCTAAAAGAGCCACCATGTCAAAAATAAAAGAGCCACTATTTCGAACATTAAAGAGCCACTATTTCGAACATTAAAGAGCCACCATGTCGACCATAAAAGAGCCACTATTTCGAACATCAAAGAGCCACTATGTCAAACATTTAGGAGCCACTTTTTTGAACATTAAAGAGCCACCATGTCAAACATAAATGAGCCACAATGTAGAATATTAAAGAGCTACCATGTAAAACATTAAAGAGCCACCATTTGAAACATTAAAGAGTCACCATGTCAAACATTTAAGAGCCACCATGTCAAACATTTAAGAGCCACCATGTAAAACAAAAGAGCCACCATTTCGAACATTAAAGAGCCACCATGTCAAACATTTAAGAGCCACCATGTCAAACATATATGTGACTTTATGTCAAACATTAAAGAACCACCATGTCGAACATTAAAGTGCCACCATGTGTAACATAAAAGAGCTATATCATGAAGAACATCAAAGAGCCACCATTTCAAACATTGAAGAGCCACTATTTCGAAAATTAAAGAGCCACCATGTCAAACAATAGCCACCATGTCAAACATATATGTGACTTTATGTCAAACATTAAAGAGCCACCATTTTGGACATAACAGAGCTACCATGTCAAACATTAAAGAGCTACCATGTCGAACATTAAAGAGCCACCATGTCGAATATTAAAGAGCCACCATGTCGAACATTAAAGAGCCACCATGTCAAACATTAAAAGTCACCATGCTAAACATTAAAGAGCCACCATATCAAGCATAAAAGAGCCACCATGTCAAACATTTAAGAGCCACCATGTCAAACATATATGTGACTTTATGTCAAACATTAAAGAGCCACCATTTTGGACATAACAGAGCTACCATGTCAAACATTAAAGAGCCACCATGTCGAACATTAAAGAGCCACCATGTCGAATATTAAAGAGCCACCATGTCGAACATTAAAGAGCCACCATGTCAAACATTAAAAGTCACCATGCTAAACATTAAAGAGCCACCATATCAAGCATAAAAGAGCCACCATGTCAAACCTAGAAGAGCCACCATGTCGAACATAACAGAGCTACCATGTCAAACATTAAAGAGCCACCATGTCAAACATTCAAAAGCCACATTGTCAAACATTAAAGAGCCATTATGTCGTACATTAAAGAGCCACCATGTCGAACATAACAGAGCTACCATGTCAAACATTAAAGAGCCACCATGTCAAACATTCAAAAGCCACATTGTCAAACATTAAAGAGCCATTATGTCGTACATTAAAGAGCCACCATGTCGAACATAAAAGAGCCACTATTTCGAACGTAAAAGAGCCACCATGTCTATCATTAAAGAGCCACCATGTCAAACATTAAAAAAGCCACCGTATCAAATATAAAAGAGTTACCATGTAGAACAAAAAAGAGCCACCATTTCGAACATAAAAGAGCCAACATGTCAAACATAAAGAGCCACCATGTCAAACATTTAAGAGCCACCATGTCAAACATATATGTGACTTTATGTCAAACATTAAAGAGCCACCATTTTGGACATAACAGAGCTACCATGTCAAACATTAAAGAGCCACCATGTCGAACATTAAAGAGCCACCATGTCGAATATTAAAGAGCCACCATGTCGAACATTAAAGAGCCACCATGTCAAACATTAAAAGTCACCATGCTAAACATTAAAGAGCCACCATGTCAAACATTAAAGAGCCACCATTTGAAACATTAAAGAGCCACCATGTCAAACATAAAAGAGCCAACATGTCAGACATTAAAAAGCCAGCGTATCAAACATAAAATAGTTACCATGTCGAACAAAAAAGAGCCACCATGAAGAACATTAAAGAGCCACCATGTCGAACATTAAAGAGCCACCATGTCGAACATTAAAGAGCCACCATGAAGAACATTAAAGAGCCACCATGTCAAACATAAAAGAGCCACCATGTTAAACATAGAAGAGCCACCATGTCAGATGTTAAAAAGAGCCACCATGTAGAACATATATGTGACTTTATGTCAAACATATATGTGACTTTATGTCAAACATATATGTGACTTTATGTCAAACATATATGTGACTTTATGTCAAACATATATGTGACTTTATGTCAAACATATATGTGACTTTATGTCAAACATTAAGGAGCCACCATTTCGAACATTAAAGAGCCACCATGTCGAACATTAAAGAGCCACCATGTAAAACATTAAAGAGCCACATTGTTAAACATAAAAGAGCCATTATGTCGTACATTAAAGAGCCACCATGTAAAACATTAAAGAGCCGCCATGTCAAAACATAAAAATGCCATCATGTCAAACCAAAAGGACCCACCATGTCTAACAGAAAAGAGCCACCATGTCAAACATTAAAGAGCCACCATGTCAGACATAAATCTGGCATGATGTCAAACATTAAAGTGCCACCATATCGAACATTAAAGAGCCACCATGTCGAACATTAAAGGGCCACCATGTAGAACATTAAAGAGCCACCATGTCGAACATTAAAAAACCACCATGTCGAACATTAAAGAGCCACCATGTCAAACCTAAAAGAACCACCATGTCGAACATTAAAGAGCCACTATGTCAAACATAAATCTGGCATGATGTCAAACATTAAAGTGATACCATGCATATCGAACAATAAAGAGCCACCATGTCTAACAGTAAAGAGCCGCCATGTCGAACATTAAAGGGCCACCATGTAGAACATTAAAGAGCCACCATGTCGAACATTAAAGAACCACCATGTCGAACATTAAAGAGCCACCATGTCAAACATAAATCTGGCATGATGTCAAACATTAAAGTGCCACCATATCGAACATTAAAGAGCCACCATGTCGAACATTAAAGGGCCACCATGTAGAACATTAAAGAGCCACCATGTCGAACATTAAAGAGCCACCATGTCAAAAATTAAAGGACCACCATGTAAAACATTAAAGAGCCACCATGTAAAACATTAAAGAGCCACCATGTAAAACATTAAAGAGCCACATTGTTAAACATAGAAGAGCCACCATGTCAAACATAGAAGAGCCACCATGTCTGACATTAAAGAGCCACCATGTCTAACATTAAAGAGCCACCATGTCTAACAGTAAAAAGCCACCATGTCGCCTGCTATCTGGGGGTGCTTGCTATCTGGTGGTGCTTGCTATCTGGGGGTGCTTGCTATCTGGAGGTGCTTGCTATCTGGGGGTGCCTGCTATCTGGGGGTGCCTGCTATCTGGGGGTGCTAGCTATCTGGTGGTGCTTGCTATCTGGGGTGCTTGCTATCTGGGGTGCTTGCTATCTGGGGTGCTTGCTATCTGGGGTGCTTGCTATCTGGGGGTGCTTGCTATCTGGGGTGCTTGCTATCTGGGGGATGCTTGCTATCTGGGGGGTGCCTGCTATCTGGGGGGTGCTTGCTATCTGAGGGATGCTTGCTATCTGGGGGGTGCTTGCTATCTGGGGGGGATGCTTGCTATCTGGGGGTGCTTGCTATCTGGGGGGTGCCTGCTATCTGGGGGGATGCTTGCTATCTGGAGGTGCTTGCTATCTGGGGGGATGCTTGCTGTCTTAGGATGTTTTCTTTTCGCATTGCACTTCATCTGAGCAGTTTTTCTATTGACTATGTGAAGGCTTTGTTTGGCCATCTTATTGATACTTGTAGAGAACAGAGATTCTATCTAGATGTCCCCCATCGGGGGGCGAAGATTGCTAGTCCCATATACTAAAAATGAAATGTCTGTAGCTATGCGATAGATTTCAGAAAAATTGGCTCAACCGATTTTCTTCAAACTTGCACCATTCGATAAGAAATTTTCCTGGGACGGTACATGCATCTTGGCTAAGAAATTGCTCAATGTTAAAGGGATTAAATATTCGAAAAACATGCTTTTTTGCAAAGGTCAAGCAGCTCTTTCGACCTGAAATGCATTGTAAGAATGCTAGAGAAAAAACTGACTGACTGAATTCCGATTGTGATAAAGATTGCATCACAACAAGTTGAAAACAGTGCCGAAGAAATGCACACACGACTTGATTTAAATTGCGTAACCATATTGCTAACTTGAATTGAGACTGATACTGGCTGACTGAGAAATTGATTTTGTCATAACTTTTTACTCCAATTGACTTGCTGTAAGAATTGAATTATAAGGGCCACAATTCATGTTCTCCAATTGAAAAGAGATAGCCCTGATGCGAACAGACTGGAATGCTAATGTAGCGACCTGGGTTCGAATCTTAGTAGTGCAAAAAGATTTTTTTATCAAAACACCTTAAAAACACAACAAAACTGCTAAACATCAAAGAAGCGCAATGTCAAACATAGAAGAGCCAACATATCGAACATAAAAGAGTTACCATATCAAACATAGAAGAGCCACCATGTCGAACATTAAAGAGCCACCATGTAGAATATTGAAGAGCCACCATGAAGAACATTAAAGAGCCACCATGTCAAACATTTAGAAGGTTCCATGTCAAAGATTTAAGAGCCACCATGTCAAACATTTAAGAGCCACCCTGTCAAACATAAAAGAGCCACCATGTCAAACATAAAAGAGCCACCATGTCGAACATAAAAGAGCCACCATGTCAAACATAAAAGAGCCGCCATGTCAAACATAAAAGAGCCACCATGTCAAACATTTAAGAGCCACCCTGTCAAACTTAAAAGAGCCACCATGTCAAACATAAAAGAGCCACCATGTCAAACATAAAAGAGCCACCATGTCGAACATAAAAGAGCCACCATGTCAAACATAAAAGAGCCACCATTTCGAACATTAAAGAGCCACCATTTTGAACATTAAAGAGCCACCATTTTGAACATTTAAGAGCCACCATGTCAAACAATTAGAAGCCACCATGTCAAACATTAAAGAGCCACCATGTCGAACATTTAAGAGCCACCATTTCGAACATTAAAGAGCCACCATGTCGAACATTAAAGAGCCACCATGTCAAACATTTAAGAGCCACCATGTCAAACTTTAAAGAGCCACTTTGTCGAACATTAAAGAGCCACCATGTCAAACATAAAAGAGCCACCATGTCGAACATAAAAGAGCCACCATGTCAAACATAAAGAACCACCATGTCAAACATTTAGGAGCCACCATGTCAAACATATATGTGACTTTATGTCAAACATTAAAGAGTTACCATTTCAAACCTTAAAAAGCCACTATGTCGAACATTAAAGAGCCACCATGTCTAACATAAAAGAGCTATACCATTAAGAACATTAAAGAGCCACCATGTGGAACATAAAAGAGCCACCATGTAGAATATTAAAGAGCCATTATGTCAAACATTTAAGAGCCACCATGTCGAACATTAAAGAGCCACTATGTCAAACATTTAAGAGCCACCATGTCAAACATATATGTGACTTTATGTCAAACATTAAAGAGCCACCATGTAAAACATTAAAGAGCCGCCATGTCAAAACATAAAAGTGCCATCATGTCAAACATTAAAGTGCCACCATATCGAACATTAAAGAGCCACCATGTCGAACATTAAAGGGCCACCATGTAGAACATAAAAGAGCCACCATGTCGAACATTAAAGAACCACCATGTCGAACATTAAAGAGCCACCATGTCAAACCTAAAAGAGCCACCATGTCGAACATTAAAGAGCCACCATGTCAAACATAAATCTGGCATGATGTCAAACATTAAAGTGCCACCATATCGAACATTAAAGAGCCACCATGTCTAACAGTAAAGAGCCACCATGTCGAACATTAAAGGGCCACCATGTAGAACATTAAAGAACCACCATGTCGAACATTAAAGAGCCACCATGTCAAACCTAAAAGAGCCACCAAGTCGAACATTAAAGAGCCACCATGTCAAACATAAATCTGGCATGATGTCAAACATTAAAGTGCCACCATATCGAACATTAAAGAGCCAACATGTCAAACCTAAAAGAGCCACCATGTCGAACATTAAAGAGCCACCATGTCAAACATAAATCTGGCATGATGTCAAACATTAAAGTGCCACCATATCGAACATTAAAGAGCCACCATGTCTAACAGTAAAGAGCCACTATGTCAAAAATTAAAGGACCACCATGTCGAACATTAAAGAGCCACCATGTCAAAAATAGAAGAGCCACCATGTCAAACATAGAAGAGCCACCATGTCTGACATTAAAGAGCCACCATGTCGAACATTAAAGAACCACCATGTCGAACATTAAAGAGCCACCATGTAAAACATTAAAGAGCCACATTGTTAAACATAGAAGAGCCACCATGTCTAACATTAAAGAACCACCATGTCAAACATTAAAGAGCCACCATGTCTAACATTAAAGAGCCACCATGTCAAACAGTAAAAAGCCACCATGTCGCCTGCTATCTGGGGGTGCTTGCTATCTGGGAGAGCCTGCTATCTGGGGGTGCTTGCTATCTGGTGGTGCTTGCTATCTGGAGGTGCTTGCTATCTGGGGGTGCCTGCTATCTGGGGGTGCTAGCTATCTGGTGGTGCTTGCTATCTGGGGTGCTTGCTATCTGGGGGTGCTTGCTATCTGGGGTGCTTGCTATCTGGGGGTGCCTGCTATCTGGGGGTGCCTGCTATCTGGGGTCGCTTGCTATCTGGGGGTGCTTGCTATCTGGGGTGCTTGCTATCTGGGGGTGCTTGCTATCTGGGGTCGCTTGCTATCTGGGGGTGCTTGCTATCTGGGGGTGCTTGCTATCTGGGGTGCTTGCTATCTGGGGGATGCTTGCTATCTGGGGGGTGCCTGCTATCTGGGGGGTGCTTGCTATCTGGGGGGATGCTTGCTATCTGGGGGGTGCTTGCTATCTGGGGGTGCTTGCTATCTGGGGTCGCTTGCTATCTGGGGGTGCTTGCTATCTGGGGGTGCTTGCTATCTGGGGTGCTTGCTATCTGGGGGGTGCCTGCTATCTGGGGGTGCTTGCTATCTGGGGGGTGCTTGCTATCTGGGGGGATGCTTGCTATCTGGGGGGTGCTTGCTATCTGGGGGGTGCCTGCTATCTGGGGGTATGCTTGCTGTCTTAGGATGTTTTCTTTTCGCATTGCACTTCATCTGAGCAGTTTTTCTATTGACTATGTGAAGGCTTTGTTTGGCCATCTTATTGATACTTGTAGAGAACAGAGATTCTATCTAGATGTCCCCCATCGGGGGGCGAAGATTGCTAGTTTAGTTTCTATATGTCAAAAATCCTGTCGTTACAACCATAAGTGTCATTTAAGGTTTAATAGCATCTATACTAATGATGATATCTATATGAAACTCTATAAATATATTCTAGACAAAATAATCTTTCATTTAAAATATTGGTTTAGTATATTCTATTATTAGATTTCATTTTATAAGTAAAAATAACCTGTCATGTTACGACCATGCTTATATGGAATGAGCCATAGTAAGTGCATGTGTTATCTCATATCATGAAATATTCCTACCTAATGTATAGGAATACATGTATACATAGAGGTTGGATAAGATTAACTTTTTTGGGATCAAGGCAATATTGAGATCCCAATTATTGCCAAGATTCAGATTCTTTGATCAGGATTTGGATCCTAGGAGCTATCCTACCTAGACACCAATTTGGTTTACCATTTCTTCCAAAATACTATACAAATACTATACTTAAAATGGAGAAGCCTAATAGTACTTATAGTAGTTTTGTTTTTGCTAACATTCGATAAGAAAGTTCATGGTAAAATTGCATGCATTTTAAAATAAAAACTAGGTATATGCCATATACCCAAAAAGTTTTTTTGCCTTGCATCTGTTATATAAAAAGTCAAGACATAATACTTAATACACATTATATACACTAATACATGTAGACTAAGAGAAGAGATCTATTAGATGGACTAAGAAAGGGGAGATGGGAATTAGATATATGACATAATAGTACTTAAAGTTCTAGATATCTATAATTAGCAAAGTGATATAGCATTCAGAAGAAAGAAATTGAAAAACAACTACATTTTTGTGTTAACTGTATATTATTTTAGTGTCTAGCTTATAACAACTATAAAAAAACATAGAAATTAAACATTTGAAATTGTAAGTTACATTAAGAAACAAATATGTTTTACAATAGCTTATAACTTCATTGAAAATAGTTATAGTAATAATGCACTACATATACCAAGAAACTTAATAAGCACTATATTTATATGCCAAGAATATTAAATATCACTTAAATATACTTAAATCTTCAATTACAAAGGCCACCTTCTTGACAATAGGTGCTTATGGATATAATTAGCATGTTAAAATATCTTGGGGTAGGTTTCTATCTGCATATATAGGAGTTATGGTTTCCTATGCATATGGTATGACTTTTTAGGACCTTCTAAAATCTAATAATTTTAACCAAAAATAGCATTTTGAGAGTATATCTGACATTAAAACCCTATTTCCTATACCATGGTAGTTGGTTTTAAGTAAAATTATGCTAAAAATAAGCTAAAATGTTAAAATGAGTTAAAATTTAAGATTTAGAACCTAAGGTTTTTGAAGTCTAAATTTTGATCTTGCACTTTATATCAATTATATTATGGTATACACTAAAAGAAAAAATGAACTTATAAATATCTCATTAATTTTACTAAAATATACATATGCTAGAATAAATTCTTAGGGGCAACCTAACAATCTAGATATACTATCAATATCTATTTCCACATTGGTTAACCAAAAAATTAGTTAGACAAAGACAAAGATGGCTAGTTTTATTTGGAATATTTTAGCATTTTTTCTTATACAATTTGACCCATGATATAAATAGGATCCTAGTAGAATATCATACTATCTGGGTTTTTTTGCCAGAGGCAAGGTACAATATTATACTTTATACCCAATTTCAAGGTGCAATTTTAAGGCTCATAGTGCAATTTATCTTACTTTAAGAAACTAGGAATATAGATGTCTAAAAAGCCTTTTGTGTCCAAAGAATTCCTTGAACTCTTGTCTTTTTTTTCAGATTGAATGCAAATCTCTTTTTTAATTGTAGAAAACAATTTCAAAATTTAGTAGGTATATGCACTCTATTTACAAAATAAATAGTATATAATAAGGTATATAGCTTATAGGCAAGAATTTTCTTATATGCTTTGCCTAGTAGGCTCACTTTGCCAGGCATATAATCTAATATGCATAAATGTATGGGTATATACCTTTGTCCTTGTTGTATATTCTGATATAAATCAGAAGGGGCCTACATAGGGGTTTATACTTTAGTGTGCAAAATTATTATAAAAATAAAAATGGTAAAATGATAATAATTAAATAATGAGCTTTAAAGAAAAAGCAAAACTAATTTTGATATAGATAAATGTTGCTTTAACTAGATAATTGCATATATAAAACCTCAACACTGCATTGCCTATTTATTAGAAACTGCAAGGCCATGGCCAATTGAACTAAGGAGGTTTTTTTACAAATAGTGATTACCATTATTAAAATAAACTTAATTTTTGTATAAAATGATTTACTAAGGTTAAAAAAAGACAAAAAGGTTTAGGTAAAAATTGAAAGCCCTAGTCTAAAGCTTAGGTCTTAAGGAACCTTCACTTTAAATATTTTGTTTTTTTTTTGTTATTACATTTAAGATTTATATGTACATTATAACAAAATAAGTTTCATATATATCACTCTTAAAAAAACTTTTAATTCTTTTGATACCTAAATTCTTTAAAAAAATTATCATAAGGCCTATTCATCATTCAATTGATATTTTTATTTTTTGTTTACATTCTTGTTATCTTTCAACTAATTAGACCCCTTTTTCTTTAAAGTGTTTTATCTTTTGTTATGGAAACTGAAGGATACTTATACCTATTTTCAAATTGCTTTTTATACTACTTTTGTTTGCCAAATATAACTTTTTAAGATTCAAGCATACCAAATATGCATACCAATGAGCTATGAAGGGCTAGGGATAATACACACTAGAATTTTCTATAATATACTCATTAAAAATTAAAAATTAAAATTAAAATTAAAATTAAAAATTTAATTAAAAATATTAGTTTTTGATGCATATATACACTGATATGTTAGGCAGTGCCAAAACTTTCATTTTGTCTAGCTTAGCACCTGCCACTTTCTTGGGTATACCTGATGACAATATAAGGTTTTATAATCTAAAGAGAACCTACTAAAATAAACAGTAATCTCTAACAAGATCATACATGTACAACCTTGGGAATCACTCAGCCATTTCTATTAGCAACACATACATGTACGTCACTATTGGCTGAGAGCAGTCACGTGACTTATTTTGTCCAATAGCGACTTACATGTGTGTGTGTTACTTAGACTCCAGATGGTATACATGTATGCCAAAAAATTCCGGCATACAAAAGGACCTATAGTATACCATTTGCGCACAACTTGGTATGCAGAGGGGCCTGGCATGCCTTCTTGGCGTAGGCCTACAGCTTGGCAATGGCATATAGAAATTGTCGAGATAGCAGGTGGAACCAAAAGTTCTAAGTCCCTATCAATCTATACAATTAGTATACAAAAATGATTACGTTTACATTTGGTATAGTCTCCATATACATATAGTTACAATAGCTAAATTTTGACCAGAAAGAATAGCCAGCCTTTTACAAAAAAACAGATTCAAATTAAATTTAAAAACCCAGATTCAACTTTTCTAAGAAGTTAGAAGTCAAACAAAAATAGTAAAAATGAACTACTTCTATACAGTTTAGTAAAAAAATTACCTGTTTAAATATATTGATTTTTTAAATATCAAAATTTTGCAAGCTATTAATATTTGTCATAATTTGTATTTTCATTTTGGTATATTTTTGTATGTGATAAAAGGTTTGTTGGTGTACCATTGGTGTGCATGAGCTATGGAAGCAGTTTTTGTTCCAGTGTACAGTGGTACACAATCCTGACCCCCAGGATAGAATTCTTACACAAAAGCTCTTACGCGTTTGTGCATGCTTGTCAAATTTGTGCACGCTTGCATGCTGAAAAGGAGCCTACTTCCGCGATCTTGACAAGTGTGCGTGCTCCATCGAATGCACTTGCGCAAGAAGCTGTTTGCCTTAGAATCAGACAGGATTTGACTTTTACATGCATTCAACATGGTTATCTGCCATGTGGCATATATGCGCTCAAGTTTTCCTACTTTTCATAGTCTGGAAGGTTGTTTTTACACCAGAAAATTTCAAAATAAAAGTAAAATAAGGAATAATAGTTTTTAGCAAAAACAGAACTTACTTTAAAGTTTAATAAAACTCTTATACTTTTTAAAGAATATTTTCTTTAAAAAAATATAGTGTTCAAGCTACTTTACACTTGAAGTACAATTTTTTAATTTATGTTGGCATAGAATTCAAAAACTAGAAAAAGGAAATTTTTTTGCGCATGGGCCATGCTTTGCATTATGACTTATTTTTATAGCTGGCATGCACGCTTACGTACTGCTCCAAAGTGTGCGCGCATGTTTTCCTACCCTCGAGCCATATTACGGATCGTGTTATATGTACGCTGGAAAGTATCTAGCTATATAGTAAAGTGTACGCCAATAAAATACGCAAATTAAGGGTTCTAGTAATTTGTACGCCAATAAAAATGCATGATTAACAAGCACAAAAACTATAAAAAAAGCATGCCAAGGTGCGCATTAAAAAATTACCATAAAAAAGTAAAATTGAAAATGTACATCGTTTAAAAAACAAAAATAATTAGTAAAACAAAGTTTTTACATTTACTACTAGTTAAGGTACATTTTTTAAAAATAACTTTAATATATTGTTTGAATATTCAATTTATTATCATAACTTAGCAAAGTAACTTTATTGACTATTTAATGTAATTTATGTAATGGTGTCGTACATCAATGCTTTTGTATGCTGCGCTGAAAGCTTGAACAAGTATAGTTAAGAATTGTAAGCAGATGATTGTGCTTAGAGGTTGTATTTCCTCCAGTTACGATAGATGTACGCCAGCCAAAGAATTTGTACGCCAGATGTAAGCCACTTAAAGCATTTGTACGCCAGATGTAAGCCACTTAAAGCATTTGTACGCCAGATGTAAGCCACTTAAAGCATTTCTTCGCCAGGTGTACGCCAGCTAAAGCATTTGTATGCCAGAATTTTCCGGCGTATACTACACCTTTCGCAATATGGCCCTCAAGCAAGAATTCCATCCTGGCCTAACCTTGGTGTATTGCCAATAGAAATGGCCGGGTGAATCCCTAGGACTAGGTTGTGCCCAAGCATGAACAAGATTATTATGATATATTGATAAGGGATGCATACAAATTTAGTGATAGACAATTTAGGCAACAGAAATTTAACATAAAAAATTGGCAAAGAAAACTTGGCTACAATCTTGGGAAATTTAGCAAAAAGTCTTTGTCTAATTTATTGATTGCAACCAAGGCTTCAGATATAGCCATCTGTCAAACAAAATCCCTATATCTTTGGTTAATAATATAACATATTACTTAACCTGTCTGTTGCCAAATTATTCTACAGGGTGCGGCGTAAAAATCCGACCCCCCCGAAAATAAATAAATAAACGCGATTCATTATCAGTTAATTGCACTCAGAATGATGAAAACGGGTTTATTACAAAGCTATAACTGCATATTTATTAATCCTCGATGTAGCCTCCCCCAGCTTCAACCACAGCCTCAACACGACGTCGGAAAGCGCGACAAGTCCGTCGAACAAAATCCTCGTCCAAAGCGTCCCAGCTGAGCTGAATGGAGCGCTTCAGCGCGGCGACACTTGGGTGGCTGACAGCCTGCACTCCTCCTCCTGCATACGCGCCCAGATCCCAAAGTCCAGCGGGTTGAGATCTGGCGAGGAAGGTGGCCACATGTCCTTCGGCCACATGCAGCTGAGCGCCTCTGCCAGGTGATCTTGAGTGCGCTTCGCCGAATGCGCTGGAGCACCGTCCTGCTGGAAGACATAACGGCCATCAGGGTACTGCTGCTTGATCCAGGGGATGACCGAAGTGTCCAAGAGCCTGATGTAAGTGTCCGCATTGATTTTCTCGCCTTCCTCTACGAAGACGATGGGACACTTCTTTCCATCAGATGCCAGCACCCCGAGCACCATGACCTTGGCGGGATGCTTGGTGGCTGGGCTGAAGCGAACTTCTGGCGCCACCTGCTCCTTCTTCAGAGGTGACAAGTACCTGCTGTTGCGGCGGTTGAGCTGCGGATCCACCGTGAACAGCTTCTCATCCGAGAAGATGCGCACCACGCCGGCATTGTCAGCATCTTTCAGGAAGGCAAGCAGCTTCTTGCACCTGTCCAGCCTTCTCTGCTGAGTCGCAGCTGTCAGTCGTGGCCGAGCCTCAACAGCGCAGCTGGCCATGCCAAGGTCATCGTGCACGAGCCTTCTCATGCTGCGCTCGGACATCGCCATCTCGTCAGCCATCTTCCGCATGGATTGCCGCGGATTCTCAGACACTGACTGTTGGACAGCCTCAACTGTCTCCTCAGTTCTCTGCGAACGCGGTCGGCCACTTCCCTCTTGTCTCTCAAGACTGAGTCCGGCACTGAGGCGGCGCCTGGTGTCCTTCACCATGGTCCTGGACACACCCAGAGCAGCCACGATTTCAGATGTGGAGCGGCCCGCGTGGACCTGCTCCGACACAAGCTCGCGCTTAAGTCTCTCCATTGGAGTTGGTAAGAGTTGTGAACTTTGGCTGGCAGCAATAGCTCTTTCGCACCTTTATGCCGCCAGGAATAAAATATTGCGCAAATTGGTTGCGTAATCAGCGACTTACGAAACATTTTCATGGGGGGTCGGATTTTTATGCCGCACCCTGTATTGCCAGATTTGCTTTTGCCAAATTTAGTTAGGCCCTAATACCTATTTGATAGGATTCTTTTTACAAAGAGTTTATAATACATAGCAACTATCCATATTAGTGTTAGGCCTATAATTGCATGTACAACAGCCAGCAGATGGGCAATAATTTTTTACTTGTTTTATCCTACATTTGACATAGGCCTTCAATGTAGTCTCAATTCGTTACTATTTTTTGTTATGGGCCTAAATTGAATATTAGTTAGGGCCTACTTCCCAATAATTTGAACAGTATATGACAATTGGATACATACATACAAAATTCAGCCGTCATGCATGCAATTAAAACAGTCACTAGGTAGACAGCTGCTGTGTTCAGATCTATCAATACCAAGCTAGAAATATAAATCATCTATAGGCTTAATATTTTCCATGTTGTGCCAGATAGGTTAGCCTAACTTTGACAATTTGATACTCAACAACCGACAACAATACTAGTACCTACTAAAAGTACAATTATGGTTGCAGCCTTAGGGGAAGTTAGGCTTAGCCTTGCAGGCAGGGCAGGGCTAGCTGGCCTGGCTAGGCCTGTATGTATTAAATTTCTTAGACCTGAAAAGCAGGAAGTACAAGAAGGTCTTAACCATTTTTGTAAAGAATTCTTGTTAAATAAAAATTCAATAGGCCTATATTAACATACAGGCATGTAGCATTCTAAACATACCAGATGCAGATTGAAGCAGCTAGTCTGCTAGTCAGTTCAAATATAGAGATTTCCTAATTTCATGAAAAGGGACAACTTAAAAATATAAAACGTGTAGGTTTTTACAAATTTAAAAATTCTGCACGTTATTTTTGAGACGTATTTTAATCTGTTTCTTAGGTAATTTTAAAGTAACTTATCTAACTTTAAAAAATAAATAGCATGTTACTGACTATAACTTTGTTTCAATGGAAAAATGCCGTTTACTTTTTTAAATAGCTGCGAAAAAGCAATGCGTACTTACATCAGACACTGCAAAAATTCCGGCTGGTAGAAAGTAGTTTTATAGACTGATTTAGATCAAAACAGACGCCTACTGTCTAGCCCGGGAGTTTATTTTGTACGTACAAGCACATGTAGGCGATTTTTGAAGGAAATACGATTCTAGGTTTTCATTACATTTTCTCTTGCATTAGCAGCCCAGCTTGTAGCGAGTTTGACAATTCTATTTTTACCTTCTTAAGAGAAGAGTACTATAGAATTGAAGAAAACTAATATTCTTGCTTAAAAAGAATAATAAAATCGGAACCCAGACAATTTTACGCAGCGGTCTATAATAATATTTTAACGAGACATCATCAATATGCTTATTTATTCATTAAAGTTGAAGAAACTGCGCGTTAATATTGATTGGAGGCACAAAGATGTTATGGGAGCATTTCCATCAACATATTTTAGGGAAAACACGGCAAACGCAAAGCTAGGTATAAAACTGTGTTATATTACGTAGTAGTCATTTAAATTGAATTTTGCGTCCGACATCCTCGTAATTATACGAGGATTACCATCTCGTATAAAAGCTAATTTTTAGAAAACTGTAACTTAAGCTTGTTTCACATTATCACCAGTTGCTCTACGGCTAAACATGACAAAAAACCAATTTATACATTGGTGTGAGCCAAACTGTAAAAATTTCTAGCAATCTTCGGCTTCCGTAGAACTACTCGTGTACTAAGAAATCCAAAATAGCAAAACAGACACAAGGGAGGGACATTTGTAGGTTTAACGATGCAAAAGTTTGGTCGGCAGTTTTAGCTTCTAATATTTGGTAACTACAAGGTTTGTTCAAAAAACAAAAGCCCAAAAAATAGTTTTCAACTAAGCTAATAAGTTTAAACATTAAATAGACGTTGTGGTATTTGCGATACAAAATAAAACCGGACAAATTGTTTACAAAAATATAGGGGATAAAATTTGGATAACCCGAACGAACAAATTTAAACTATTAAGAACTGCATAAAGAATTTGAACAAAGCCGAAAGTTGAAAGAAAATAACTTCGACTACAAAAAATAATGTACGATTGAATGAAACCACGGCGAAAGAGGGTAAAAACAGGGTGAAACAAAGCACAGGAATTTGGGGCAGAGGAGCCTACATATTATTAGAGAATTAAATACCACACATAACATCATGTACCAGCCAATATGTTCGCCTAAATTTAACAGAAGTTTAAAGACAGATGGAACATTCTTACATAAAGTATAACTGCGTTAAGATGCTTTCAACTAATATAATAAATACATAAGCTATAAATATGATATTTGGTATTAACCTAACTATGAAATTAGGAGTAACCTAAAAATAATTAGGAAAACAATAAATAAGCAAACTATAGTGTTTTATTAACTGCCAGATAAATGTCAGTTAGCACTAATGCTTTCAACCAATCAATGAGCGACCTATTCGGTTTTGGAGGCTTCGTCAAAGTTGCCAGTGAGCTCCGGTACATCGTCGTCGTCTTTGTCCGCGGCAGCGGCGGCGGCCGCTGCTTCAGCATTGTTGCTATCGTCGCCCTCTTCTGGCTTTGAGGCGGAGCCTTTGAAAAAGGTTTTTTAAAAAGGCTTAGTTTAACAATTCATTAAACTTCAGAATATATCAATTAGATAAAGAAACAGTTTTTAGGATAATCATTTTACAAGGGATCTGTGAGACAACCTATTGAGACAAGTAGGCGAATAAAGATTTTCGAATCGTAAAGTCTTTCGGATACGACTAATAGAATTACGCAAGTGGCGTGGAAATGAAATTATCAATACAACTTTTAGTATAGCGAACTAGCAATCTGCGCCCCTAGTTGGGGAGGCAACAGAAGGAATATTTTTATTGAATAAACTACACTTCGGTTTTGACTTTGTACATTCGCTCTTGTTTTGTTAGTATCCTAAGGAAAAGATGTTCAAAGCAAAAACGCATCCGTCCTGAGAGCCAGCTATCTAGCTTAATATTTCAGCATCCTATGTGACCTTTGTCATCAAAGCCTCCCTTTAGCCACGGCTTATCCCCAACATTCCTTATGATTTACCAATACGAGTACCTTTAGCTTCGCCTACCAACAACTTCCAATTGATCATTGGTATCTCAGCAACCCCTTCGCCCCTTTCCCAGGAGGCCATCCCCTGAAGTTATCAACTCATCAATTGATCAAGTTATCAACTAATGAATCAATCAAGTTATCAACTAATGAATCAATCAAGTTATCAACTAATCAATCGATCAAGTTATCAACTAATGAATCAATCAAGTTATCAACTAATCAATCGATCAAGTTATCAACTAATCAATCGATCAAGTTATCGACTAATCAATCGATCAAGTTATCAACTAAGGAATCGATCAAGTTATCAACTAATAAATCGATCAAGTTATAAACTAATGAATCGATCAAGTTATCAACTAATGAATCGATCAAGTTATCAACTAATGAATCGATCAAGTTATAAACTAATAAATCGATCAAGTTATAAACTAATCAATCGATCAAGCAATTATCTAACCGATTGATCATGCAACCAACTAACAAACCAATCCATTAATCAACATATCAATGTATCAAGCAATTAACTATTCCATTAAATAAGTAGTCAACTAATCAATAGAGCAAAATTTCAACGAATCAACGTGTTTATTAGTGAACAAAATAAAGATTACGCACCAGTATCAGATACATAATGATTACTTACTCAATCCAGCGGCCATTTTCTTTAAGCTGGCAAAACTCTCCGGGCCCATCTGATTCCACACAGTTGGCAGCAGTTCCGTCAAGCTTTTAGTCTCAGCTTGGCCAGTGATGGCAAAGGTATTAGCCTGAAGCGAAGCCTGAACCTTCGGATTGGTGAAGTGGATCACTTCTCCGCCTTCGCGAAACATATTGACCTCCTCAATGCCCGGGATGGCATTGACGCCGAGCTTCTTCAGTGTAGTGGTGACTTTGCGCTCGTCTGTGCCAGTGTTCTTGTGCACAATCTTCTTCTTCCGCCTGGCGGAGCCTTTGCCACCAATGCGGATAGAGTCTACCTGGGACTTAAGCTTGTCTATCTTGGCTTGCCGATTCTCCATGACCGTGACTTGGCTGTAAGTAGTGACAATTTTTAACCCTTGCAAGATGGCATATTTGTGCATACAGCCAATATTTTGCAGTCACCAAACTTAAACCTACTAGACTTCATTATATAAGGATATATAGTCTGGCTCGAGCCCACACAGTTTGCTACCCAACTGTCACTGCACTCAAGAACAGTGCTACTGAGAAGTAGATGAGTATGTCATCTGACTTTATCATCAAAGTATGCTTTAGTTTCCAAACAAGGCAAGAGAGAGTTCTGGTTTGCAATGGTTACAATAGTTACTAAGCTTGCCTTTCATAGTTATCTGAACTAAACTGTCTTTAATTTTTGCTTTGGTGCTAAATTACAAGTTTTTTATCAACCCATGGGTCAAGTTTTATGCAACACCTGGTATATACCTTATAGTCTTGAATACATGTCATGCAATTTGGGTGGTCATTTTGTCTTAGCACTGTCAGTTTCTCTGCTATAGGTCTATGTGGAATGAACAGCAATGTGTGAGAGAGAGAGAGAGAGAAACACTAGGGTAGATAGTTTATCAACATTGTGTCTAATGGAAACAATAATCATCAGTGAAGTAACAAAACACATTTTCTTGCAAAGAGCCACATCTTTCTAGAAGTAATTGTTGCTTTTTTAATTTTTCTACATTTAAATAACTTTTTTATCATTACTTTTGCTAATATTAATGTAGACAATTAAATAGTAAAACATTTTAAATATATTTTTTAATAAAAAAATTCAAAGAATATACATTTATATACAGTTTTTCTATGCATATAAATACTTCAAAAGGGTTTAACTAAAATTATAAAAAATTTTTGTAAATGTTTTACTACTTGACCAATTTTAAAAACTAAGGTGTTTTTTACTGAGACAAATGAGATTTATCAAATGAAATAGGCCTAGATAAAAAGAAATACTAAAAAATAACTTTCTGTAATAACTTTGAAGGCAAAGGCTGGCTTGTTGCACAAATTGGTTTGCTCTGCTGAGCTAAGAATTGCAGAGATACTAGAAAAGAAGTGCCCTTTCTAAGCAGAGTGGGAGGCACCTTTAAGGAAGTATATTTGGGGTGGGTACGCCCTAAGCTTTGTAGAGGGAAGGCATGAGTAGGACGCACATAGACAGTGGAGAGATACAGACAATGGGGTGAGTCACACGCAGGTGGAGAGATAGACAGAGAGAGATGTTGGAACCAGACAGACACACAGTGATTCAGACAAAGGGAAAGTGCATACACAAAACACTAAGAGTTTATAATGTCTATGGCACAAATGCCACACTTTCAAAAGCTTACTAGAATTCACAGTGTAGAAAGATATTAATATTATACTTTTATTTCATTGTTTTCCATTGTTCTATGATTGCAACTGTTTCATTTAAAATGAAAAAATAATTCAACAGATGAAAAAGGAAAATAGTTAATGGATTCTTATATAGGCAAGAAAATCTATTGCATACCACATTTAATATTTTTTTAATTCTTAAGTGGCCTAATCTAGTAACTAAACTTAAATAGCATGAAAGTCTACTACTACTACTCATAGAGTAACAAAAACTAGAGTTAGGCACTAGTCTATTAATAAGCATTAATCTGTTAATAGACATTAACCATAAATATACCTAATAAGCATGTAGATTTTTGTACTAATGAGACAGTCTAATTAGTTAGATATCTTGTTTGCTTGTTGCGTGCCTCAATAGTATCTTTATGCCTTAATCATTCTGTATGCCTTTTTCTATAGTTCGTTTTTAACGCGCAGTGTTCTCAAAATAATTTCTAATAATAGTAGTCTTACTGAATAAATAAATTTGCACTAATAAGAACATAATCTGTTATCATACCTTCTTGTAACTATTTTGTAGTATAATAATTTGTTAATATCTGTCCGCCATTTTTGCTGCTTTTAGTATAAAAGAAGCGAAATATATTGAAAGAAAGCTAACCTGCCCTATTGCAGCCAATGGCCATTTTCGTGGACGGCGTCCGGCGCGGATTGGCCTGGCGGCGGCGCGGCGCGCGCGGCGGCGCGGCGCGTGGCGGCGGCGCGCGGTGGCCTGGCGTGTGGCGGCGGCGCGCGGCGCGCGGCGAGCCATTGACTGACTAATTGAACCAAATCACTGATCCTGGGGACTGGCCCTGGCGCAGTACGGGTAGATGTCTGGCGCGGGAAAGGGGGGCGTCCGGCGCGGTTCAGACCTTGGCTGCAATAGGGCTAACCTGCTGCCTGGCAATTTGATAACCTGTTCACCTTGGCTTGCCGCCTTCAGGCTCCTACTATTAGGCCTTAGTGCCGCTCTGTTCTAAAAATAGCTATTGAGTCAGACTTGTTTCTTTAAAGGCGAGCAGTCACCCCTTTATCCCCATATCCCTCTCTCGAGAATGTACAACCCCCCTTCTGACGAATTGCTACACCCCTCTTCACCAAGCCAAACAGGCGTGCAGCCTTTCCCTACTCCCTGACCCCTCAGCTTGACCTGGTATTTGGCCAACTCCCCAACCAGACTCCCTGTTAGCTCTGGCCTCAACTCCCACATCAGGCATATTGCCTCCTTATCCCACTAGGCCTGTTGCCTAAGCTATATACCCCTCATTACTTCCCTCACATCAGGCATATTTGCCTCCTTACCCCGTTAAGGCTTTTAGCCTGTCATTCTTTGATTAGGCATATTGCCTTCTTAATTCCCTATCTGAATCCCCCTGATGCCAGGCATTCCCCACTGAAGATTAGAATTCCCCCCTTTGCGCAATTCTCAGGCAACTCTGATCCACCGTGTAGCCATTTTCAGATTAGATTATATAGACAGTGTCTTGCCGCTAGGACACTAGGTTACCAGGAGCAACCTTAGGCTTACTCCTACTAGTAATAGTAATTGCATATTTCTTCCCAAATTCAAAGAAATTCCCGAAAATCCCTGGCAACCCCAATCCCCTTTTACAACAAATTTAGTGTTAGCAAAAGGATAAATTGTCCTCCCTCACGACCCTTACAACACTAATTTAATGTAAATTGGACTAAAATCATCTGGTTTTGATTATTTTTTACCATAAGACAATGCAAAATAGATGTGTAGATGAAGAAATAGATAGGCAATTAAAAAATTTCTGGATAAAAGCATACTTTGGTCCAGATTTATACCTGTTTTTCTAACAATTACTTATACTCCTGTTTGTCTACCTTGAACTAGACAGGAAGCCAAAGAATTTCTAGTATATTTTGGTTTATATTTATACCAAGTTTCATAGCCAGCAACTTATTCACCTAAATATCCATTCAGACATAATGGCAATGGCAAAACTTTTACTAATGAAAAATTTAAAGCATTTTGCTAACTTTATAATATGTGCCACTGCTACACTTTTATTATCCCCTATCATTCCTAGTCTAATGGACTAGTAGAAAGATTTAATAAACATTAAACAAGTGAAATTTATTCATTTGTCTAATTAATAAAGACCACAAAGATTGGGACTTACTGATACCCACAGCCCTTGTAGCCTTAGAAACAGATCCAATGCAACCATAGGCTTTTCCTTACATTTCCTACTCTTTGTTGATAGAAAAGCTATATACATTGAGGTATGATAGGTAAATAGGGTCAAATAGATAGTTTAGCATTAGAAACTTAGTGGCATTTAGTGGGATTAGTTAGAGTGAAGCAATAGGCCTACAACAACTTAATAACACCAGTAAGAATATAGAAAATAGAGCGAGGGCAGTGAGAGAGAGCATAGAGCACAAAGAGCTAGCAAGCTAGCAAAAAGCCCTCCTCCGTGCATTTGTTAATCTGGATAGGTTACGCAACACTTGTTTGCATGTATAATGCTGACCATTTGCTGGTTTGATATAGAATGACCTAGGTGGACTAATTTAATTGAGTTGTGCATTGTGTACATGATTTCAATGTTGTTCTTTAGACTTGACTGGCTAGCTTTTAACTAAGGCTCATTCACACTGACTTGAAATGAGCAACCCAGTTATGTGACTTGTGTACTTGGGGATAAAAAATGATATACAAATTGTGCAATCACACAAAATTGGCCAGGTTTATTATTGTGTCAACAAGCCTTAAGTCCTTGCGAAGTTAACTTACAGGAAGGTATACTAGAATTTTTATTTAACTTTTGATGCACGCATGAATTTGGCTTTAATAGCTAACGAGCCACTTAACAGCCAGGCATTTTTTTGTTATTTTAAGAAGCAACATTCAGATAACGAGAATTTAAAAAACTAAGCAATAATATGCAAGATGAAGCCAAGAGGAACTGTCCAACAATTGCTAGGGTCTTTTGTAGCCAGTTGGTTAGCAGTCTTGTTGTATGGATCATGACACATACACAAGTAAGCATCAATTTTTTTCTGTCATGGCTTACCAGTCAAACAGTTTATTGGTTTTTATTGTAATTAATTATTGTTAATACAGATTTAATCCTGGACAAATGGTAGTAGTACCGGCAGCATTTTTTCTATGCTAATATGCGATGATTCTTTTGCTGAAATTTGAGTGTCCGTGTTTGTAAGTTCAGTGCCGTGCAAGTGGCATCCCTGTCAACTGGGCAACACAATTTGAATTGACAGTGCATTTGTAAAGCCCGGCACAAAATATAACAGTGCCAATAATGATCTAGAGATTTCGGCCAACACGTCAAAGGGTTTGATGATTAAACTTACCGATGAGCAAGTTCACATATGGGAACTGCGCCTTACTTTGAGTTGTATTAGCAACTTATGAGGAAAAAAAGTATGAAAAATTGCGCACTGTATGTATTTAAAACAGGAAATGAAAAGGTCATAGCTATGAAGCCTAGCAAGATAGGTTCCTGAATAATTATACTGCTGTTCGGAATTTTTACAGAGTTGTGGATGTCATTGGTATACTCGTTAGTTTGCAAACAGTAGTCCAGCTGCAGAAGAACAATGGCATGCAATTGCAAAAAGCTACAGTGACATTGACTGATCAGTCAGCTAAAAAAGTTGTGTGCACCTTTTGGGAAGCTTCTGCAGACCAGGTGGCAGATTGGCGAGAAGGCAAAATTCTTCTGCTTAAGGGTGCAAGAACTAGCAGGTACAAGGAATTTTGCTCAACACTTCCAACGCATTTTCTGTCTACCAGCCTAAGCTACCTGATACTGAGGGTTTGCAAACCTGGTTTGAGAGACAAACTCATGGCAAACTGTTGATTCCTACTGCAATAATGTCATCGCCACATCTTGGCTCACAAAGGCAACCAGAAGCAGCACAGATTACCATCTAGTTGCCTGCAAGGACAGCTGTAACAAAGATTGTTGTCCAAATCGAAAGCAAAGAGGTGGGTTAAACTATGATTTCATTGTTTCCATGCTAAATTATACTCTTAAACACCTTTATTCTCAAGAATATGATTAGACGTAGGAAATAAAGTAGTGAATATTTAATTCATTTCATTTAATTGTATCTTAAATTTGGCAGAAAATCTTCTTTGAGGAATAGTCCAACAAATGTTCAAGGTATCTTTGAGCTGAATACATTGCCAATAGCTCTGTCTACAAATGTGTATATTCATCAATGGAAATTAAAGTTGACTAACATCAATTTACCTCTGAAACTAATTTATTTTTTGCAATTTTGAACCAAATAAATAAGGGATTAATTTAAAACTTATGGATGAAAAAAATACGAAAACCTAGTTGCTTTGCGATTATTATAAAGGAGCTAAGTATATTTTTATACTATATTGAAGAAGTTTATAGTGGGCTTATAGCAGGATTATTACAGTACTGCTTTGGGAAATTTTCTAATCTTTCAGTAGACAGTTAGTCTATAGCTATATAGGGGCATAATCTTTATTCAGCATATAAGAACATACAATTTTTATAAACTGGCATAGGACTCATAACTTGTTCAACATTGGGGATAACCTGATGGGTAATAAATGATAGGCCTACTGGGAGTGTGGGTAATTTACATATTAATCCAGTCTAATGTCTAATGATTTGATTTTCAGCCAAGTAGTTTTTCATTTTTATGCTCTGCAAATAGGCTGGGTTGCTAGTCCTTACTAAAGCCTATTTAAGAAAAATGCAAAACTCATATTTTCTATGCTATATGTTTATATATTAGGCTATATTAACATTAACAAATTACTATCTATTAGTATTACTGATTATATTTAGACAATAGACATCCATTAACTAACTTTTACAATTAGCTTACTAAGCCTACTAAGGGCTAAGGTCAGGCCTAGGTCCCTAATGTCAAATGAAATGAAATTTAAAGCCTCAAGCTCAATAAATTAAGATTAAGTAATGGTTTTTGTTATTAATGAAAGTTAAGAGTTTCATTAATAGTATACATTGTCCAATAGTAATACTGACAAAAATTAAAAACTGAAATGTTAGAACTAGACTTATGGTAGGGCCTATGAGGACAAGCCTGCTGCCTAGCCCAATAAATGGATTACAGTTGTTTCCGTGACAAGATATTTCAGTGACAAGCAAAACTAAAGTCATTTTAATGAAAAGAAAAATACCCTTTTAGTGATAGCCATTCTGTTTTTAAACAGAAAATTAGGCCCTACCTTGCAAATCTTAAGGGATATTGAATCTAATAAAACTTGTCACCAAAATGACTAGGCCTATTTGTCACTGAAATGTCTGTCACCAAAATGATTTGTCACCAAAACAACTGGTACCTAATGCTAACAATGCTATTAGTATCATGTCATTGATAGGGCTACAATACAATAGTACAGATACATATTTAGCACCCAATAAAAACATTAGCTAAAGCTAGGTAGGGCAAGGGCCAGGCCAGCCAGGGGCTGTAACAGTGGCTGATGAGTGAAGACTGAAGAGTGAAGCAATTGAAAATTGTTTTCTATTACAATCGATGATTTTTTTGTTGGCTGTAGGCCTGGTGCCTTCACGCTTCAGCTGCTGATTAAAAATAGTTTCAACCCACTTCGGCGAAGGAATTTCCGGCAATAGTCAATAACGGCGAAATTGACTATTGCCTTTCGCAATGACCATTTCGTCTAAAGCTGACCATTTCGGCGAAAGATTTGTTCCAAGCTTCGCTGAAGATCTTTGTTGTTTAAGAAGAGAGTAAAAAGAAAGACGACGTGCTTTATAAAGACTAATTTTATCGTGACACGTTTTTGTTTTGTCGCAGTTTAATTTAGTTGTTTTATTAGTCGTTCTGTTACGGTGGGATTTCAAAGTATGATTTTAGGAACTGGAAATTACTGAAAAACACACACCGTCAGGTCATCCCAATCTATCGAATGCATATCGATAGATCGCATGTACTTAACACAGCTACGAGCTAAGTCATAAGTTTTTAAATTTTCTAACTGCATGTAATTGCAGCAATGAACAATTTATTAAAAGCTTCAATCTCCAGTGGTTTATTTCATTTGCAATTATATACCTGGCCGATCTTTTCGCCGAACTGGTCACTTTCTTTCGCCGCAATTTACATCCATTTAAATTAAAAATTTACTTTCGCCAAAGCGTCTATCGTCGAAAATTCCTTCGCCGAAATGGGCTGTCCTTAAAAAGGACATTATCATTCTTATCATTCCAGTCACGACCATTTTGGCAACATAATGTTGGTACAATTCGGTAAAATCAAAATTTAATGTTTTTAAACTTTCTTAGTATTAAAAAAGTTAGTTAAAAGTGTTAAGGTTATTCTCTCTGTAATACATTGTGCAACTACGAGCCATTTTGATTTCTTTTACAAGAAACTAGACAACTGGATTGCCGAATTTTCACATGATATGATGGATACACAAATAGCAGTAAAATAGGCCTAATCCTTCAGTCACTCATAAAAGATAGTTCTATCTTAAAAACATTGGTTTATAATCTAATCTAATCCTATATACTAAAAATGAAATGTCTGTAACTAACTAGCTATGCGATAGATTTCAGAAAAAATGGCTCAACCGATTTTCTTCAAACTTGCACCATTCGATCAGAAATGTTCCTGGGACGGTACATGTATCTTGGCTAAGAAATTGCTCAATGTTAAAGGGATTAAATATTCGAAAAACATGCTTTTTTGCAAAGGTCAAGCCAAATTTTTGACTTGAAATGCATTGTAAGAATGCTAGAGAAAAAACTGACTGGCTGAATTACGATTGTGATAAAGATTGCATCACAACAAGGTGAAAACAGTGCCACAGAAACGCACACAAGACTTCATTGAAATTGCGTAACCATATTGCTAACTTGAATTGAGACTGATACTGGCTGACTGAGAAATTGATTATGTCATAACTTTTTACTCTTACCGACTTGCTATAAGTATTGAATTATAAGGGCCACAAGTCATGTTCTCCAATTGAAAAGAGATAGCCGGATGCAAACAGACTGGAATGCTAATGTAGCGACCTTGGTTCGAATCTTAGTGGTGAAAAATGTTTTTTTTATTAAAACACGTTAAAAAACACAAAATTCTCAACATTAAAGAGCCACCATGTCGAAACATTAAAGAGCCACCATTTCAAACATTAAAGAGCCACAATGTCAAACATTAAAGAGCCACCATGTCGAACATAAAAGAGCCACCATATCAAACATACAAGAGTTACCATTTCAAACCTAAAAGAGCCACCATGTCGAACATTAAAAAGCCACCATGTCAAACATTAAAGAGCCACAATGGCAAACATTAAAGAGACACCATTTCAAACCTAAAAGAGTTACCATGTCAAACATTAAAGAGCCGCCAGGTCAAACATAAAACAGACACCATTAAGAACATTAAAGAGCCACCATGTCGAAAATTAAAGAGCCACCATGTCAAACATAAAACAGCCACCATTTCGAAAATTAAAGAGCCACCATTTTAAACATTAAAGAGCCACCTTGTCAAATATTAAAGAGCCACAATGTCAAACATTAAAGAGCCACCTTATCAAACATTAAAGAGCCACCATGTCAAACATTAAAGAGCCACCATGTAAAACATTAAAGAGCCACCATGTCGAACATAAAAGAGGTACCATGTCAAACATTAAAGACCCACCAGGTCAAACATGAAAGTGCCACCATGTCAAATATTAAAAAGCCACCATGTCAAACATTAAAGAGCCACCAGGTCAAACATGAAAGTGCCACCAGGTCAAACATATACATGACTCCATGTCAAACATTAAAGAGCCACCATGTCGAACATAAAAGGGCCACCATGTCAAATATTAAAGAGCCACCATGTCAAACATTAAAGAGCCACCAGGTCAAACATGAAAGTGCCACCATGTAAAACATTAAAGAGCCACCATGTCAAACATTAAAGAGCCACCAGGTCAAACATATACATGACTCCATGTCAAACATTAAAGAGCCACCATGTCGAACATAAAAGGGCCACCATGTCAAATATTAAAGAGCCACCATGTCAAACATTAAAGAGCCACCAGGTCAAACATGAAAGTGCCACCATGTAAAACATTAAAGAGCCACCATGTCGAACATTTAAGAAGCACCATGTCAAACATAAAATAGCCACCATGTGAAACATATAGGTGACTCCATGTAAAACATTAAAGAGCTACCATACCAGACATATACATGACTCCATGTCAAACATATACGTGACTCCATGTTAGACATTTAAGAGCCACCATGTCGAACATTAAAGAGCCAACGTGTTAAAAATACAAGAGCCACCAGGTCAAACATATATATGACTCCATGTCAAACATTAAAGAGCCACCATGTCGAACATAAAAGGGCCACCATGTCAAATATTAAAGAGCCACCATGTCAAACATTTAAGAGCCACCATGTCAAACATTTAAGAGCCACCATGTCAAACATATACATGACTCTATGTCAAACGTTAAAGAGACACCATGTCAAACATTACAGAGCCACCATGTCAAACATTTAAGAGCCACCAGGTCAAACATGAAAGTGCCACCATGTAAAACATTAAAGAGCCACCATGTCAAACATATACGTAACTCCATGTCAAACATTGAAGAGACCCCATGTCAAACATTAAAGAGCCACCACGTCGAACATAAAAGAGCCACCATGTAAAACATATACGTAACTCCATGTCAAACATTGAAGCGACACCATGTCGAACATAAAAGAGCCACCATGTCGAACATTAAAGAGCCACCATGTCGAACATAAAAGAGCTACCATGTCAAACATTAAAGAGCCACCATGTTAAACATAAAAGAGCCATCATGTCAAACATATAAGTGACTTTATGTCGAACATTAAAGAGCCACCATGTCTAACATTAAAGAGCCACCATGTCCAACATTAAAGAGCCACCATGTCAAAAATTAAAGAGCCACCATGTCTATCATTAAAGAGCCATCATGTCAAACATTAAAGAGCTACTTTGTCTAACATTAAAGAGCCACCATGTCAAACATTAAAGAGCTACTTTGTCTAACATTAAAGAGCCACCATGTCAAACATTAAAGAGCCACCATGTCAAACATTAAAGAGCCACCATGTCAAACATAAAAGAGCCACCTTTTTGAACATTAAAAAGCCACTTTGTAAAACATAGAAGAGCCCCCATGTCAAACATAGAAGAGCCCCCATGTCAAACATAGAAGAGCCCCCATGTCAAACATAGAAGAGCCCCCATGTCAAACATAGAAGAGCCACTATGTCAGACATTGAAAAGCCACCGTATCAAACATAAAAGAGTTACCATGTACGAGCGTAGAACATAAAAGAGCCACCCTGTTAAACATAAAAAGATACACAATTTCAAACGTAAAAGTAAGCGAATTTTAAAGGAGCCGCTATAATGCTAAGGAAATTGTCGCACTAGCTACTTATTGTCTGGTGGATGCTTGCTATTTGGGGATGCTATCTATCTTGGGGATGCTTGCTATCTGGGGGATGCTTGCTATCTGGGGGATGCTTGCTATCTGGGGGATGCTTGCTATCTGGGGGATGCTTGCTATCTGGGGGATGCTTGCTATCTGGGGGATGCTTGCTATCTGGGGGATGCTTGCTATCTGGGGGATGCTTGCTATCTGGGGGATGCTTGCTTTCTGGGGATGCTTGCTATCTGGGGGATGCTTGCTATCTGGGGGATGCTTGCTATCTGGGGGATGCTTGCTATCTGAGGGATGCTTGCTATCTTGGGGATGCTTGCTATCTGGGGGATGCTTGCAATCTGGGGGATGCTTGCTATCTGGGGGATGCTTGCCATCTTGGGGATGCTTGCTATCTAGGGGATGCTTGCTATCTGGGGGATGCTTGCAGTCTTGGGATGATTTCTTTTTGCAATGCACTTCATTTGAGCAGTTTGTCTGTTGTCTTTTTGAAGGATTTTTGGCTGTCTTTTTGTTACTTTAGAAAACAGAGATTCTATCCAGATGTCCCCCATCGGGGGGCGAAGATTGCTAGTATTATCTAAATCTAAATATATTATGAAAAATATAATGGATATTTTTCTAGCCCCTAATCCTAATCTAATGGAACTTATTGAAGTAATAATCTAATAATTTTAGATTGCTTTAAAGCGAATCTAACAAGTTATGATGCATTGATGCTGCAATTGTTGATTGGCTGCACTGCATACTGTAGGCCCCTCCCTACTCACTGTGACTGCATCTGCATTGTCACTGACTAGGCCTAGGCCTATTTAGACTTTGTCTTAATATAATATATGATATATGGTAGGCCTAGGCCTATCTAATAGGCCTATCTTAGTATAAATTTCTTAAGCCTATAGTATATATTAATAGTCTTTGAAGAGCTAATAGGTCTATTCAAAAAAATGTATGCTGTTGTAGGCCTAGGGGCTAGTTTATTGGAATATCTGTCATGTTATAGTGGCCTAGTGCGTAGCCCTGCCCCTTGGTTCTAAAATACATTGATCTAAATTTAGGATTTGAAATTTCTAAATTTGAAATATTTGTCTAATTTACCAGGAAACAATTATTTAACAAAAGAACTACTAAGAGAGAGTGGGAAAATTCTCTTTTAACAATTTTTTGTTATGCTAGAATGATGGAATGGAGCTACATAAGTACATAAAATTCAAGAACATAGGCCCTAGGCTAACTTTTTGTTATGCACCTTCTCAAACAAGAATCAAATTGTCAATTGTCAAGAATCAAATAAACCCTTTGGACTGCTATAAGGCCTATATTTGATAATCATGTTAGTAGGTTAGATTTTCCCTATAAACCCAAGTGTATTTATTAAAACCCTATGTACCAATCAGCACTGTGCCTCAGTGCAGCCTTGCCAAGCCTCCAAACTTTATCAGCACAGCAACCATGTGTGTCTGTATTGACTATTAGCTCTACCTTTATACATGCGCAACCTTTCTGATTTACACTGGCCATGCGACTTACTTGTAAAAGAAACCTAACACAATTTTGGATAAACGGCAGGAGTAACTATGGCTGTCTTATAACATCTAAATGCCTCATCATCTAATTAGTACTACATCTGTATTCTCTAGGCTGGGAATTTTTGCGACTTACCCCTGGTCCACTACAATTTATCGTGGCCAGATTGGCTAGGTCGGCCAGTGGTTGCGCATG
This sequence comes from Macrostomum lignano, assembly GCA_002269645.1. Taxonomy (NCBI): domain Eukaryota; kingdom Metazoa; phylum Platyhelminthes; family Macrostomidae; genus Macrostomum; species Macrostomum lignano. The sequence goes on along the minus strand of NIVC01000479.1, from coordinate 33,298 downwards.
TATGTCTACCTTTGTTGGTCATTGGCCTTTATCTAGAAGGACCTTTTGGACCATCAACAGGTGGCACAAGGTGACTATAGACACTTGATGCAAATTTCTCTAGTTTTGCTAATCAAGCCTTAACAGTAGGCAAACCTCAATTGCTAGGTATCCTCAGCTAGTCTCTTAAGCATTCTGTCATCTCCCCAACACTATACCTTCAAAAGATAATACCAAGTGACTATAGACATCCTATTGCAAAAATATATTGGATTTTTCTTATCAAGCTTCAATAATAAACAAGACTCAACTGCCAAAAATCCTCAGCTAGTCTCTCAAGTATTCAATCATTACCTAGACACCATTGGTACTTTCAACAGATGATACCAAGTTACTACAGATACCCTAATGTGTTTTTTCTATTTTTGCTAATCAAGCCTTGACAGTCACATGGTGTTATCTGTTGAAGGAGCCTGCAATGTTGGGTGATAACAGAATGCTTAAGAGACTAGCAGAGGATATCTAGCAGTTAAGGCTGACCTACTATTGAGGCTTGATTAGCAAAACTAGAAAAATTTATATCAGGATATCTACAGTCACTTGGTGTCATCTATTGAAGGTGCCAATAGTGTCCAGCTCTAGTGCAGCATAATTTTGGTAATTCAACAGGTGGAAAAATAGATTAGTATTCCTATTGTTAATTGATATGCATCAATTATGTCTTGGAAAAATGTATCTAAAAGCATATTTTATATGTTGCATAATATATATATATATTCTAATTGTTGGAAAAAAATGTTAAAAAAATTGTTATAAGTTTATTCAGTGTAAAACTTTTTCTTTACAGTGAGGTTATCAATCCTAAACGTAGTTACCATCATGATCAATAACCCTCTCCCAGTGTGTGTGCTAAGAGTAAATATCCTGGCTATAGATCTTTGCATTGGCCCTAAAAAAGTTTGTCAAGTGCGTTTTAGGTTGTCTTCATTTTTAAACTCCTTGCTGGCCATAGAATGGTCAAAAGTAGGGGGCGACCCAGTCCCGGGCCCGGGCCCGAAAAGTCGGGAATCCTAACCAAAATCGTGGCCCGACCTAGGCCTGGGTTCAACCCTAAAAAAGTCAGGAAATCGGGACAAGTCTTTTTTCCCTAAAGGCACTAACCGCATGCAAATAAGAATAAACTCAAGACTCAAGCACTGCATGACTACAGTAACAGTAATAGATGATATGATGTGAAGTAGCAATATCATTGATTCGTAGTAGGCTTTTAGCGTGAGCGTCAGCCACAGCCAGTTTCCACTTTCTAGGAAGATTGGATTTATTCCAGGAAGATAAAATTTAAACATAGTTTTGCAATACTTTTTTGCAATTTTGATTCCACTTTACCCACTGCAGCCTAAAAGCAAAAATATGATTCTTTATTTAAAAAGTTGATTTGTCATTTTAAGCTTTTGTAAATAAAATTTAAATTTCCTATTTAAATTCCAAGAAGTACCTACCAAGGGCCAAGGCTACCATTTTTTCAAGAAGTTTGCTATCTATCAGAGTTTGTAATTGTGTTCGTATTTGTATCGTAGATCTCAGATCTTAGGTATTGCAGATCCCAGGTAGGCAGTTATCAGCAAATTACTTGTATTTCCATTGTCTGTCTGTTTGCCTGTTCTGTTGAGTGTTGTGTTGTGTTGTCACTTCACTTGTGTTCTGTTCTGTTGTCTTGTCTTGTTGTCTTACTGAATACTGACAGTGTACATGGCTCTTTATATTGAAGCTATGTAAAGGAACTAAAAATTCAAATAAAAGAATCAATTGATTTGGTTCTTACTTCCTTACTGCTTCCAATGCCAAGTGCCTTACACTTAATGCTTCAGCTTTTCTTCTTTTTGCTTACTGCCACTGTCAGCCACACTGCTGCAGTGCCTGCTCCCTGCTTGCCTACCTCACTGCCTGTTAGTGTCACTGTCACTGGCATACACACAGTACTTGTGCCACAGTGACATTGAATTTGAACTATTGAGTATATTGATATTTGAGTATTAAGTCTTATAATGTAACTCTTATCTATTCTTAAGTCTTAACTAATGTATTAAATAATAATAATTTATTATATATTTATTATATATTTAATACTTATTATATATTTTATATTATATTTTATTTAATATATTTATATATTTATTATCTATTTAATAGTAATCTGCATATGCTAAAAGTATTAAGATTTATTATGATGATTTTTTTCCAATTATTGAGCTGTCCTAAAGATCTTGTCCCGAATTCCCAAGGCCTGACCCGGGCCCGAGTCCTCATTCCCGGGCCCGACCTGGGCCCGACTTTGGCCATCCCGGTCGCCCCCTAAAGCAGCAAACAGGTAATATAATTGGTGAGTGCAAGATCTGGGCTATATGATGGATAGGGAAGAATCTCCTGGTCCAGCTTGAGCAGCTTCTGATGGGTCAGCTGTACCTTGTGTGTAGGTGCATTGTCATGCAGCAAGATGACCTGGCAATGTTCAGGGTGCACCTTAGCTGGTTTCTGCTGTAGGTACTCAAGTTGCTCATGGTAGAAAGTAGCATTAATGTTCTTGTTCTTTAGCAGCAGCTCCCACATTATGATTCCCTTTGTGTCCCAATAGACTAAAAGCATGACTTTTTAGGGTGCAGCTCAGCCATTGTGAGCTAGATTTTTCTGATTCGCTTTTGCTGTGTGCCCCTATGTGCTAAAAATTTTGCTTGGCTTTTGTTGTACACCATTCATTGCTTTAAGAATTTGACCTTAGTTTTTTGGTTAAACAATCTTTAAAACATCTTATAAACCTTCGATTGAATTTAATGGATATATGAAATCCTACCTAATGTTTTTTAGGATGCCACAATCCTAAAATTGAAGTTAGAATGGGATATATTGATCCTAATCCTAAGATACCAGCAAAATGGAATCCCATCTCGATCCCAAACATTTTGATTTTGTCCAACCATTTGAACTTTAAAAACCCTACATTCCATAGTTAGGATTGCTATCTAAGATATGCGCCATAGATTGTTGACATAGATACAAAGTACAAAGATTTATTGCACTATCTGCACTTTTACCCCAAGAGATAAGAGTCTACTCTGCCCCCCCCACACTTGCAGCAACAGCCAAATGGCCTATCGACCTCAGCGAGTCCAGAAGACCCAGGTGCTGCCAATCTCTCTCATATTTAGATTCCTACAAAGCCAAGCCCGAGTGCAGGTGTGGCTCTACGAACAGGTCAATGTTCGTATTGAAGGCAGAATTCTTGGCTTCGATGAGTTCATGAACATAGTCATGGATGACGCCGAGGAGGTGCACCTAAAAAGTCGCGGACGAAAGCGTATTGGCAGAATCCTGCTCAAAGGTGACACAATTACTCTCATTCAGGAGGCTTTGCAGTGAAATCTCGTGCGTTTTTTGCTTCTGCATCTTAAAATTCTTTAATGACATGAAATACTACTACATTGTATGCCTATTAGTAATATAAAATTCATGTTTTTGCTCTTAGTTTCTCAATTTACAATAAAAAGTTTCCTTTCCAATTGTTTTGTATTAATATTTTATTATTTATAATTTATAATCTAGTTAAAATTCTTGTCAACATTTTCCATCATGCTAATAAAACTTACGTGCGCATCCTTGCTACTTATTGTAATAGTCTGTTAGGCCGCTAAAAACTGCCTTTGTGTTTTTGATTGAATTTTAACGATTAAAAACCCTACTATTATAATTAAGCTGCTTAATACCCATTCTGGAAATAATTTCCCTGTTCTAAAGGCACCTGGCTTTCTCTTAACACGTGCTCTATTCATACAGTCACCTGTCCTATTCCTACAGACACCTGTCCTATTCCTACAGACACCTATCCTATTCCTAAAGACACCTGTTCTATTCCTACAGACACCCGTTCTATTCCTACAGACACCTGTCCTATTCCTACAGACACCTATCCTATTCCTAAAGACACCTGTTCTATTCCTACAGACACCCGTTCTATTCCTACAGACACCTGTCCTATTCCTACAGACACCTGTCCTATTCCTACAGACACCTGTTCTATTCCTACAGACACCTGTTCTATTCCTACAGACACCTATCCTATTCCTAAAGACACCTGTTCTATTCCTACAGACACCTATCCTATTCCTAAAGACACCCGTTCTATTCCTACAGGCACCCGTTCTATTCCTACAGACACCTGTCCTTTTCCTACAGACACCTGTCCTATTCCTACAGACACTTGTCCTATTCTTACAGGGCACCTGTTCTATTCCTACAGACACCTGTCCTATTCCTACAGACACTTCCGAGCAATGCGCATAACCGGCGAAAAATAGCAGAACCGGCTATTTTATTCCAAAGAAGCCAATCCGATTAAAGAAGAAACCCTTCTCACGCCAGGAAATGTTTATTGCAGCTTGGCCTGCAGAATGCGCCTAGTAATTTGCGACACCGCTAATGACGTGGCGGAATGGGCTGCTGCCTACGTTAAGAAGCGGATATTGGACTTTGCACCCGGCCCTGACAGGTACTTTACTCTCGGCCTGCCGACTGGCAGCACACCGCTAGGCATGTACCGTCGGCTGATTCGGTATTACAAAGACGGCGAGCTAAGCTTTAAATACGTGAAAACTTTCAACATGGACGAGTACGTTAATCTGCCACGCAGTCACGAAGAATCGTATCATTATTATATGTTTCATAATTTCTTCTCGCATATTGACATCGATCCGAGCAATGCTCATTTGTTGGACGGCAATGCACCAGATTTAGATGCAGAATGTCAAGCATTCGAGCGCAGTATTAGAGAGGCTGGCGGTATTCGACTGTTCATTGGCGGGATTGGGCCTGACGGCCATATCGCTTTTAATGAGCCGGGCAGTTCGTTGAATTCTCGGACTAGGGTGAAAACACTGGCTCAGGTGAGTGGCTTGTTACCGGCACAGCATGCAATGTCAGCTTTAAAGATTACTTGAGCTGTGACACTCTTTACCATCAGTTGCTGACAGGTGTCTGTAATGTAAGACCAGAATTGGACAGGTGTCTGTAGGAATAGAACAGGTGTCTGTAGGAATAGGACAGGTGTCTGTAGGATTAAGACGTGTCTAAGAATAGGACAGGTGTCTAGGAATAGAACAGGTGTCTGTAGGATTAAGACAGGTGTCTATAAGAATAGGACAGGTGTCTGCAGGTATAGGATAGGTGTCTTTTGGAGTACAGCATGTGTCTGTAGGAGTAGGACAGGTAACTATAGGAATAGAACAGCCAGGTGTCTACAGGAATAGGACAGGTGGCTTTAAGAATAGGACAGGTATTTGATAATATAGAACTGATGGGTTATGCATCGTTTCTATATTGCTACATATCGGTCAATTTCCAGGAAACCATCGACGCCAATTCTCGTTTCTTTGGCAACGATAAATCGTTAGTGCCAACTCAGGCTCTAACAGTTGGCGTTGCCACGGTGATGGACGCTGACACGGTGATGATCCTGGTGACGGGTATGGCTAAAGCGTTCGCTCTGCACAAGGCCATCGAGTGCGGCATCAATCACATGTGGACTGTGTCCGCCTTTCAAAATCATCCGCAAGCGTTTTTCATTGTGGACGACGATGCCACTGCGGAATTGAAAGTGAAAACTGTCAAGTACTTTCGCGGCCTGAATGCTGTGCATCATCAGTTGTTGGAGTGACCTTTTTGTGACGCTGTGTTGTCTGACTGGTCTGATTAGTTCCACTCCGATTGTGCTGATTTCGAATTTGACTTTACCAGAATCAACCTTCAACCTTCAATCATTGATAGATATATAGAGATATATTGATAAGTGGATAAAGTCGTTTCAAGTTTTTTTAAAGTTTTTTAACACATCGTTTCACTACACTTCCCGATGATAAACATTGTTATTACGTCGTGTATTTCAGTTTCAAATTTGTTCGAATGTATCCGTTTCTGACAGTAACATTATACAATACGTACCGGACCAATTAAATTGTTATAATTGCCATGTATTATTCACCGCATTCGTATTAAAATATTGCATATTTATATTGATTTGATTGATTTGACCTACACTCGTACTTACCTTTTTATGTAATACATACTTATTGAAGTGATTAGAACTGTATAATGCCCAAGTACTGTCGTCAGCTCTCTCGAAAAGAATTTTAGCAGCCCACTTTCACAAACCCGAAACTTCACAAGCTCGAAATTTCAAAACCTCGAAAAAAGCTTATGAAGTCGCCTGCTAAAATTTTCGAGGTTGTGAAATTTCGAGCTTATGAAGTTTCGGGTTTGTGAAAGGAAGTGCTTTTCGAGGTTGTGAAATTTCGAGCTTGTGAAGCGACCCCATTTTGGCCATAGACATACGAGTACAAAGTGACAGAAACAACCAAAACCTAAGGCAAAACACATGTACACTGTAAGACTGTCCAATAAGCAGTACTGTAGATTCATAACGATTGTATTGTGCAAGATAGGCCAAGACGAGAAAGTGGCTTAAGGCGTAGACCGACATTTGATTGCTAAGGCACTCGGTATTGTGATACGCTCGTATTGTACAGCGAGCACTGTACATGTACATCAGCAGCTTGCGCACATGCAATCAACCAATCAATCATCTTAAACATCCGTAGAAGACTTTGAAAGCCTCTTAAATTGCTAGCACTAGCTTTATCTGATGCTTTATCTGATGACGCTTAGAATTTAGTTGGTCTCATAGATGGTCTATACCAATTTTGAGTGCGCATTACCATACATTGTTGGGTATAAGGGAGTTAGTTCTTTATCTATTATAGGGAGAATCGACTGGGCAAGTCGTTGCTATGGCAACTGTCCAATAGATCACATGAGAAGAGGGGAGAGAGAATTTTTTTCACTTTCTGAGGAAAACGGCTGTGGCGATCGTACTGGGGCCTGTGCATAGACCATATAGCCCATAGACTCTGGTTAATTTCTCCCAGCCCACCTGCCCCTATCGCTTTGCGAACGCATCATTCTCTCATGGAGCCCCGCTATGGGCTAGGAAGTCTGTGGGTTGCTTTCACAAACGTGAAATTTCACAACCGCTAAATCACCTTTCATAAACGCGAAACTTCATAACCGCGAAACTTCTCAACCGCAAAATCACCTACTTTCACAACCGCGAAACTTCACAACCGCTAAAAAATGTATGAAAGTAAGTGCAAAAATTTTAGCGGTTGTGAAGTTTCGCGTTTATGAAATTTAGCGCTTAATAAAGTAGGTGATTTAGCGGTCGTGAAGTTTGGCGTTTATGAAAGTGACTGCAAAAAAAATTCGCGTTTGTGAAGTTTCGCGGTTATGAAAGCAAGTGCATGCTTTTAGCGGTTGTGAAATTTTGCGTTTGTGAGACCACCCAAGTCTGTCGTATAGTTCAGGAACTGCATTCCCATAACAGCTCTGTACATGCAGCTTGTAACCAATAGCAACGAAACCTATACCAGTATGTACCTCTTCTCCGGAAAAAAATTGACGGACTGCGCTCCTGAAAGGTGGGCCTCAGCCGCTCTCGCAAGTTTCGACCTTCTTAGCTAAAAAAGTGTTGCATCCTACGAGAGCCCACGAGCATTACCCATGCATCTCACTCTGCGGTCTCTGTGATCTGGTCAGCAGTTATCTTGCCTGACCAGAACTGCCCAGCTACGTTCCATCTGCACTCAGCCACCCAGCTGTGCCTGTTCATCGAGTCCAGCCACAGCTACAGCTGGTGCTCCGCCAACCGAAGGTGCGCTGGGCTGGGCGGAGAACTATAATCAGCTCAATTGAGTCCATCGTTTCCCTGCATGCTTGCCTCGAATCTGGTTAACAATATCACGGTTGACATGTGGACTGGACTCGGCTGGCAGAGAGTCAATGGCAGCGGCGAGTTTCCTATAGAAATGACTCGGTTTGGTGCTGTTATGAGCCAAACGACTGCTATGAGCAGCACTGCGTTCGTTCTGTAAATACACATGTATAATCAGGGCGTCCGCCTCGGCGACAGAGTTTGTAGCCATTTGATCGGCTTCGTATGTCAGCTCGTGGAGCCGCCTGCCGCCACCATATCGGCCGGCTACTGGATGGACTCCAACGAGTTCTAAAGAGAACCCGCAACGACACGTACTACTGCCACGAGGAGCTGCAGCCGGTGGCCTCGCTGAAAGCCTGCCTGATCAGAGCCTCCCTGTGCGGCAGCAGGTGCCGCAGTGCTCTGTACAACAGCCGGCTGGCCGCCTGCCGCCTGCTGCAGTTCACCGATGCTCCGGTCGACCCGGAAATCGAGAGCAGCCCGGAATTGGTGAAGCTGATCAGGGCTTATTGGGTCAAGCTGGTCAGTGGCTAAGTTGATCGAGCTGGTCTGGAGCTAAGTGGGTCAAGCTGGTCAGGAGCTGAGTGGGTCAAGCTGTAGTCAGGAGCTGAGTGGGTCAAGCTGCAGTCAGGAGCTGAGTGGGTCAAGCTGGTCAGGAGCTGAGTGGGTCAAGCTGCAGTCAGGAGCTGAGTGGGTCAAGCTGCAGTCAGGAGCTGAGTGGGTCAAGCTGCAGTCAGGGCTGAGTGGGTCAAGCTGTAGTCAGGGCTGAGTGGGTCAAGCTGCAGTCAGGGCTGGGTGGGTCAAGCTGTAGTCAGGGCTGGGTGGGTCAAGCTGCAGTCAGGGCTGAGTGGGTCAAGCTGCAGTCAGGGCTGGGTGGGTCAAGCTGCAGTCAGGGCTGAGTGGGTCAAGCTGTAGTCAGGGCTGAGTGGGTCAAGCTGTAGTCAGGGCTGAGTGGGTCAAGCTGCAGTCAGGGCTGGGTGGGTCAAGCTGTAGTCAGGGCTGGGTGGGTCAAGCTGCAGTCAGGGCTGAGTGGGTCAAGCTGTAGTCAGGGCTGAGTGGGTCAAGCTGCAGAGGGCTGAGTGGGTCAAGCTGTAGTCAGGGCTGAGTGGGTCAAGCTGTAGTCAGGGCTGGGTGGGTCAAGCTGCAGTCAGGGCTGAGTGGGTCAAGCTGTAGTCAGGGCTGAGTGGGTCAAGCTGCAGAGGGCTGAGTGGGTCAAGCTGTAGTCAGGGCTGGATGGGTCGATCTTTTACTTTTTATAGATATGGGATGTTAATGGCGACTAATCTGGAACAATAATAACTGCTTTAGAAAAAATAAGTTTCTTTAAAAATGTTTTGAAAAAAACTTGAAATTTAACGATCTACAGCTAGTACGTGTTTATCCTTATGAAATTATTTTTGGATCAAGTGTAGACAAATGGCTTCATTTGCTGTTCTTAATTTCAAAAGATACCCTGTACATGTAATATTGCAAGAGAAACTACTATAATGCCACTAAAATAAACTTAGAAACAAAATCGAGTCCTCAATAAAACTGCTTTATCTACCATATCCATCCTTAAATTTGATTAGCTCAAGGACCAAGATTCTCCAATATTAGTTTCTTCAATTTTTTTCCGCGCAAAAAATGAAGTTGACAAAAGACCGCTTTTGGCGCGATACGTAGTCGCAGCGCTCGGATGGGATGCTGCTGCTGATCTTAACTGACGAGTGCCGCCGGTACTCTTCACCTGCCGGTTGTCGTTGCTGCTCTTAGATACTGCCGGGAAATATCGATGATGCTTCTCAGGGGGAACTTAGCTGCTGAAGCCGGAACTGCCGGGGAAGGGGGACCAGACGTCGAAGACGCAGCAGATGCCGAAGGGCCGGGCCGTCTCAGACGGGGTTAGGACCGTGCAAGAAGGGAGGTCCAAGCAGGCCTTTTCGAGCGCGGGTCGAGTTGCCGCCTTTTATAGCTCAAGCAGCCGATTTGTTATAACGCGCGCCGAATTTTCTGATTGGCTGAGAGCTTTGTTAAAATAGGCGCCGAATTTTCTGATTGGTCGAGCCGGGGGCAGTCAGGTCGACTCTGATTGGCTGAGCTCAAGACCCCAAAACCCACCCCACCAGGTGGCCTTCAGACCCCAGGGAAGATGACAGGTGCGGTCATAAATCATGCGCAAAACATAATAAAAGTCACTTGTCTAGACATCCTGGCGCCAAAAGTGACAGCAAAACACCCATAAATTAAAAGAGAAAGTAACAGAGCGAGTGGGGAGAAGGCTGGAAAGACCTCTTTGACCCAGACAGGCTGGAGCCAAAAGTGACAGCTAGACCGCCATAAATCACTGAAAACAGTGAAAAAGCCGCAAATCTGGGAGTCAGAATGGGGTTGAAAACATTCCTCTCAGACTTAGTGTCGCCCGTCTAGACTGCTAGAGGTCAATCCGTCTCAAACCCAGACAGTCTGACCTTCAAAGATGCGTAAACAATCCAAAATTAGAATCCTAAGAGAAGTACATTAAGTATTTATCATAATTAATAGTACGTGATGGCATAAATTAGTGTAGAACTTTGTAGAACTTAGCCTGGATGAGAGAATGGAGAGAGATTCCTAAACTAGCCTACTGACAGTAGGGGAAAAGCGCATCGAAGCGAAATGTGCGGTTTTAAGATTGCAAAAAGATGCGTCCTCATCACTATTAGGATTTGCAAATTCCTAAAGCCTGCTCTAGTGGATCTCGGCGTCACAGTGTCCGACAATCAGTGCCTCCTATTTCCGACAGCCCCGCGGGTGTACCTCGTCCTACCGGTGACTACGAGTACTCTCGGCTTGTGAAAGAAGGAGCCGTGAGAGGCATCGGAAGATACTTATCGAGCATGAGACGACGGAAGCGCAATTAATTGTGAGAGTATGCACGACTTCACCCTGACAAGATTAATCAGGTGACGCCGGTGTATGACACGTTGAAACAGGTTGTCACGATCGATATTACGCCGCTACTGCCACTGATGCTGAGAGAAATTTCGCGTTGTGAAAGTAACCTCGTGCAGCCACTCTTTTAACTGACCTCTTCGTCATCCTGAAGGACGTACATGTAGTGGTCTGGGCCACCATAAATATGTGTCAGTCATTTGACGCAGCAAAGTGACTTGATGAACAAATACTTTAATCTGTAGTCCTTGAATAATGCAGTTTCAGAAATGTACGGTACTCCTCGTATATTTAAAATCATTTGATGTTCTTTTGTCTATGGTGAAAATTTGCTAAAAAGTATAAATAAATCTATTACAACTTTAAAACCACACTCAGCAACATTGAAAAGTTTCCACCTTCGCGCCAGCCGTGTATATCTAGAGTTTCAAAACTGGTTTTTGTCGCCAGACTTGTGCCATAGACGATTGATGATTTCGTCAACACGCACTTGGGCCACAGACGATTGATGATTTCGTCAACACGCACTTGGGCCATAGACGATTGATGATTTCGTCAACACGCACTTGGGCCATAGACGATTGATGATTTCGTCAACACGCACTTGGGCCATAGACGATTGATGATTTCGTCAACACGCACTTTATTGATTTAGCTATTGTACTACTTAATTTATGCGTCATGAGTAGCCCGTGATTATAAATTAAATCAAGTCAACAAAAAAATGTTAATACTTGCTAGATTTTAATAAAGAAGTAATTTCATTTATTTTAACAAAAAATAATTTCATTTATTTTAACAAAAAAGTAATTTCATTTATTTTAGAGTTCGTTTTGTTTAAAGCAACGGAATTCGAGTTGAAAAAGAATACGTACTCAATCAATTCAGTTTGTTTTCCGCATACAGTTGAGAACAACAATTAGTTCTATTCTACATTTGAAACACAGTAGTCGGTAAATGCTCATTGTAGTTTTTTGTTATAAATAATCAGTTAAGGTTTATACTATACGAGCTATGCGTAATTTTTTTGAAAAGTACACTTATTTACGTTTCAAAAAAGATTTGCGGAATATTTACTTTAAAAATAATATCAGTTATCAGTTATCAATTACTTTAAAAATAATATCAGTTATCAGGTATCAATGATCATATACAATTGTACAATTCAATTAGCACATTAAGGCATGATGCTCTTGCGGCGGGGGCTGAAATTCGAAATGCGATTAGGCTAGCTGTAATTTTTTTAGACCTTTAGGCATTGTGGAATGCAGTTTTTCTAGATAAAAATGTGCTTTAAAATGTCCCTAACTAGTAGTATATGTAGCTTGGTTAAAATTTCCAATGAGTTTTTAATACAGGTAATTAGATGGATACCGTAAACAGATGATAGGTGGATAGATAGGTAGATAGATAGATAGATAGATAGATAGATAGATAGATAGATAGATAGATAGATAGATAGATAGATAGATAGATAGATAGATAGATAGATAGATAGATAGATAGATAGATAGATAGATAGATAGATAGATAGATAGATAGATAGATAGACAGATAGACAGATAGATAGATAGATAGATGGATAGATAGATAGATAGACAGATAGATAGACAGATAGATAGATAGATAGATAGATAGATAGATAGACAGATAGACAGATAGATAGATGGATAGATAGATAGATAGATCAGAGGTGCAAAAATTCAAGCCAGCTAAAAGTCTACCATGAGCTGTTTTTCTAACAGAAACAGACATTTTCTTACCGGTTATTTTTGCCGACTGCCTCTCGAAGTTAAAGCCGACTTTAGCGCTGAAATGTTTTTTGACAATCATAATTAATCATTTGGTTTTCAGCTCAAAATTTACTAGTTCTATTCCCCACTGAGAAGCCATAGCAACTAATAACTAAATTTTTCTAAGAAATCGTCTTCACTCGCACCACTCCTTCAACCAATCAAATCGAATTCTCACCTTTCTTTTCGCTCCGCCTCCAGTTTTCCTCTTTTTCGGATCGATGGCGGTCATCTTGGGAAATTTGGTCTTGATGAAATCCGCGACCTTCGGAGCGCCCCAGTTCTGAGCCACTTCGTGAATCATTTGGCCTGTGAAAAAATGCATAACGAAGAAAATTGGGATCAAAGTATTATAAAACTAATTTCTCTTTATCTGAATCTCCGTCAACGCCAAATTATACAATTCGATGTATGTGACGCAACTTGGAAGCCTCGGGCATAACTTGAAAGCTTCTGACACAACTTGAAAGCCTTTGAACAACTTGAAGCTTCTGACACAAATTGGAAGCTTCTGACACAACCTCCAAGCTTCTGACACAAATTGGAAGCTTCTGACACAACCTCCAAGCTTCTGACACAAATTGGAAGCTTCTGACACAACTTGACAGCTTCTGACACAACTTGACAGCTTCTGACACAACTTGACAGCTTCTGACACAAATTGGAAGCTTCTGACACAACTTGACAGCTTCTGACACAACTTGACAGCTTCTGACACAACTTGACAGCTTCTGACACAGATTGGAAGCTTCTGACACAACCTCCAAGCTTCTGACTCAACTTGGATTTTTATGATACAACTTAAAAGTTTCTGACACAACTTAAAAGTTTCTGACACAACTTAAAAGTTTCTGACACAACTTGAAAGCTTCTGACACAACTTGGAAGCTTCTGACACAACTTGGATGCTGCTGAAACAACTTGGAAGCTTCTGATACAACTTGAAAGCTTCTGACACAACTTAAAAGCTTCTGACACAACTTTAAAGCTTCTGACACAACTTTAAAGCTTCTGACACAACTTGAAGCCTCGGACACAACTTGAAAGCTTCTGACACAACTTGGATTCTTAGGATAAAACTTAAAAGTTTCTGACGCAACTAACGCTTCTGACGCCTCTAAATTCTGACACAAAAAACTCACCCATCTTATTCTCAACCGAAGCCTTGGCTCCGTACTTCAGCAGCAGGTCGACCAGCTGCAGATTAGCAGTTTCAATCGCTCTCAGCAGCGGTGTGGAGCCGTTCAACGCCACAGCCTCGGTTGGGGCGCCGCTCTTCAGCAGCAACTCCGCCATCTCCAGGTGGCCGGCGTGGCAGGCGTGGTGTAGCGGCGTCCATTTGAAGTTGTCGCGGGCGGCGACGTCTGCTCTGTTGGGGTATTTATGAGGTGGCTTGAAGGAAGGTAAGATGGGATGCAGAAGTTCCACAAGGGATTTCTGTCTTGTCAAGGGCGTAGCCAGGATTGTTTTATTGAATTATCTTAGCTTTAGAATTCACTATACTATAAACTCTAGGCTCAATGTATAGATTCTAATAAAGGATCATTTTAGTAGACTCTAAGAGGATCAATCTATAGACTCTAGTAGATCAACCTATAGACTCTAGAGGATCAATCTATAGACTCTAGAGGATCAATCTATAGACTCTAGAGGATCAATCTATAGACTCTAAGAGGATCAGTTTATATATTCGAGAGGATCAATCTATAGACTCTAGTGGACCAATCTATAGACTCTAGTAGATCAACCTATAGACCCTAGAGGATCAATCTATAGACTCTAGAGGATCAATCTATAGACTCTAGAGGATCAATCTATAGACTCTAGAGGATCAATCCATAGACTCTAGAGGATCAATCTATAGACTCTAGAGGATCAATCTATAGACTCTAGAGGATCAATCCATAGACTCTAGAGGATCAATCTATAGACTCTAGAGGATCAATCCATAGACTCTAGAGGATCAATCTATAGACTCTAGAGGATCAATCTATAGACTCTAGAGGATCAATCCATAGACCCTAGAGGATCAATCTATAGACTCTAGAGGATCAATCCATAGACTCTAGAGGATCAATCTATAGACTCTAGAGGATCAATCCATAGACTCTAGAGAATCATTCCTAAAAGATCCCTAGACAAGGATTGCAACAAAGAACTCACCCAGCCTCCAGCAGAAACTTGGCCACATCAATATTCCCATAGTGAGCAGCCACCATCAGGGGCGTCTTGCTCAACTTGTCAGCCACCTCCGTGCCGTAGCCTTTGCGCAAGGCCAGCCGTATCGATTCCACATCGCCATGTTTGGCGCAGTCGTTTAAATTGACGAAACTTTTGGCTAATCGAGTTGAATACCAGACAGAGTCGTCTTGCAGTTTTCTGCTCGCCTGCGGTCTGGACAGCTCAGCCTGCTTCTCCAGCTGGTAGAGCTCCGGCATTCGCTGCAGTTGCTGCTCTTCAAAGCGCTGCTGATGCTGCTGGGTGTCCGTCAGGCTGACCGCACGGGGCACGTACATCACTGGTGGGGCGCCGTACGCGGGTCTCATCACCTGATGTGTAGTAAAGTTGATACAAAGATCGACTTTGACTTGCTTTTTACTTGAATTTTGGCCCCTGTACAGCTTTGATTTTGGCGTCTGTCTAGCTTTGATTTTGGCGCCTGTCTAGCTTTGACTTTAGCGCCTGTCTAGCTTTGGTTTTAGCGTCTGTCTAGCTTTGATTTTGGCGCCTGTCTAGCATTGATTTTGGCGCCTCTCTACTAGCTTTGATTTCGGCGCCTCTCTAGCTTCGCTAGATTATCCAAGGTCACTAAATGCATTGTCCATAAACGGCGCCAAGCTTCGCTCAACTCACCTGCTCGTCCGGAAGTACGCAGATCTCGAACGGATACTTCGCTTTCTTCTTTCGCCGACCGCCGCCTTTGCCTTTCTTGGCTCGCTTCTTTTTCGGCTCGAAAGCCGCGGCCAAGTAGAGCTTGCCAATGTACTTTTTGCCCAACAGGAAGTCTTTGTAATCGAACGAGCTGTTCTTGGTTTTGTCGTACAGCGGTCCGAGTTTTTTGTCGCAATCCGGAGTCCAAGGAGCGCCCATGATGCCAAGCACTTGGACAAAATCTTCGCGAGCCACCTGCCCAGTAGACTCCGGATCGAACTCGGTTAGTAAGCGAGTTTTCAGCTCCTCGCCTCGCGCCAGAGTCCAGTCGTAGAGGGTCAGAGCCCACAGCTCGTTGTTTTTAGCGCGCGGTTTGCCGCTCATCCGTTCGGCACGGCGAACTTCCTTCGTGCACGCTTTGGAGACCTTCGTGGACGTGGGGTGGGTGATCGAGTTTGGCTGTGCACCTGTAAGAGTGCTTTTGGCTGCTTATTGCTGTGAGAGAGTGAAGTGAGCGCACTATGCTTTGTGTTGAGATTATTCGTCTTGAAGTTTGCCTTCAAGGTGTGTGTTGAGCTGTCTCTAAGGACTATATCTCGAAGGGCTGTGTCTTCAAGGACTGTGGCTTCAAGTGTCTGTGTCTTCAAGGGCTGTGGCTTCTAGTGTCTGTGTCTTCAAGGACTGTGGCTTCATGTGTCTGTGTCTTCAAGGGCTGTGGCTTCAAGTGTCTGTGTCTTCAAGGGCTGTGGCTTCAAGTGTCTGTGTCTTCAAGGGCTGTGGCTTCAAGTGTCTGTGTCTTCAAGGACTGTGGCTTCATGTGTCTGTGTCTTCAAGGGCTGTGGCTTCAAGTGTCTGTGTCTTCAAGGGCTGTGGCTTCAAGTGTCTGTGTCTTCAAGGACTGTGGCTTCATGTGTCTGTGTCTTCAAGGGCTGTGGCTTCAAGTGTCTGTGTCTTCAAGGACTGTGGCTTCAAGTGTCTGTATCTTCAACGGCTGTGGCTTCAAGTGTCTGTATCTTCAAGGACTGTGGCTTCAAGTGTCTGTGTCTTCAAGGGCTGTGGCTTCAAGTGTCTGTGTCTTCAAGGGCTGTGGCTTCAAGTGTCTGTGTCTTCAAGGACTGTGGCTTCAAGTGTCTGTGTCTTCAAGGGCTGTGGCTTCAAGTGTCTGTGTCTTCAAGGACTGTGGCTTCAAGTGTCTGTATCTTCAAGGGCTGTGGCTTCATGTGTCTGTGTCTTCAAGGGCTGTGGCTTCATGTGTCTGTGTCTTCAAGGGCTGTGGCTTCAAGGGCTGTGGCTTCATGTGTATGTGTCTTCAAGGGCTGTGGCTTCAAGTGTCTGTGTCTCTAAGGGCTGTGGTGTCTCTAAGGGCTGTGGTGTCTCTAAGGGCTGTTGTGTCTCTAAGGGCTGTGGTGTCTCTAAGGGCTGTGGTGTCTCTAAGGGCTGTGGTGTCTCTAAGGGCTGTGGTGTCTCTAAGGGCTGTTGTGTCTCTAAGGGCTGTTGTGTCTCTAAGGGCTGTGGTGTCTCTAAGGGCTGTGGTGTCTCTAAGGGCTGTGGTGTCTCTAAGGGCTGTGGTGTCTCTAAGGGCTGTGGTGTCTCTAAGGGCTGTGTCTTCAAGTGTCTGTGTCTTCAAGGGCTGTGGCTTCAAGTGTCTGTGTCTCTAGGGGCTGTGGTGTCTCCAAGGGCTGTGGTGTCTCTAAGGGCTGTGGTGTCTCTAAGGGCTGTCTTTAAGTACAGAGTTTTCAAACGCCGCATTCTCGAGCAATGCCTCACCTTGGCCTCCTTAGCCAGCAGTCTTAAGGTTTTCCCGTCGGCATTCTTGACCTTGGCAGCGCTGGTGCCTCTCTGGCCGAGGAATTTCACGCAGCCGGCGTGCCCGGCCGCCGTCGCCAGATGAATGGCGCCGTTCTGCTTGGCGTCGAGTCGATCAAAATCGGCGCCGAAAGCGGACAGTCGAAACAGGCAGCCGAGATGGCCGGCTCTGGCCGCGTGGTGCGCCGGGTTCCGCCCTGCCGGTCCGCGCTGTTCGGGTCAGCGCCTCGGAGCAGCGCCGCCAGCACTACCTCGTCTGAGCCGCTGGCGCACGCCGCCATCAGGGCGGTGCGACGGGTGCCCACCTGTTTGGGTGTTTTTTGAAGTGGGGAATCGGGTATTCTATAGCTATCATACACATGATGATCCCACACCTGATTATCCCACACCTGATTATCCCACACCTGATTATCCCACACCTGATGATCCCACACCTGATGATCCCACACCTAATGATCCCACACCTGATGATCCCAAACCTGATAATTCCAAACCTGATGATCCCAAGCCTGATGATCCCACACCTGATTATCCCACACCTGATGATCCCAAGCCTGATGATTTTGCACCCTATGATCCCACACCCTATGATCCCAACCCTTTGATCTCACACCCTATGAACCCACACCTGATGATCCCACACCCTATGATCCCACACCCTATGATCCCACACCATATGACCCCACACCCTATGATCCCACACCTAATGATCCCACAACTGATGATCCCAAGCCTGATGATTTCGCACCCTTTGATCCAACCCTTTGATCTCACACCCTATGAACCTACAACTGATGATCCCACGACCTATGATCCCACACCATATGACCCCACACCCTATGATCCCACACCCTATTATCCCACACGATTATGATCCCAACACACTATGATCCCAACACTCTATGATCCCACACCCTGTGGTATCATGCCTAGCGATCCTGAACCAAAAGACGCATCCCAGCCCCTGAGGCCAGACCTGAGCCACCTCCGCCATCGCTCCAGCCTCCAGTAGTCGCTTGCACGCCTCCGGATTGTCGGCGGCCACCTCGCAGGCGGCAAAGAAGGCCGTTCGACCGTCCTTAGCTGGCCAGTTGACGTCTGCGTCGTTCTCGAGTGCCAGGGCCAGGCACTTGGCGTGCTCTTCGCTTGGCTCCAAGCAGTAAAACAAAATGCCTGACGCGTTATGTAAGAGAAGTCACGGTTGCATCGGGGCCATTGCATTCGCTTGTAATGAACAATTTATTATTTGTATTTGAAAGCTCAATTATGCTTAGGCGCCCACCAAGAGACAGGGTGCGCCCACCAAGAGACAGGGGCGCCCATCAAGAGACAGGGGCGCCCATCAAGAGACAGGGGGCGCCCACCAAGAGACAGGGGGCGCCCACCAAGAGACAGGGTGCGCCCACCAAGAGACAGGGGGCGCCCACCAAGAGACAGGGGCGCCCATCAAGAGACAGGGGGCGCCCATCAAGAGACAGGGGCGCCCATCAAGAGACAGGGGGCGCCCATCAAGAGACAGGGGGCGCCCACCAAGAGACAGGGTGCGCCCACCAAGAGACAGGGGCGCCCATCAAGAGACAGGGGGCGCCCATCAAGAGACAGGGTGCGCCCACCAAGAGACAGGGTGCGCCCACCAAGAGACAGGGTGCGCCCACCAAGAGACAGGGGCGCCCACCAAGAGACAGGGGGCGCCCACCAAGAGACAGGGTGCGCCCACCAAGAGACAGGGGGCGCCCAACAAGAGACAGGGTGCGCCCACAAAGAGACAGGGTGCGCCCACAAAGAGACAGGGTGCGCCCACAAAGAGACAGGGTGCGCCCACAAAGGGACAGGGTGCGCCCACAAAGAGACAGGGTGCGCCCACAAAGGGACAGGGGCGCCCACAAAGAGACAGGGTGCGCTCATCAAGAGACAGGGTGCGCCCACCAAGAGACAGGGTGCGCTCATCAAGAGACAGGGGGCGCCCACCAAGAGACAGGGTGCGCCCACCAAGAGACAGGGGCGCCCACCAAGAGACAGGGGCGCCCATCAAGAGACAGGGTGCGCCCACCAAGAGACAGGGGCACCCACCAAGAGACAGTGGCGCTCAACAAGATACAGAGGGCGCCGACCAAGAGATATTGGCGCCTCTTATAGGTATTTGGCCCCCTCTAATTGAAGTACAGTGTGTTCTTTAAAAACTGAATTTTCCTGAAGCGTTCATAAATTTTGCAGTTCAAATACCATGTGGGATGTGAGAATATAATAATCATTACAGATGCCGAATTTTCACCGGAAAATTGATGGTGATAATAGTGACAGTAGTAGTATAAGTTCGTGATTATTTAAAATCGCATGGTTTTTATTATTATTAAACATTTATTAAAATCAGAGAACTGATTGTTTATCATAAACTGGGAGGGTTAGAAATGATGCTGATTTTTTTACTTGTTTGGCACCAGCTTCCGAAGCTACGGCTGAAAAAGGGGGGTTAGGGATGATCGTCTCGTTGAGGTTTTGTTCCTCATCAGTGAGCACTGCTCAAAGGAGCGGCGACAGATGAAGGAGAGAAACTGGGAGATTGCGACGCACTTCAAATCCCAAAAGCGCTGAACACATTTAATTTACAAAGGCAGTTAAAAATTTCCCCATAAAATTTGTGCATGACAATATTTAGGATTGTAAATAACTTTGCCAGGATGATAAACTGGGACAGAGGGGTAGAGGGAGGGAGTCGGAGAATGGGAGAGGAGAGACGTGAAGAGAAACGAGGAGAGGGAGAAGGGAGGGAGTGGAGAGGGAAAGAGAGGGAGAGAAGGAGGGAAGGGAGGAAAAGGGGAGAGAAGGGGAGGGAGAAGAGAGAAGAGGAGAGAAGGAGAGGGAGACCCTGGAGTAGGGGAGAGAAGGAGAGGGAGACCCTGGAGTAGGGGAGAGAAGGAGAGGGAGAAGGGAGGAGAAGGGGAGAGAAGGAGAGGGAGAAGGAAGGAGAAGAGGAGAGAAGGAGAGGGAGAAGGGAGGAGAAGAGGAGAGAAGGAGAGGGAGAAGGGAGGAGAAGAGGAGAGAAGGAGAGGGAGAAGGGAGGAGAAGAGGAGAGAAGGAGAGGGAGAAGGGAGGAGAAGGGGAGAGAAGGAGAGGAAGAAGGGAGGAGAAGGGGAGATAAGGAGAGGGAGAAGGGAGGAGAAGGGGAGATAAGGAGAGGGAGAAGGGAGGAGAAGGGGAGATAAGGAGAGGGAGAAGGGAGGAGAAGGGGAGATAAGGAGAGGGAGAAGGGAGGAGAAGGGGAGATAAGGAGAGGGAGAGAGCTGAGAGACCGGAGAGTGAAGTAGAGGGGAGGAGGCAGGGGAAGAGAATGGAGGAGGAGAGACAGGGGAGATAGGGGAGGCAGCAAGCAAGAGTGCTATTCGTATACTATAGCATGTTTCTCGATCTCTCTCTGTCTCACTCACTTTTCCCTTCGTTGTCGCTGGCGCGCATGTTTGCGCCCGCCTCAATTAGAGCGGCCAGCGCGCCGTCCAGGCCTCGCTCGGCCGCCCGCATGGCCGGCGTCACCCCGGCGAGGTCGCCGAAATCCGGCAGGGCACCCATCGACTTGGTGAGGAACTGCGGGAGCAAATATCATTTTTTAAATCTAGAAAATTTATATGGGCAAACATTTTTTAATTTCACTTTAAATCAAATCACTTTCCCTCGCTCAAATGAAATGGCGCCACAACACACCCCAAATGAAATGGCGCCACAACACACCTCAAATAAAATAGCGCCACAACACACCCCAAATGAAATGGCGCCAAACCACACCTTAAATGAAATGGCGCCACAACACACCTCAAATGAAATGGCGCCACAACACATCTCAAATGAAATGGCGCCACAACACACCTCAAATCAAAAGGCGCCACAACACATCTCAAATGAAATGGCGCCACACCACACCTCAAATGAAATAGCGCCACAACACACATCAAATGAAATGGCGCCACACCACACCTCAAGTTAAATGGCGCCACACCTCAAATAAAATGGCGCCACAACACACATCAAATGAAATGGCGCCACACCACACCTCAAATGAAATGGCGCCACAACACATCTCAAATGAAATGGCGCCACACCACACCTCAAATGAAATGGCGCCACACCACACATTTATAAGTTAAATAGCGCCACACCTCAAATGAAATGGCGCCACACCTCAAATGAAATGGCGCCACAACACACCTCAAATAAAATGGCGCCAGACCTCAACTGAAAAGGCCCAGCCACCAAAAAGCATTATCAGCCTCAATGAAAAATCCTGGCTTACACCCGCTGGGATTGGGACACATGCGACACCAATTGACTTCTTACCATCAGCATGTGTCGCAACTAAGTATTCGCTTAAAATATACCCTATATTAGGAGTGTATTCATAGAGTTGCTAGGCCTCACCTTAATCATATCGATGTCATTCTCTTTAACCGCAATAATCAATGCAGTCTCGCCTTCGTACGGCTCGCCATAATTAACCAAATATGGTATGCCGCACTGCACCAGCTTGTCAATCTGTGCTTTGCTGCGCTCCGAACGCACTGGATCAGCTTGCACACCTGTAGCGAGCCAAGCCTGTCCTTAGCGACTGGCATCTCTGATTAAATTAGATTATCTGCAATAAATATTTTATTAAGAGTAAATTATTAGAAATTATTTACCTAGCTGGAGTATTTGTTTCGAAAAAAATATGTTTAATCAATCTTATTTTTGATGCTTAGTACACTTTATCAATTAAAGCCTTAAAAATTCCTGAAATTAATTTAATATAACTTGAAAATACACTTGCACAAAAGCAAAAGTAGGAATAATATCTAAAAAATATGCTTAAATAATATTGATTGCTTCTAATTTAATTATTATTGGACTGATTTACTGATCGCTTTCCTTATAAATTAGCTAACTTTTATCAAAATCCATAGCAGATGACAATTAGACACCAAGTAAAATCATATCAACTAATACGAGTCTATTTGACTTTTTAAATCATCATTATTGTTCAACCAATGAATAAAAAACAACTAAGCTAATGACTTTAAACAAGCATTATTTTATGTGCATATTGGCAATTTTATATTTTTATATTTCAATACTTTACCTTTTAAGTGACAAAAATTATTATGCAATTTGCAAGAAAGAGAGTATTGAAGAGAAGCTCCTCCAAATAATAATATTGAGCTATACGTTTAAAAGCCTTACTACATTCGTGTCAAATAATCGCCAGACAAGCGTCATAGATACATACAATATTAAAACAATTAAAAAAATATAAACTGTATCAAACTATTATATTTTCAAACAAACTGCCAACTTATAAATTAATTTTAATACCATTTTATACTTAGCACTCACAGACAGACTTTCCGCCTCAGTGAAAATAAAAAGAGTCGTACGCTAGTGATCTGCAGAAAGCAAATGTATATTATAGATGCATAAGTGCCTCGAAGTTTGATTCCTCACGGACTGGTAACGACGTAAGGTAAATGTGCATGGAAAACTCAGGCTTTGAATCGGTAGTAATTCTTGTAGTCCATAGATTATGTAGCTCGTATTTCTCTGACTTTGTTGACCCATTTAATCATTTATTTTCTCTTACACAAATAGTTTATTTGGTTTTCCGTTTTTAGTTCTTGGAATTTTTTTCTTTTGCCTTTGGTAAAGAAAACCTGCCAAAGGAGTGTTACGTAGTCGTATAGTACAAGTCAGTGGATAGTTTCATAAAGAACGTATTATTAATTGATATTGACAATAAATAATAAAAAGGACGTTTGGAGCGTTTTATTGCTTTGCTTTTGTCAACGATATTAAAAGACTAAATGTGCTTGTACAAGTATCAAGACATCTAAATTGTAATGTAACTTTTAAAGAGAAGAGTAATTGCATTCGCCTTTGCTTTGCTTGCTGCAATATTATTGTTGCTACAATGCACACTATTAAAGAAATTGCTCCATGTTGATCTTTTCATTTTTGCGTGCAAATAAAATGTTAAGAGTTGTAGTGGAAAAGTGGGTGGAGCATTGTTTTTCAAGCGTTTTGCAGTTAATTCACTGTGTTTTTGAACCTATATTCTATTTTTAGCAATAATTATTTACAAATAAAGCTTTTAAACGTCGTTGCTACCCAAACTTAGGTAAACTGTAACGTTACAACAAAAATGGTTATTATATTTATTTATGTAACGCATTGTACCTATACTAATATATTACAAGTCTTTTTTTACATATAAACCGTTTAAAAATTTATTCCTAAACAAGATCAGCACAGTAATCTATTAACAGCACTAATTCAACTTCACATCAGAAAATCCATTTTTAAAGGGCAGTGCGGGCGTAAGGGCGCTACCACTACAAGTCTACAACTTGCTTATATAGGCTCACACCCGGCCGCACACCGTAAGTGTCCCATTTTTCAGTTCGAATTCTAAGCTTATCTTTTGCGCTAGACTTAACATTTTTAATTATGGCCTGTACCTGCGATTCGATTTTTAACACTTATGGTTATTGCTATTATAAATAATTTTTTAGTGTAAAAAACTTAAATAATAATAATTTTTAAATAAAGCATGCTCACGATGCTCTATATTTTATGAATATCAAATTTTGAACGACATGATGTGGTAATTTATGTGAACATTGTTGAGAAACTAAGGGTATATATATTTTAATTTCCTTGCTTTTTAAAAGCAACAAGTCTATTATATTTGTATGTTCCTATTATGGCATATTTAGGACAAAAAACTTATACCATGGGCTAAGACTTTGGGCTAAGACCTTACTATAGGACAATTCATTTTATCCTAATAATAAAACAAACTAATGGATTCAAATTTTTCTTGCAAGATAAGTTTTATTTTAGTTCATTGTTATTAATTTTGTAAATCTAAATATTGTCTTGTAGGCCTACTAGTTCAAAATTCAAATCAATATATTTAACTAAGTAAAAATAGAAAGCAACAAAACAACTGTTTTATTTTAATATAGCCTTTAATAACCCATTTTGAATTTAGGGGTTCAATTTAATCTAAAGAAAATTGAGCGCTTGATTTTTCATTTTATCCAAGTAAATTTGCAAATTAGTCATTGAACTATTTATAGCTGTTCATAGGTGGTGGCTGTCTATGGACTGAACATCACAGCACCCATAATAGAAGAATTCGATTTTATCTAATATACTAGCATTTGGTGTCGTTCAACGCTAAGTCTTTATTTTAAGGTCTAAAACAAAAAATGACTTCTTAAATAACATTGTGCTTCGTGTTTTTGTTGTAAAAACTGCTCCAGCAAGCTTTAAAACAAACAATGAGCAGCAGCCGACCAAATCAGCCAGGCAAATCCGGCGCAGCTGCCTCGTCATCATCGTCGTCAAAGTCAACAAAAACGGTTGCTAAGCGAGGCGCCGCTGGACCGGCCGCCGGTCGGGGTCGCGGGCTTCCAACAGACGGGCAGGGCAACCTGATTCCCGGCCGCTACCAGCTGCCTGGCGGTGAGCTCCGAGTTAACAAAATCCAGCGTGCCGAGCAGTACAATGTGCTTGCCGTTGCCAAGGCGATGAATGGGGCGGAGTTGGCGCCCAAGGTGAAGCAGCTGTTCGAGCCGGAGATGCGAGCGGTTGAGGAGGCCAAGGTTAGAGAGGGAGAGCTAAGTTCATTCAGCTGATACTTTTGACTGTACTAGCAATCAGCGCCCCCCCGTTAGGGAGCCAACAAAGAATGGAATGAACTTTTTTGAATGAACAACATGTAGCTTCTGACCTCTCAGCAATTTTCCCCGTAAGCCTTGATATCTCAGCAATTCCCTCAGTAAGCCTTGGCATCTCAGAAATTCCCTCAGTAAGCCTTGGCATCTCAGCAATTCCCTCAGTAAGCCTTGGCATCTCAGCAATTCCCCCTGTAAGCTACCAGATTGTCTACTTGCCTACCAGACTATCCTGCTAGTCTACTAGGCCATCTGATAGACTCCCCTGCATGCTTACCAGATAATCTACCAGACACCTACCTGTCGCTACCCCCATGCAGGCCAGCGGCTGGTATTTCTCCTGGCGACCCCGGGAGCCGCCCTACGACAAGCAGGACTGCCAGCGCGTCCACTCCGGCTCCCGCTGCTTCTGCGGCCACAACCTCGCCGAGCACAAGCAGCCTGGCGGCCGGGCCCTCCAGCTGCCGTGTCAGCACTGCAAATGCGCCAACTTCGAATGGGTGCCAACCAGACCGGAGGAGGCCGGCGAGTTCTGGTTGAAACGGCGTCGCGATTTCGATCCGGCCAGTTGGCGGGCAAAGTGCCGGTGCAAACACACGCACGAGGAGCATAGGTGAGAGATTTAGACGAATATTGATCAATATTGTTGCTTTAGTCGGTTTGCTAAACACTACTGATAGTAAAAACATTAGAAAATTACATCTAGCATTGTACATTATTTATTGAAATTTATTTACTACACTACTTATAGTAAAATAAATCATTTTTTTCATTGAGTTTTGTAGTGATATAAAAGGATAGAGTGGCTAAGGCGTGTCAGTGGCATTGCAGCAAATTGTCCCATGACCCTACGGGAGTAGACACTTAAACCTTACTGCAATTCTTAATCCCATGATCGAGTTCTGATTGCATTTCCTGGATAAAATCCAAATTGAAAATGTCCCGATTCCTAATCCCTGAATCTCAATTTCCAATTTCCCGATTCCCAATTCCCCGTTTCCCGATTCCCCTATTCCCCAATTCCCCGTTTCCCGATTCCCCGATTCCCAAGTCCCTAAATCCCAATTTCCTGATTCCTAATTCCCCGATTCCCAATCGTTTCCCAATACCCCGATTCCTAATTCCTCGCTTTCAAATTTCCCTTCCCTCATTCCCTAATTCCCTTTCCCTCATTTCCCTTTCCCTCATTTCCCTTTCCCTCATTTCCCTTTCCCTCATTTCCCTTTCCCTCATTTCCCTTTCCCTCATTTCCCTTTCCCTCATTTCCCTTTCCCTCATTTCCCTTTCCCTCATTTCCCTTTCCCTCATTTCCCTTTCCCTCATTTCCCTTTCCCTCATTTCCCTTTCCCTCATTTCCCTTTCCCTCATTTCCCTTTCCCTCATTTCCCTTTCCCTCATTTCCCTTTTTCCTAATTCCACAATTCCCAACACCCCGATTCCCTGATTCCCCGAATCCCAATTCCCCCATTGATCCCAATAGCCCCGAATCCCAATGCACCGATATCCATTACCCCGATTCCCTCGATTCCCATTCTCCCAATTCCCAATTCCCCAATGTCTCAATTCCATATCGTGATGGCAAATCCAAACCCGACTCTCCCCCTCTCGCACCCAGAAGCGACACCCGGCAGCACCAGTGCCGCTCCTGCCCCTGCGGCGCCTTCAATTCCGTTTTCGTGTGCGCCGCCTGCGACCAGTCGTGGGAGAAGCACGAAACCGTCTTCGAGACCGAGCGGGAGCGTCTCGACGCTGGGCGTCCAGTTGGCGACGACTGGATCCCGTTCGCCGAGATGGAGGAGGTGCGCACCATGGTGCTGCACGGCCGAGACGACGGCCCGTCAGGCGCCGCCGCTCTGCCCGACCCGGCAAACCGGGGGCAGCCAGGCGAGGAGGCGGTGGCGGCGGCGGTGGCTTCAGGCCCACCTACGACTGACTGATCGAGCGCTATGGAAAAATAAATAGAAATTAATTCTTTTCAATCATCGATGCTTACTTCAAGTAGTTGGCTGCGAATAATGTATTCATTTTTTTCGCAAAATTGTTTTGGTACCAAAAATACAATTAATCTGTTTAGTTCGATGTACAATAATTGTCGAAGGCAGAGCGCGTTGTGCCATAGACTAATTCGGTCGCTAAAGAGCTAAAACATACAGCGATACGTTCCAGATCATTTTTAAGAAAACCGAATGTAGCTATGGTGAGAACAATATCAAACGCCAATATGAACGAACTGTTTTCTCGTTTTAAATATTATAGCAACAGATGCACTTAGTTTTAATTTGTACAGCTACAAGTATTTTTATATTTTTTTCAACTGGTTTTTCTGATGCTCAATGCAGCTTTGATCATTTGTACCGTTTTAAAAAATTCCAATGAGAAAATAAATTTTATAGATATCTAAATCGATTGTTATCGATTGATAATATTTTATAATGAATTATATGCGCTTAATAGAAACAAACGTTTTTTTATATTTTGCACGAAATTTATGTGACTTTTCTACTTAAAGTTAGTTAAAGTCAGCTGTTTGAAATTGTATGCAATTTATAAGGTAAGGTAAGGTAAAATTTATAAGGTAAATTTCTACGAATACGAGTATAGCTACCTGTAGTTTAAACTGAACATTGACAGGATAGCGTCACCTGTTAGACAGAGGATAGTGTCACCTGTTCGACAGAGGATAGTGTCACCTGTTAGACAGAGGACAGTGTCACCTGTTAGACAGAGGATAGTGTCACCTGTTAGACAGAGGATAGTGTCACCTGTTAGACAGAGGATAATGTCACCTGTTAGACAGAGCATAGTGTCACCTGTTAGACAGAGGATAGTGTCACCTGTTAGACAGAGGATAGTGTCACCTGTTAGACAGAGGATAGTGTCACCTGTTAGACAGAGCATAGTGTCACCTGTTAGACAGAGGATAGTGTCACCTGTTAGACAGAGGATAGTGTCACCTGTTAGACAGAGGATAGTGTCACCTGTTAGACAGAGGATAGTGTCACCTGTTAGACGTAACCCCTAGATTACGTCGGTCTCTGGCTGGTGCGGTAGCTGAACTTCTCTTGCGGCCAAGATCCCTATTATCTAGACAGCGGGCCTGGCAATTGTTTGAATACACACGCTGCCAGAGGCGCAACCGCCACCAGTCACCTGTGCAGGAGTGCACCCGGTAAAAAGTCTCACTAACGAGACAGGACTCCCGCGCGGTCTGTAACAGCCGAAGGTTCTTGACCTTAACTGTACTAGAAGTGTGTTGTGTATTGCAAAGGCATGCGATGCGTAGGGGTAGTTCGGGGACAGCGTTTCTAGAAACTTCCACCGCGGACTTGTTTACGCATAGTTCCAGAAGTTTCCTTCCCCGGTCTTTCTAGAACTTTCCTTCCCCGCGTGCATAAATATACGAGCCGCCCTC
This sequence comes from Macrostomum lignano, assembly GCA_002269645.1. Lineage (NCBI taxonomy): Eukaryota > Metazoa > Platyhelminthes > Macrostomidae > Macrostomum > Macrostomum lignano. The sequence continues at coordinate 5,008 of NIVC01000479.1, read as the reverse complement.
CTATTGGCCAAGCCCTCTTTTGGTGCCACTGAGCGCCCGGATAATTATCTATCTTGTTTCTGCGTTCGTTAATTCAACAACAGAACAAAGTGGCCGATTGAGGAACTCTATGCGAGGCACACAGAGACAGTCTAGTTATTCAGTGCTTTTGCATAGGGGGATCTTTAAACTGGTGAGACTACAATATCCTCCTAATAAGCCCCAGGATTCCAAGGGTGGATATAAAGATAACGCCATCTAATTATGCTTTTCTCCTAGATGGGTTCGATGCAGCAGGGGATGGGAATTAAAGTGCAGGTCCCAGGGCTCTCTCGTGCGGCACATCCTACTGGGACTTATTTAGAAGTACTGTCACTCATGCTACATGTATGATTATTTGGTTAAATTCGGCTCATACTCGATAATCTTTCCCTCTGACCCTCAGCTTCTATTCCATGCCCATTGCCATGCACGATCACTACTCACATTTCATAGTAAACATTTGAATACACTATAGTTGTAATGCCCTGATTTTATACTGGCCCTAAACTTGACCTAAATCATTCAGTTAATTATTAAAACGGACTTAATAAGTTAAGAATGAAAAATTAGAAGATGAGCAATGGCCCGGGAGGGGGGAGACCGCGGGCTGCTTATACTCAACAAGGGCAGCGCAACAGAGAAAGAAATACAAATTTAGTACCTTATAGACGTGGCCCACGGGCAGGTCAGGACTTCTTGTTGGCACGGTGGTCGTCGGATAGTCACGGCGGCGGCTGCAGTCAAGGACGTTACAGCTCCGATCCGCACCAAAAGGGAGAAGGAGGCTCCGAACGGAATTGTTGCAGCTCCGAACGGAATTGTTGCAGCTCCGAACGGAATTGTTGCAGCTCCGCGTAAGCTGGAAACGCGGCAGGGAGAATATGGGTCGGAAACGGTTTGGTGCGAAACAGTATTTTATTTATAGCCCTGATGAGATTATGCGTCATGCAATCACGTAATATTGAAGGGCGTGACTTGTCCTTGACCTCAATTACCAACAGCCACTTTGACGTCACCCACGTCAGCCGCGCTGTGATTGGACGAGAAATTGAGGTGCGCAGCGAGAAAAATAATTTATAATGGGGGATTATGTAACAGGCAGGAAGAAGCTTGGGAAGATAAGGGATCAGAAACCGTTACACGCATGAATTATTTATAAAATAGAATTGAGTTGGGCTGGTGCGCGGGAAGTGGGGTGAGTCATCACAGGGGCGCAAGAATCACAGGGGAAGAATTGGGAGGGCACGCAAAAATTAGTGGGGGCCGCGGCCAGGATGGATGTAGCTATACATCATACATATGATATTCATGCAATAATAAAATGTACAGGCGCTAGAAATATACATGTACATCAGTGTATAATTTCCAGCTCTGAATGATCAGAGGCATCGGTCATGTACAACGGCGGAGTAGCACATTTAGCGTTTCAGGCCGGGCCTCAGCACAAAGTCGAAGCAATTATTTGCCACCACAAAAAAGTAAAACATGCTGATTACAGCTAGTGTAACTGCGCAGAACAAACACCGTTTAATGTTTTGAAGAGAAAGCCAATCTGCATATGGTTTTTAAGCATTGTTTTCAGAATAAAGCACTGCTCTGTAGCACCTGCATTATCAATATATGCGCAAAAATTCAGCGAATCTCGATCTCAAAACGTAGTGCTTTTTATTCTAAGACAGCCTATTTAATATTAAACTAATCCGTTAATCAGTTTATCAAAACTTAAAATGATTTTTCTTTGGCGTTTGTTAGACTTCAACTTTAGTATTATATTGTTTATCAAACTAAGTTTTATTCACGCAAGTTTCAGTTAAAATAAAGTAGATCAAATGGCTCTTGTTAGTACTGCAAATTTTTAACTTTATCGTTTTTAGTAATAAACACAAACATCATTTTCTTGGCAGTTGTCGACCTAGACTAGACGGAGTTTTTAGGCCCATACTAGTATCCAGCAGAGCTAAGTATTTAATTAGATTAGACCCTACCCTAGTAGCTTGTAACTTTGCAAAAGTTTAGCCTGTCATGGATAGTGCAGAGGAAACAAGTCCTCTTTTAAGCAATCAGTCTCCTGCCCTAAATGCACCAACTGGGGACCATAACAATGAAGTTGAGTACCAAGGTAAATAAATATCTACATTTTCGACTTATTGACAATACAATGCTGCATTTACTACTCAATTATCCCTTACTAGGCCTAATTCTTCCTCCATTATTTCCAAGCAGTGTGTTAATAAAAATCTTCAAAATTATATCTGCCTTTAATCAACGTTTTCAGTGGCATAGCCAATATTTTTATCTGTTGAACAAAATCTAGAGCCACAATACTTATAGACTAAAAAGTTTCCTAAGTAACTAAAAATACTTCTTTAATTTAATCAAGTCAAGATTTTAGCTTTATTTTTTCACAACTTCTTGAACTAAATATATAAAAATCTCATTTTCTAATTTTTATAGGCCTAAAAGCTTTTGCTAGATTAATTATTAAATTAAGTGCATGAGCCTAATTGAGTCTTTGAGTGCATGATATAAATTACAAAAGAATGCTAAAAAGTAAAAATCTAAGATTTAAGCTTTTGAATTTGTATATTTATTAGTTATATATTTTAATAAATAATAATTAAATCAGTAATTATTTAGTAATGATTATCTAATAATAATAATTAAAAATAATACTTAGAAATTAAATATTTACTTATAATGCTATCAAATAAGACCAAATTTTATGTGATCACCCAATTTGTATATCATATTTGATTCCTTTGTAAGCGCTTAAATTGTGGCAGGTTCTAGTTTACTTCATTATATTCCAACCCCCCCCCCTACCTTTGAATAGAGGGCGAAATAGTTTAATGCAGTAAACTGGAACTATGCTTAAATTGTTTATGTTTTGGCAGCTTGTTTGATAGCAATGTAAATAAGCCTTAAGATGCCTAGGCTTATTGCTGTGGCTTTTAGACATTTTCATTTGCTATACTATCTTCTTTACTATAATTATAAAGCAACCAAATTTTAGATTATATTTATTATTGTATAACCAAATAACCAAGCTAATAGTAGTTACTTTTTTATTTATATGATTTTTGTATTTTGTTCTTTTAACAGCTATAAAATTAGAAAACTTAAATATTGATACAGTTACTTATTCTAGATTCTAGCTTTTTGTACAAGTTGATGCAAATAAAATTTGAAATTTAGAAAAATATTTTTATAGCAAAATAGGATACCAATACCAAATGTTTTGAATCACTTCAATGGTTGCTAAACATAGGATTTTGTGGTAAAGATTACCAAATGTTTTGAATCACTTCAATAGTTGCTACACATGGCTAAAGATAGTAAGGAAGGTGTTACAAAAATTTACTTTTTTATCCCAAATTTAGGTTGACTAAGGGATAAGGTATTAAGAAAAATGGTATGATTTAGTGGTAACTATGGATTGTTTCAAGATAACAATGGATAGATAAAAGGAGCTATAAAACTAATCATAAATATTAGAATTGTCTCAATTAATTAAGTCAACCAATAATCAATACCATTATAGTTAGCAACTTGTAATGATCAGGTTTTTTTTGCACCCACCACTTCATATTATTTATTGTTTTCAAATTGTGCCATCAAAACTGATTCCATTGAAATTGTTGATTCAGGCTGCGCTGCCTGCAACCCTCGGTCGGCGCTGCACCGCTATCTCGCCTTGTCCTTCATGTGCTTCCTGTCATTTGGCTCGTATTTCTGCTACGATAATCCAAGCGCTCTGCAAGACGTCATGACAGAAGACTTAAGCCTGACCACCGCCCAGTACTCGTCCTTCTACGCCTGGTATTCTTGGCCGAATGTTGTGCTGTCAATGATTGGTGGCTACCTGATTGACAGGCTGTTTGGTATTCGCCTTGGAGCAATTATTTTCTCATCGTTTTGTCTGGTTGGTCAGTTGCTGTTCGCCTTTGGCGCTTTTATTAATAAGGTGAGAATTCTGGTTTTTTAGAAGTCGCCCCTGTAATAAATTATCCCTAAATAATCGCCCCTGTAATAACAAAAATAATAATAATAATAATAGTTACGCCCCACGCCAGCCACAGAAGTGGCCAAAAGGGGGGAGCGTCAATCGCGCGTTTCAGAGCTAGGTCTCTAATGTGCTTCACACCGGCCGCCTGGCTGGGTGCTCGCGCATCTTCAAAAAGGCGGTCGACGTAGCGGGGCTGATCGTCCCTGGCCACGCCTGCGCGGTCCCTGCGGTGTCCACAACAGGACGTCCTGCAGCGGCTCTGGCAGTAAGCTTCGGCCCGGATGACATGTCCGGCCAGCCGCAGGCGCCGCTGTCTCAGCAGGGCAGAAGGCCGCGTCAGGCCTGTGCGCTTGTACAGGGACTCGGTTGTCTCGCTACCAGGGCCGCGGCGGGCGCCGAAAGTGGCGCGGACTAGGGCCGCATGTGCCGCGTCGAGCTGCGCCTCAAGCGCCCCGGTCAGCGTCCAGGTCTCAGCATTGTACAGCAGGGCGGTCTCAACAACCGCCTGGAACAGCTGGGACCTGGCGCCGTCGGACAGGGCCTCGAGCAGCAGCACGCCCGCACAGATTGGAAGGCAGCCAGGCCTTGCTGCGCCGTCTCGCTAGGTCGTCGTAAATTAGGTCGTCGTCGTAGTAATAGGGATACTCTATTTTACTCTAATCGCCCTGTAATATAATATCCCTACAAGAATCGCCCTGTAATAGAATATCCCTAAAGAATCGCCCTGTAATAGAATTTCCCTAAAGAATCGCCCTGTAATAGAATTTCCCTAAAGAATCGCCCTGTAATAGAATTCCCTAAAGAATCGCCCTGTAATAGAATTTCCCTAAAGAATCGCCTGTAATAGAATTTCCCTAAAGAATCGCCCTGTAATAGAATTTCCCTAAAGAATCGCCCTGTAATTAGAATTTCCCTAAGAATCGCCCTGTAATAGAATTTCCCTAAAGAATCGCCCTGTAATAGAATTTCCCTAAAGAATCG